>CM076580.1:683813258-684216654 GCA_034641835.2 Pinus albicaulis | reverse complement strand
GCTGACTATGGAGACCCAAGGATCGCCTCAAGGGCCCCCTCTGTCTTCGCCTCCGGATGCCTCAGCTGCCTTCTCTTCCTTGATTGCTTCATTACCCAAGAAGAAGAAACCTGACGTCTCTAAGTTTGTTAAAAAGCTCGATGATGTGCTGGAGGTAACCCTACCTCCGGAGGGACCGATCCAGGTTGCCTTGTCTCTAGCAGATCGCGCCCTGGTCGGTCAATTCACGGGTCTCTGGCCCTCTCCTAAATCAACTAAAAACTGGGTTGCAAGGAATTGGATCTCGCTGATCAAGAACAAAGTCACTTCATATTTTCTTGGAAGAGGCTACTTCCTGTTTGAATTCAATACTAAGGAGGATAAAGACCTGATCTTCAGGAATGGGCCCTATTTCATGGGACCTCAGGGCCTATATCTAAATAAATGGACTCCAGACTTTGATCCAACTGTGGATGTTCCATCGGCAGTTCCTGTTTGGGTTCGGCTCCCTAACCTACTGGTTCACTGTTGGAACTGGGATTCCCTTAAACACATTGGCAACACACTGGGCAAGTTCATAGACAGAGCCAACAACAACGATCAATATGATTGCGCCCGGATCTGCGTCGAGGTAGACTTAGAGGTGGGTCTCCCTGAGGCCATCAAAATAAAGGTGGGTAGCTGGACGCATCTTCAAGTGCTGGATTACGAGCAGCTCTTGTTCAAATGCCGCAAATGCCACATCTACGGACATTTTGCTAGAGGATGCCCGAACATAGGTGAAGCAGAAAAAGGAAAGGAGGAAGGATGGAACCAAGTTAAGAGATCAAAGATAAATCACAAGAAATCCGGGGCACAAGGATCTCAACCTGCCGCTGCCCAAAATGTATCCACGTCAAGAAGTCAAGAAAATAAGTTCGAGGTCCTAAGCTCTGCGGAAGAAATTCTCAGGGAAGAGGAGAGAACTGCCAAATCAGCAGAAAAATCGAACTCTGCAGGAACAAGACCCGAAGAGAGTATCATGGCAAGGGACAAGGAAAAGCAGACAGAAGCCTCCGAGGAGGAACGTGATTCAGAGGAGTCTGAGGAAGATGGAGAAATCAGAGATACGCAAACATTAGTTACAAGATCTGCAAGGGGCCGGAAATCTGCAAGAGAAAAGAGAGATCAAGAAACCTACAAAGACAAGCTGCGGGGTAGTCATCCTACGCTAGAAAAGCTCCTTGGCAAGAACTCGAAGACGGTTAAAAATCAAGTTCCTGGCTCCAGGGGAGCCCCTCACCAAAGAAACAAATGATGAAGACCATCTCCTGGAACTGCAGAGGAATGAGGAGTAAAGTAAAAGAAGAAGCAGTGAGAAGTCTCATTAGAAGAGAAACCCCGGACATCCTTCTGATCCAGGAGACCAAAATGGAGGACAATGAGTTCCTTCAAATCAGCAAAAAGTTATGGAAGGGAAGTAGCGGACTAGCAGTATCATCAAGGGGAGCCTCCGAGGGAGTGGGCTCTCTCTGGAACCCCCTCAAATACAGCCTGGTCACAGAGGCTCACAATAGCCATTAGCTATTCTTGAAGCTACACTCTGTAGATTCAAGGGAGACTATCTGCCTGTTCAATGTCTACGTACCTAATAACATAGGGGAGAAAAGGGAGTGTTGGGATTCCATCAGACAGCTGGCGGAGACTGAGAACCTGGGAAACATCATCATTGCAGGGGATCTAAATCTCACTCTACGCACGGATGAAAAGCGAGGAGGCACAACCGTAAGGGACCCAGCAAGGGAGTGGGTGGAAGATCTCATGCAGGACTGGGATCTACTCGATACCCCTCCAGATAACGGTAAGTACACCTGGACCAATAAGAGAATAGGCCCTGGTCATATTGCTGCTAGACTTGATAGATGCTTGGTGCAGAGTTCTTTTCTTTTGCTTGGTTTAGAATCCAGATTGCATATCCTACCATGTAGTGTCTCAGATCATAAGCCCATTTTGTTAGAGATGACAGGCCACAAGGATCTTGGTCCCATTCCATCCAGGTTCAATGCTCTTTGGGTTAAAGAGCCTGAGTTTTTGAACTTGGTTCAAGACAGCTGGAATTTGCCAGTGAAGGGTTCTCCCTTCTTCATCTGGGAAGAAAAACTCAGAAGATTGAAAGCTGCCCTCAAAGCTTGGGCCAAAGGTCTTCCCACTCCTGCAAACGAAAGAAAGCAGGCCCAAGATAATCTTAAGCAGCATCAAACCCAAAGTGAGGATGTAGAAATTACTAAAGAAGTTTTAGATAAGGAGGAGGAGCTTCAAAAAATCTATCACAAAGCCTGCCTATCAGAGGAAGAGCATTGGAGGCAAAAATCTAGGAGTTTATGGCTTAAAGCGGGAGATAGAAATTCTGCCTTTTTCCATAAACAAGCTCAAGCAAGGAAAAGCTTTAATTCTATAGCAGAAATCAAAGAAGGCAATCTGATCCATAAAGACTTTGAGAGCATAAAGAATGCAGCCTACAATCACTTCAAAAACTTGTATAAAGAAGAGGGTGAGACTGATCCAAAATCCAAATTTCTGGAGGTGATACCCCCAAGGATCTCACCGCTTATCAACCAGCAGCTAGAAAAGAAGATTTCCATCCAAGAAATAAAAGAAGCTCTAGCCAGTATGGAGCCGGACAAAGCCCCAGGCCCGGATGGCTTCACGGCCAGATTCCTCCAAACTTGCTGGCAGATAGTGGAGAAAGATCTCTTTAAGATGATCCTGAAATCACAAAATTGCCAAAAAATTGGGGGCAGCACTAATTCTGCCTTTCTTGCCCTTATTCCCAAGGAAAAGGGTGCAAAAGAATTCAACCGGTTCCACCCAATTTCTCTCTGCAATATTGGATACAAATTAATCACAAAGGTAATTGCAAACAGGCTAACAGGCATCCTTCCAATGATCATACCTGAGAATCAAGGAGGATTTGTTAAGGGGAGACAGATTGTCGATAACTACATCCTGGTGCAAGAGGCGATCCATTCGAGCCAACTTCGCAAAGAGAAGGGTATGGTAATTAAATTAGACCTGGCAAATGCCTTCGATCGTGTCAGGCAAATTTTCCTTTGGGAAGTCTTGAAAAAGTTTGGCTTTGGACTGGGTTTTGTAAACTGGATTCGAGCTAGTATTGCTGACCCATGGATTGCCCCCCTGGTGAATGGGAGAGCAGCTGGCTTCTTCAAAGCATCAAGAGGTCTCAGGCAAGGATGCCCCCTCTCTCCGCTGCTTTTCGTTCTTCAAGTCTCTGCCCTAAGGCTTTTCCTAGATCAGAAATTGGAAGATCAGGAGATTTTGGGGCTTAATATAGCCAGAGGTGTGAAAAATGTAAATCACACTCTTTTCGCAGATGATACCCTTCTGTTGGGGGCTGCCACAGCTCGCTCTGCCATAAGGTTTAAGGAGGTTCTAGATGATTTCAGTGATGTTACAGGAAGCAGTTTAAACAAAGGCAAATGTAAAGCTTACTGCTGGAACATTTCTGCCCACACTCTCTCTGTCATCTCCAGAATTCTGGGCTTCGCTGCCACCCTCAGCTGGTCCTCATTTATATACTTAGGTCTTCCCATCTTTCGCAATCTGGTTTATAGCAGAGATTGGGCCCCTCTTTTGGACAAATTCAAGACAAAATTTCAAGCCTGGGGTTTTTCTTGGTTAAACCTTGTAGGCAAACTTGTTTTAATCAAATCAGTATTAAGCAGTCTACCCATTTTCCAATTTTCTGTGCTCCTAGCACCCTCTGGCATCATAAAGAAAATGGAAGCCTACATCCGCAAGTTTTTCTGGAAAGGTGGCAAGCTCAATGACAGGAAAATCCCGTTGATCAGTTGGGAGAAAATTTGTATGCCCTTGATGGAAGGAGGCCTTAACATCAAAGATTTCTGCTCTCAAAATATCGCCATGGGGGCTAAGCTCTTCTGGCGAATCATCGCTCCTCACCCAGGCTGGGCACAAAGAGCCCTCTGGAAAAAATATCTCATGGGAAACAAAAAAAGATCTCTGGATAATAATCTTCCCACATCAGGAACGCACATAGTTAAACGTTGTCACAAAGCAGTAGCTCTTATCAAAGACAGAGCGTTCTGGATACCGGGCAATGGTAAAAGCATTAAGATCTGGGATGATAGTATAATGCAGCAACCACCCTTAGCATCGAATAGCTCACTGCAAGCGCTGAGACAGTGGATGGATCGCGCTGGGTTTAAAACACTGTGGGACATTTCACAGTGGTCGGACAGATCCTGGCAGCGCTGGCGCTTACCTCCCGTGCCTCCAGAGCTTGCGCAGGCCTGTCAACTTCTTTTATCACTGTTACATGGTAAAACGCCCCTATGCACAGGTAAACACGATGCCAGGGGTTGGGGATCCGGTCCAGGGATATACACAGTAGCGCAGGGATATAATTGCCTGCAAGAACGCCCACATGTTGCCCCCGATCCAGCAGTATGGAAGGCGCTGTGGCATTACAAATCTCTGCCAAAGGTAGACATCTTCTGCTGGTTGCTTTGCCACAGAGCAATCTTAACAGATGACAAACTGAAGAAAAAAGGCTTTCAAGGCCCATCCAGATGCCACCTATGCTGCGAAACTGAAGAGAGTGCCCAGCACATCATCCTGGAATGTAAATTTTCTAGAGCAATTTGGCAGATCCTTCTGAATTATTGGAAAACAGAGTTCAATCTTCCTGTCTATATCTCAGACTTATTTGCTAATTGGCACAGCTGTTATCCAGGAACTCTTCCAAAAAACGAAAGATTTAAAGCAGCATGGTTCTCCTTGCCAAAATTCATATGCTGGCAAATCTGGCTTGAGAGAAACAGAAGAGTTTTTAGGAATGAAAAATTAAACCCTCAGCTCATCACCATCAAAGTAAAAAACCTCTGGAAAGAAAATTTGGGTGAACAGTTATCGGAAGTCAACTTAAATCAAAAGGATCTAGATTGGGGTGCCTCGTTGGGTCTTCACTTCTCTGGCGAAACAAGGCAGCAAAAGAGCATAAAAGAGTGGCAATTCAGAGGTAACAAGCAAGAACTTTCAGACTTGCTCACCAGACAAGCCAGACACTGCTTATTTTTCGATGGGGCTGCGAAAGGCAATCCCGGTTTGGCTGGGGCAGGAGGAATTATAAAGAACAAGGAGGGCATAACAATGATTAAGTATGCTTGGGGTCTCGGGCATTCAACCAGCATCCAAGCTGAATCCTTGGCACTTCTGCAGGGGCTTAAGCAAGCAAAGGCCAACGGTATTTCAGATTTAAGTGTTATAGGAGATTCTCAGTCTATCATCAAAGTCCTAGTGGAGGACTCCTCGCCTACAGATCTTAGACTGGCTAGAGCGATCTTAAGAATTCGAAACATGGCGAAAGCTTTTCGAACTGCAAGCTTCCTACATGTTTTGAGAGAAAACAATAAAGAGGCAGATTCGGAAGCCAACAAGGCGGTATTGCTTCCAGAAGGCTCCCTTCTGATAGATGAAACTGAGGAGTGGGACTCTATCCCTTAAAGCTGCAATGTTTTTTTGTCTCATTTTACAACAGTTTGTGTGTTTATATAAACTAGGAAAAATAACAAAGATAGACTTTCTTGTCAAGTGTAAAAATGGTGGATTCCCAAAATTTGGGAACTACGATCAGACCATGGCAGAAAGACTAAGGGCTAGGCCCGACATATTGTAATCTTGGATGGCACTTGGCCACTTTCTAATATAATCTCATAACCGTTCTTGTAAAAGTGTATTTTTTGCATTGTATTTATATTGAAAAATTGTATTTTTTTGTCATATGGTTCAAAATATTGGTTTTTTAGCGACAATTTTTTCATGTGCATTGAAAAATTATTTAACAATACATAAACACGTAGAAAATATAAACTTTAGAATATTGACCCTTTTTCCATCTTTTATGTATGTGAAAAAGTGAAGATATCATTACAAGTTTTTTTTTTTTTTTAAACACAAGTACATAAATGCACTTAAAAATAAACACCTCACAGAAGAAGAAGACATTAGAAAATCTAGTGTCAAAATCAATCCTATAAAAAAACGTTGGTGATGATACACCACCACTATTCAAAATCGACATAAAAAACATCACTTAAAAAAAAAAAAAACAAAATGAAAAAAACTTAAAGTGCCAAAAACATGCTCAATTTTTTTTTTCTTGATTCTGCATCGCCACTTTTTCAAAATCAGGTATTTTTCTTGATACTTCAAAAAGTAGGTAACAATAAGGTTACCTATTTCATCGGTAACATTGTTTTTCCCACCAGTCTTTGACATGGGGGGCGACTTTGAGGAGTGCAAAAGTAATATTTTCTCGGTCGGAGAAATCATGGACCAAGAAATACCCTTCCATCAAATTCAGCCATTTATATACGACTTCTGCATCTATCTGGCCTTCAAATACAAGAATGTCGAAGTTGACTTGTACCTTGAAATGAGTGGCGCCTCTAGAGTGGCTGCTGGATGCAGATGCGTCGTCGATGAGCAGTCGTTGAAGGATCTGGGAAAAGTTATCCATCATCACGCTCCTTTGTTTCTCAAGGGCCTCCTTAAGCAATATTTTGATAGGATCTACTGCTCCCTCGTATTTATTTTCTTCCCCCATGGGCAGCCATCGAGGTTCGCGATGCTGATCTTGCGAAGGTTGAACCAGATCGAGCCCTAACTCTTTATACCCTGACCTCGTCAAAGACATGCAAAGAAGGATTGAGAAAGAACATACTACTCTGATACCACTAATCCAGACTTATGCAGGAACACAATAAAATATAGTACTAAACATAAACGCAGAAATGTTGAAGAAATAAAACTTAATTTCATTAATATCAAATAACTGGAATATGCTTACAGACAAAATGGACATAAACTAGGTAGTTTATCTCTCAAAAGAGATGTGGCAGCTACATGCCTCTGAATTGTGTTACAATGAGGCTCAAAGTCCTCTTTATTATTGAGAGACAATGGAAAACCACAAGCATCCAAAAACCTAACCCTAGGAGATGAAACACCAAATGATGGCCCCCGTTGGGGTAAGTTGGTACATCAATTTCACGGGGTCGTAACTTTGACATACGATCTCCGTTTGATGCACATGATACCTCATTAGAAAGATATATCTGAGGACTACAACTACTGAAAAAAAAAATTGAGTTGAAAACTAGCATTTTCAGACTATGATTTTCCAAACAAAACATCGTTTAGGGCCTTAAAACGACTCAAGAAGTTCAGGACCCGAAAAACTGCCAAAAATAGTACATTGTGCTACAATTAAGGAAACTGAAAGAAACAATGGTGGCGGTCCAAGTGCAATAGGAGGGTGGCCACAAATATCCACCTGGATCATTCCTCCCCCCTTGGGAAACAATGGTCCCGATTGCGTTGAGTTCCTCTATGAGATGAGGAAACTTTTGCCGAACTTGGTCCCTGATTAGTCACTTGCCCTAGTGTTACACAGTAATTTTTCACCCTGTGACGAATCATGTACAACATATCCACCTGGGAAAATGCATAAATACATCCTTTAAAGACAAAAAGAAAGCTTCCTTGAAAGATCATTGAAGAAACTTAGCTAAAATCCTAAATTTATGGGTCAACGCGCTTCTCTAGTTGCCTGCTTATGCTGATGGCAGGTTGATAGTTCTAGCCTAGTCAACACACTTTTGACTGAGAAAACCGCGCTGAACCCTTTCTGGTAGTGTCTCCTCAAATGGAGGAGAAGCTTTGACCTCTAGAAGTTTCTAATGCGGTGAGATGGATGTTATCCGGTGGAGATAGGGCCGAGCTTTCTCATTTATAGATTTTTGATCTTATCAATGGGGGATTATCCCTTGAAAAGTGGGCATTCCTCCTTCTTTAATGGGATCCTAACTTCCTCTCCCTTCCTATAAATTGATCCCCATCCTTCCACTACTGGTTGGTCATTGTTGGGTTGGTCTGATCATTCATTTTCCTTTGCATCCCTGTATTGTGATCACACCTAAGATATTTGGGAGAAGAAGTGCTTTAAGAGCTTCAGTGAAGGATTGAGGCATCACCAAAGGGAGGCCTCCAACATCAAGGCCACATTTTTAAGCTCTCTCTTTCATATTTATTAATAAAACATCTTGTGTCTGCTTTCTATATTTTACACAAATAGTCTAATGTTCCTTGATTTGTTAGATAGTTGATATTCAATGTATGTTTTGTATTGGATTAAGTTTGTTGTTGTCTCTTGATATGCTGCAGGTAATCATATTCCACTAGGAGCAAGGAGTGAGCCTAAGGGATTGTGGATCGAGGCCATCATCAAAGGATTCGAGCATAACATCAGGAAGAGGTAGGCTTATTTCCTTTCTCAACTTGTTTTTAATATTAGCTATGAAAGCTCGCATTAGATAGTCTTGTAAGTTGCTAGACCCAATCTAAGGCTAGACAGATCACCTCTGTCCGTAGAGGGGATTTATCTTCACAATAGAATTGGCGACTCTGCTGGGGAGCTTTAGCCTCTTTGTCTTCCCTATTCCGAGTTGATTTCTGATCAGTTTGACCGATCATTGAGATATGAGTCTGCTTAGGTCTACATAGGTTTGCATACGATTTGATAATATTTTAGTGTGTCAGGTTTGGTTCTAGTCTTAAATTTTTTTTTTCCTCATTTTTAGCGCTCAATGCATTTTTTTCCCTTACAGTAGCGCTGAAAACACTGTTTTATACAAAGCAGTCACACTGATATGCCTTTTAGCATTGTTCTGATAATCATAGACGCGCTGATCCCAAAGCTAGGAAAAGTTAGGGTTTCCCCTTATCTTTCCAGTGTGTCTTGACCTCTGAGAAAGCCTGTCAACTCTGAATGTCCTCCTGCCATTGTGTTTGGTTTATTTGTGTTGTTTGAATAGTTGGTTTTGTCTCTTTGACTTTCTTGTGGTTAGAGTGAAGTTAAACGTTTTCTAGGTCTCCTCGATCAATTATTCTTCACTAGTCACCTATGTTTATTGTCAAAGAGTTAACAGGCTCTGCTTTAGAGTTTTATCCCAGTTAGTTTGAACACTGTCACACATTTCTTTTGGCTTGTTTTGATTTTTTTTTTGTTTGCACTGATCAATACTACACTCAGAGATCACCTTCAATTAAGTGCCAAACATAAGATAACTATTATTCGATTTACAAGTTTGGAAGAGCGTGTCTTCTCTAGTTTCCAAATTCAAAAGAGTAAATCGAAAGTGATTTTCATTTTGAAATTTTGATTTTGTTTGTTTTTCATCGTTTTGAAAAAGAGTGAAAGTGATGTTCAGTCGTGCATTTTTTGAAGCGATCTTGTTTTCCATTTGATAGAAAGAAAAATGAAAAGAGTTGTTTTGCATTTCTTTGTTCATTTGGTTGATTTTACTTTAGTTCACTGATTGCATTTGTATTTTTGAGCTTTCAAATTAGAAGAAAATAAAAACAAAATTGTGCATCTTAGTGAAAAGAGAAGCAATTTCATTTTTTTTTTTTTTTCCCAGTAAGTTTGCATCTTGGGGAATAGTGAAAGTGAATCAGATTTTAAAAGTTGCATTTCAATAGTTTTGAACTAGTTGGGGGGCGTCATTGTTTGTTACATTACTTTCACCCTTGTTTGCGCTTCTTACCTTATTAGTTTAGAATTCATCAAAATGGAAATAATATATTTTAACATTTAGCTGCATTATAGGGTTCATGTGACATCGATATTCAGCCTAAAACTGAGACTTAAATGAAGATCAACTTTAAAATTTATCCAAATTTTTTTTTTTTTTTTCTAAATTAAACTAATTCTATTATGGAAACATAATTTTACAAAACTGCCTCAGTTCAGCTATGGGAGCCTGAAGACTGGGCTTGATGTCCATGCTATTAACACAAAATCGAACTGCCCAGAATGGGAAACCAGTTCTTTTTCGAGTTTTGTCACCGCCCTTGAGAGGGAAACCGGTGCGTTGGTCATTGCATACATCATAAAAACATGAAAACAAGAGTGACTGGTAGCTGCTGCTGCTGTATAGAAACCAATGGTAAACAAAAAACTTGCAAAACAATAAGACATGATTGACATATTGAGCCATGACGGAATGGGATTACTGTTCTGTATGTGGAGAAGGCGGCTCCTCCACTATCCGGCATGCATACTCGTCATCCGGTTCAGCAACGTCCCCTCCCTGTCCTTCTTCCTTGCGCTTGGAGTCTATGGTCACCTGCAGTGAAGGATTTCCAGCCTCTGCTTTCTGTTCTGCTTCCTTGCTCTTGTTTTCTATGGCCACCTGCAAAGGATGTATGCCCAGGTCTAGAGAAGCAGGCCCAGGTATCCCAAATGATCGCATTGAAGTATATTCATCTAGAGCATGGCTGAGACCCGAGGGAGGGGGGATAGGATTAGGCAGGGGAGCAGGGTTGCAGGATATTTCCTCTCTCAGGGAGACTGTCACAAAGACAGTGATAGAAGGCCGGTTAGAGGAACAGTCAAAGCGGAGCTCAGCTCTTTGTGAGGTCTGGCGAAAGAAGGGATTGTCCGGAGCTCGCGGGCCAGGGTGAACAGGATTGTTTGGATCAGCAGAGGGAAACGGAGAAGACTGAGTAGCGTGGGTGGAGTCAGGATGTCTGGCGCTACCTCTGTTGGTTCGGGAGACAGGAGAGTGCCTCCATTCAACATGTCCGGAGGAGGTTTCGGCTTCAGAGCTCGTGGAGGGGCGAGAGCGAACAGAACGACCATGACTCGCACCCCGTCGGCAGCGCATCTTGTGCCTCAATCTGGGCATGGCGGACACTGAGTTAAGAGTAAAATTGAGACAAGAGGAGCTGAGTGAGGATGAAGGGAGTCTGCAAGTAGCGTTACAAGGACGAGGCGAACGAGAAAAGGAGTAGCAGAGATGACTTTGTGTGAAATGCGACCCCGGAGTGGTTTCCAAACAGCAGTAGAGAGAGCAGCGTCGCCCTGTTTGTGTGCGAGCACTTGGCTCAGCACAGGAAGCAGGGCAAGCACTCCACAGAGGGTGCAAACGATAGAGGCTATCAGTAGAGGAACAATTCGAATCGACCCGGGGGGAGTCCATGGTGAACCAGCAGAGCAAAAGATGAATAAGAAATCGACGGCAATGTTGAGTAAATGCAGGAGGGACATGCAGTTTAATGGTGAAATTAATGGAGCCGCAGGGGGCCATATGGCCAACCCATGCGAGTCTCCTTGGGATTAGGCCTGGGACAGAGATCCCATCAATCTTCCCTACCATCCGCATCCGGAAAAAAATTATCCAATTATCCTTAAAGAGCATTTGAAATTAACACAAACATTTATAGGTCTAGGCTAGAGACGCGTTCAGGTGTCATTAAGTGTAGCATCTGTCGCTAACATCTTGTGTTACATTTTGGAGGTGAAACCACGTCCCACATATGCAAGTATATAGAACTATGCTCCACATATGAAAATTATAAGGGGACACTCTCATCGTATAGTTACACATTAGAGAACGCTAATACGGACTGGACTCCCACGTACTGTCGAGTATATATTGGGAGACCCCACTAGGTTGAAAACCTACCATAGGTCACTGAGTTGGATGCCTTGTAGACATGATACATCGAACACAACATTCAGTGAGATTGGCTGTCGTACGTTAAGTCCTTGGTAAATTTATTTTCAAAGGTGTATATTACAGTTCACGGATACCTGGTAATCCTTTATGCCTATTTCACCCTTTTTGATTTATTTTGTGTTTATATTCTAAAATTTACTGCCCATGGAGTAACATTTTACTCGTGCACAACTCCTTAGAAAATCTTAGGTTGGGACCGATGGCAACATTTCTCGAGTTTACCAATCAATGAATCCCCTCATATGGGAATCCTGGTCCTTTTCCTTCTTTTGGAAATGTTGGCACTCCCTACATGGAAATGTTTTCCCTCCCGGGATTAACCATTAGTTTGCCAATTTGCTTATTTTCATCCCCCACGGTTCCAAATGTCCAAGATGCTTCTCAATTATGTTCACATCCACCTGAACAATTTCAACCTCATGTTGATGCTAAAGTTTACCCCTCGCCTTCTTCGCCTGTTTCTCACCCCATTCTTCCTCTTCTCCTAGTGAAAGTATGGATTCTAGTAACCAGGAAGCTAAGAAGAAGGAGAAGAGCATGAGGAAGAAGAAGCAAAATAAGCAAGGGGGAAACCAAGTGACCATTACTTCCAATGAATCATCCCATTCACCGTTGTATTTTTATGGATGAAGCCACAAAAATGTTGGATAAAATTACGCCTTCCCAACCCCGCCTTCATACTGGTTACCGGAAGCTTTCCCCTGATCCTCCACTAGTTGATCAAGTGATCGATTAGAAGTAATCTCTGGTCAATCCCACTCTCTATGAAAGTGAATCCCACGAGTCCATTCCCAACCAACCATTGGTTGAGAAAGCGGTTGATATAATTTTACCTTTGGTTGATTGTACCTTTCCCATAAAGAGTGGACCTCATACCACTCAGGTTCTTTTTTGTTTCTTCAGATTCCCATGAATTGGAGGGAAATCCTCCTATTCCCATGGTACAAGATATCATCTTCCTTATTACCTTCCCTTTGAGATAACTGTACAGGCTTATAATGTGGCCGTACTTAGCACAATAATAGATGAAGGTTCATCTGTTAGTATTTTTTCCTCAACTACTTGGCAAGCTTTAGGTTCTCCGCAGCTTATGCCTGTTACCCAAAATATTTTGGCTTTTTAACAAAGGAACTGGTCAACCGTTAGGGATCCTTTCTAAGTTTCCTATTAATTTGGGAGGAAAGGATGTCTATATAGACGTGATGGTTGTACAAGGCCCCTTGAATTTTAACATACTCCTTGGGCGTGACTATATTTATGTCACGGGAGCTCTTGTCTCTTCTCTCTTTCATATGATGTGTTTCCCGCATGAAGGAAAAATTGTGTCCATTGATCAGTTGTTGTTCATTGGTCCTAATTTTTCTCCCAGTCAACCATCATCCCTACATGGTTCTTACATGAAAGTGGTATCTTCCTCACCAAAGGTTAATTATGTGACAACCTATTCCATGCCTGTGTCTACTGATGATCCATTTAGTGATATAGTGCATCATGTACTGGAGGAATTGGACCTTGATTTCCAAAGTGTTTTCCCCCATCTTATGAGAACCTCTTGGAACCCATGACCTCCTATGGGCCATGATCAAAGTCTCCAGAGAAGAGTTCCTTTTCTTGTGTCAAGCTCATTAAAAAATGAAACAAGCTCTTGAGATCAGAGTTCCTTGTCTTATGTCAAGCTCCTTAAAAAATGAAATAAGGCCTTTAAAGCAGAGTTCCTTTTCTTGTGTCAAGCTCCTTAAAAAATGAATCAAACTCTATGGAGCAAAGTTAATTTTCTTGTGTCAAGCTCCTAAAAAAATGAATCAAGCTCTACGAAGCAGAGTTCCTTTTCTTGTGTCAAGATCCTTAAAAAATGAAAAAATCCATTTGGAGCAGAGTTCCTTGTCTTGTTTTAAAATCCTTAAAAAAAATGAAACAAGGGGTCTAGAGCAAAGTTCCTTTCTTATGTCAAGCCCGTTAAAAAATGAAACAAGGTGTCTTGAGCATAGTTCTTTTCCTGTGTCAAGCCTATTAAAAAATGAAAGAAATCCCCTTCTAATTCGAGCCTTTGATTTGATCTCGTAATTCCCAGTCTAGTCTTTCACTTGATCTCATAAATGAACCTTCATTCCATCCACTGGTTAGTAACCAGTTGTATACTTTGGTGAATGAGACGAAGCTTGGGGGGCATGTACCTCAAATTGAGTCATTATGTTGGGGGCATGCAAACTTTCAAGCATATTTTTCCTTTGTTTCAAGCTTGTGTAAAAATGAAACCACTCTCAAGCATATTTTATCTCTGTTTCAAGCTTATATAAGAATGAAACCAATTTCGAGCATAGTTTCCCATGTTTCAAGATTGTGTAAAAATGAAAATATTCCCATACTACCTCTTGTGATTCTTATTTATCATCATGTTTTTTCCATATGAGCCTTGGTTTTCTCATTCCATCGTCACCATCTGCTTGGCCGATCATGCGCTCTCACTTGATTGTTTTTACCCTTTCCCGATGAACTACTGGGGTGAGTGGTCTTGTTAGCCAACCTCTTGACCTTTATTTGTTTTGAGCAATTCCATCATCAATGGAACCAGATGCTATCCATTTATACCACTCGTTCCTCCAGGTGGAGTCATATTTTAGCTCTTTTTTGACTCTCGAAAAATGAAAAAAATGCCAAGTACTTGTCATTTTGAACTTGTTAGAGTAAATGATTTGATGTGATCTCAGTATACGATTACCATTTTTTTGGGCTGGGATTAACGATTTACGAAAAAGGAATACCTTGACCAAACATGGTCAAGAGGTTCTCTCGGATATTGTTTTATACCTGTTCAGATTCGAGAGACATTTTACGAAAAGGGACATGGTCGAGTTTTCTTTTCCGTTTCTTTTTCAAACACCCTAAACATGAAAAATACACCGAGTTACTCTTCCGCCAGACTTGTTAAAAATTAAACAGTGAAAGACTTGTCAACATGACGAGACTGAGTTCCTCCTTCCTAGGGATCGTTAAAATTACTAGGATGGATTCATTTGAAGAATGAACTTACACGCTCAGAATATTCCATCCTCTTCACGTTGGCTATAAAAAATAAAGAGGTACTCGTTATCAATAATGGGGGAAAATTGAAATTGGGACATCCTATGTGTTTTGGGTAGCTTGTCACTCTTGAACATGACACTCATCTGCATTTCGTGTCAGGTTGGGGATATCCTTCATTCGTCATTTTTCCTCCTGGATTTGGGAAATCCATTTACCTCTCATTTGATCACCATTCCTATCATCATGACCTTTGATCCTTTGAGTTAAATGTTGCCACACTCTGGAGTCATGTCGCCCATATGTTCAAGAGAAGTATTTTTTTTGTAAAAATCAAACATCCTCTGCTGATTTGACCCTCTCTATAACAGTCCTGAATCACTCCTATTATCTTGAGATATCCATTGTTTCATGTCGATTATTTGGGAATCATTATAGCCCTCATTCGACGAATCACTTCTTGTTGGTTTAGGAACTCCTTTTCAGTACCTTGGAGATTGCATGCCTCAATGAAAATTTCTTCATGTTCGATGACAGGTTCACATCATTGGCCTTCGATTAGATGATTCTGAAAGTGTTTGAATTCAACCCATTTATTGGCACTTGTAGATTTTTTAGTTGTACCTTGAGGACCATCCTCATTATCGATGGTTTTTCTTGTCCCTATTAATGATTTTCATCATTGACCATTAATCAGGTAGCTTCTACCATGTTCGACATCAAAACATCTATTCGCATGGATAGATGCGTACGTTGGGTAGATTGAGATCGAGATGAAGACTCTAGATCACATTGTCCATTACCCAGTCTACGTGGAGTTGTTGAGTATTCATGATTGTACACATGATCTTGTCTATACAGATGGTTGCATCCATGTCGTGGATCTATTTCCATGATCTCCTTTAGGCAGATGGTAGCGACCATGCAATGGGTTCATGTGTTGTTTGATTCCTAGTCCATACGCATGTTGTTAGGCATATTCATATCAGAGATGTCATTTATTGTATTATGTTTGATTTGGCAGGTTTCCTGGCAGTATTCTGAGTTCTTTGCCTTGGTTCGTAAATAATTTCACCTAGCACTCCCTATTTTCCTTCATGCTTTAGGGGGAATCTGTTACAAAATTATTTTTCACCCTATTTACTTCCCGTCCTTGATCCTAAAGTACCCTGTGACGAATCTTTTGCAGTATCTCCACCTAGGAAAAATACACAAAGACATCCTCTAAAGACTAAAATAAAGTCACCTTGAAAGATCATTGAAGAAACTTAGCTAAAACTATAAATTTTTGGTCAACGTGCTTCTCTAGTTGCCTATCAGTGCTGATGGCAGGTTGACAGTTCTAGCCTAGTGTTGAAAACACAATTTTGACCGAGAAAACCACATTGAACCCTTTCTGGCAGTGTTTCCTCAAATGGAGGAGAAGCTTCAACCTCTAGAAGTTTCCAGGGCGGTGAGCTGGATGTTATTCGGTGGAGATAGGGTCGAGCTCTCTCATTTATAGCTTTTTAATATTTTAAATGGGGGATTATCCATTGTAAATTGGACCTTCCTCCTTTCACGAGCTCCTAACTCCCTCACCTTTCCTATAAATTGATCCCCATCCTTCCACTACTGCTTGGTCATTGTTGGGATGGCCTGATCATTCATTTTCCTTTGCATCCTTGTATTGTGATAACGCCTAAGCTATCTGGGTGAAGGTGTGCTTTATGAGCTTTAGTGAAGGAATTAGACAACACCAAAGGGAGGCCTCCAACATGAAGGCCACGGTTTTAAGCTCTCTCTTTCATATTTATTAATAAAAAATATTGTGTTTGCTTTCTATATTTGTATAATATTTTACACAAATAGTATAATGTTCCTTGATCTATCAGATAATTGATATTCAATGCATGTTTTTTATTAGATTATGTTTGTTGTTGTCTCTTGATCTCCTACAGGTAATCGTACGCCACTAGTAGCGAGGAGCGAACCTGAGGGACTATGGATCGAGGCCACCATCAAAGGATTCGAGCATAGCATTAGGAGGAGGTAGGCCTATGTCCTTTCTCATCTTGTTTTGAATATTAGCTAATAAATATTGCATTTTATAGTCTCGTAAGTTGCTAGACCCACTCTAGGGTTAGAGAGATCGCCTTTGTCCACAGAGGGGATTTATCTTCATAACACCTAGTGAAGGAGTTGGCTTGCTTTGACAAATTGATATAGTTGGATCCTTTATTGTCGGGTGTTCTTGAACTGTGTGTCCATGATCTGATCAGTTGTGGCTTGTTCCATGTAGTCTGGGTTTAGCTATGTTGGTGTGAGTTGTTCTGTAATGTCATATGTGTCTAGTAATGGTGGAAAGTATGGGTGAAGGCGATCCACATTGAACACTAGGTGTCAACCAAGGGATGGGGGATGCTGAGTTCAAATGAATTGTCTCCCACAACCTTGATAATGGTGTAAGGCCCATATCTGAGTGGTATGAGCTTCCGATGATCTCTGGTTAGGAGTTCTCTTTGCAAATGAAACCAATCTTTGTCGCCCACCTAGAACTTGTGTGGGACCTGATGTTGATCATGTCGCTTCTAGTACTTGGCATTGGATTTATCCAAGATGTCGTGAACCTACTAGCAGACGTGTTGGATGCGTTCAATAAATCTGGTTGCTTTATCAGCCTCAAACAATACATGTGAGAAGCTAGGCCTGATGTGCCCTTTTTGCAACAACTCTTGGATCTGCCTTTTGATTTCATCATTCTCCTGAATATAACGTTGATAGATTGGCCCATCAGGAAAAAACGCACCTGGGGACAGATAAATGGAGTGCTTGATGTGACAGTGTAGAGAAACCCCTATGGGCGAGGAGAAAATGTCCTTGTATTCCTCCATGACTTTGTCCCTCTGATGCTGCCATTCAGGGGAGCCCTGTTTGGAGGCTGCAACCACAATATTCTTCTTGCCATGTGGGCGAATCACAATGAAAACAAATTTCATGGTTTGGGAAATAATTTTACTGCATTGCGTTGCAGTACTCAAAGAGATGACGGAAGGCGGTACTACCTCCGGTATCCTGTACAACTTATTTCCCAAAGTAATAATAACATAACGAGGCATAGACTCATGCACAACATGTTTCTTCCAAAAGTATGGTTGGCCTAATAATACACTAGACACATCAAGAGGAGAAACATCACACAATACGTCATCCGTGAAGGGCTTGATGCTGTACAAAAGGGGGCACTGTTGGTAGACACGAATATCTCTTCCTTCGTGAAGAAACCTGATGGTATAGGGATGCAGGTGTGTTGTGGTCAGTAGGCCGAGCCGCTTCATGAACTATGCTGAAATGAGGTTCTTTTGGATTCCGTTATCGACAAGGAATTGCAGTGGAGAACCCTTCACCCACATTTGGGAATGGAAGAAGCGCTCCCCCTCCTCTGGATCCTCGGGCTCCTCCCTTTGGAGCTTGGTGGTGGAAATGGTGGCACTGGCTTCTGCATCAATGATATTTTTCCCTTTGTCATTCCCTTTGTCTGATTCAGACTTAGAATCAGAACATGCATATGATTCATATGTCTTCAGTTCGGCCACCAGCAAAAGTTTGGCTCGACACTCACTTGTGTTGTGAGTGGAGTTGTTATTAAATTAAAACTACTTCCCCATGTCCTTCTTTGGCTTTGTGGTGTTTTTACGAGTCATCCCTCTTTGGCTTTGCCCCATGTTCTGCGGTTCGGGGGCGCCTTTCCCTAGATTCGGATTCGCGGATCCAAAGTCTTGCTTCTTCTACTTAAATTTCTGCTCGATCTTGGCAGCATAATGGTCATGCCAAGTGAGGTAATGTCGAGGAACTCCATTTAATCCTGAATGTATCTGTGCAAACAAATGCGGTAATTTAACACCAAATGTTTCTTCAAATCTTTCATACCCAAATTTGTGTGCAGGGTATGGAACAAGTTCGTCAAATCGTGCACATCTTGATCCCTTTGCTACTGTAACATGGTTCGTTGGATGTACTTGTCCTCATATCTCCCCACGGGGTAATATTGTTCATTGATTCCATATCGGAATGAATTCCAAGTGGGTGCAGCCGAAAATAGAGAGGGTTCCCTCTCGTCCTTTTTCTCACAAGAGGTTTCCCACCTGTCTTTGACATGGGGGGGCATCTTTAAGGAATGAAAAATTAATATTTTCTCGGTTGGAGAAATCATGCATCGAGAAATACCATTCCAGAAAATTCAACCATCTATCTATGGCATCTACATATATATGGCCTTCAATTACAGGAATTTCAAAGTTGGATGCTACCTTGAAAGGAGTGGCGCCTCTAGAGTGGCTACTAGATGCAGATGCACCGTTAGTGGGTAGCCTTTGAAGGATTTGGGCAAATTTATCCATCACAGCATTCCTTTGTTTCTTGAGGGCCTCCTTGAGCAATATTTTGATAGGATATCTTGATCCGTCGTCTTTCTTTTCTTCCCCCATGGGTGGCCATTGGGGTTTGCGAGGATGATCTTGCAAAGTTTCAACCAGATCGAGCCCTAACTCCTTATACCTTGACTGCGTTGGGTACATGCAAAGAAGGATCGAGAAAGAGAACACTTATATGCTACCACTGATCCAGAATTATGCACAAATGCAATAAAATATAGTACTAAACATAAGCACAGAGATGGAGTATGAATAAAACTTCATTTCATCAATATCAAATAACTGAAATATGCTTACAGACAGAATGGACATAACCTAGCTAAGGAAATGGTAGCTTATCTCTGAGAAGAGATGTGGTGGCTACATGCCTCTGAATTGTGTTACAATGAGGATCGAAGGACTATTTAATATTGAGAGGCAATTAAAAACTCTAAACATCCAAAAACCTAACCCTAGGTGATGAAACATCGAATTATGGGCCCTGTTGGGGTAAATCGGTACATCAATTTCCCGGGGTTGTAACTTTGGCATACAATCTCCGTTTGACGCACATGATATATCATTATAAAGATATATATGAGGAATACAACTACTAATAACAAATTTTAAGTTGAATATCCAGGTCTTTCGACTGTCATTTTCCATAAAACATCGTTTAGGGCCTCAAAACGGCTCTGGAAGTTCAGGACCCGAAAACTATCAAAAATAATATATTATGCTACAATTAAGGAAACTGAAAAATTGAAAGAAACAATGGTGGGGGTCCAAGTGGAATAGGATGGTTGCCACCAATATCCACTCGAATCATTCCTCCCCCCTTAGGAAGCAATGGTCCCCATTGCGTTGAGTTCCTCCATGAGATGAGGAAACTTCTACTGAACTTGGTCCCTGGTGAGCCACTTGCCCAGGTGAAGGAGTTGGCCTGGTTTGACAACTCGATATAGTTGGATCCTTTGTTGTCAGGTGTTATTGATATCTGTGTCCATGATATGATCAGTTGTGGCTTGTTCCATGTTGTCTAGGTTTAACTCTGTTGGTGTGTGTTACTGGGAAAATTACCTCCTCATCAACTTAGAGAAGAGGTAACATGGAAGGAAGAAAATAACCTAGACAAAGACCCATTTTCCCAAGGTAACGCACCCCCAGAGACACCTAGGCCGAGTTATAACACATCCCAACCATGCAAAGGGAGCGTTAGTGCCTAGTTTAACACTGTCTTTCCTAAGGGGCAACATTATCCGTGTTTGAATGTGAAAAGGGAAATATCTCACGGAAACTGACTCACATTTCCTGCTTTTTCTCAGAATGAGTCAGTTCAAAAGAAAAAACTTATGGTATAAACCTTTTATTAGATATTTCCAAACATAATTGAACTCCTATAGAAGGAAAAATCAAAGAAAGGCTAGGAAACATCAAGATCTTTTCCGATTGGAACTGATTGAAAGTATTAGCAAGGTTTGTCCTCTCCATTTCCTATAAATTAGAGGTTTGGGCTCTTGGTCAAAGGTCGAAGGTTTGATCATGTGTAGAGAAGAATTTCATTGGTGAGTGTGAGGCTTGAGGATTGGAAAGGTTCATTGAGAAATCTTAGCCCAAGCATCATCACACTTGGAGATAGAGAAAGAGAGAGAGGAATTGGAAGACTGAGGAGGGCTTGGTACAACCAATGGTTGTAATCCTCCTTCTTATAAATCAATAGAACTGTATCTGTTTTTTCCATTTGATGTTTTAGTGTCACATTTGTTGTTAATTTTTCTATGAAGCATGATATAAATGGCTCGTATTTGCATAGTTTAATGTCGATTATATACTTGTTTAATTGCTAGAAAGCGATACCACTGTGAAGATTACACGGGTGCTTGTTTTGGTTGCAGGATCTAGATTTGGAGCCGGTGAGGAAGGACTTCTGCCACGCCGCTTAGCGCTCTCCATAGGATCTGTTGTCCATAAGGAGGGAATCCTTCAACATCTCACTTTGTCAATTATATATTAGTATGAACATTTATGCAATGTCTTTGTAACTTTATAGCTAATTTGATAGTTTTCCTCGGGCACCGGAAAGCCCTGAGAGGGATATTCATTAGCTACCAGCCAAGTATTCTACCCCTTAGGAGAAATGGCGACTCCGCTGAGGATTTAATCCCAAGTTTCCGGATTAGTTGTTTCTAAGACTTTGGCTCTTTTCCTCTGCTCACATCCCCTTCTGATCAGTTTACATTCTTCATAATTATCTCAGTAGCTCACAAAGTCTATAATAGACTCTGCCTAGCCATTTATACAAATTTATCTTGAGTAACACTTCCCCTGAGAGTGTTTCAGTGCGTTATAACACTGCTTATGCTCAGATATAGTGCGTTAGTCCTATCATTAACACTTTGTAGCCTCTGCTTGCTAGCATTACCCAACCAAAATCTGTTGTTTACACCTGTGTTGTGTTTCCCTTTGGCTTTGGAGTTATTGGCTACCAGATTAGCTTCTTTTGTTGGATCGCTGTGATTTTTTACCAACTAGCATTTTTAGTTTTCTTGTTTAAAAAATTAGTGTTAGTCGCATCTAATTTTTTAAGAAGTTTTTTTTTGTTTGTTTGTTTTTTTGTTTTTTTGTTTGTTTGTTTTTTTTGTTTTTGTTTTTGTTTTGTTTTGTTTTGTTTTTTGTTTTTTTTAAGTTTTTCTGAACATAACTGCATTCATTTTGAATTTTTTTTTGGTTAAAAAGCTGCTAGAGAGGATATATAGATGTCTGAATCTTTTTAGGTTGAACTGTGTTTTTTGAATGTTTGGTGCATGGATGTTTGAAAGATCTCTCCCTATAGAATATACTCTTTCATTGAAATTTAATATTTAGAGAATTTTTCTGCATGGTTTTGAGTCAGAGTCTCATTAAATTTCATATGTCCACTCCCCCTTCGCAAGAATAATTAGCAAGTACACTAAAAATCAAGTGATAATAAAATTAATCACATAAATTTTTCTGAGCTCACACCAACAGTATTTCAGGATAGGATCTTGGGGTAGGAGAAGTGAGAAAATCACCCAAGATCACAAAACTTGAAACTAGAGTCATTAAAAAGTGAAATCCTGTTGCACTCATACTGCTGGGTCTACTCCACTACCACTAGAGTTAAGCGCGAGACAACATTTGGGCGCATGAGAAGGTAGCTCGCCTTCGAGTGCATAATAGTGGGCATGCTATATATTGGGGTTCCCCTCGGGGATGTCAAAACTAGATTGAAGATCTAGGTGTTCTGCCCATATAGCGTGATGTCTACGACTGTGACTCCCCTGACAGTGTCTGTGATTTGAGGTATCTTTAGTTGCCAGTATTTTTAGGTACTTACACAAGGTGACTAGGGCGGGCTGCCCTGGTACCTAAAACAAATGGACCTACTTTGTCTTCGGTCTTTGGGAGGTTAGTCGTCTTCATGAGAGTGGTTACACCTATTGTCTGAGGTTCGGGCAAAGCTCTAGAGTAACCGTAACTAAATATTTGACTAAATCTCTCAGTATGCTATTGTGATACTGAGTTTCATCTCTAGAAAATGGTAGTACTTAGACAGGGTCATACCCCTTATGGCTTCTTGATTGATTGATTTTAGAAGTCCTTTTTCCTTTTTTCTTTTAAGGTGTGTGGTTACTATCACTGAGACTTTATAATACATCACAAAAAATTTGATAAATTAAACTGGTCACCGTGGCGTCCTTTGACCCTCGTCATCTTTCTAGACGACAGCAAGGTCTCCCTTTGTTGACACCGGGGGAGGAGTCAAGTCTTGGTGAGCCAGTGCCTTCTCCAGAAGAGCATCTCCAGTGACAAACCCTGAATTTCATATAGACCACTATCATACGAAGTTTTCAGAGGATCCTTTTACAGAAGGAGTCGTACCTCCTTTCAATCCTCCTCTCACTGGCCCATCGGGGCCACATTTAGTTCAGGTTACACCAGTGCCAGTCATGTCTTCGGTTGCACCTACATCCATTTCACAACCAACGACCATAGGGTCAATGCTGTTGGTCGCCAACTCGGTTCCACCACCATCTTCCTCTCTAGTTTTCAGTTCTATGCAAATTATGGGCAACCCCAGTAGCTAGTCTATACCCAGTCCCAGTAATTCGGTCACCACAAATGTAAGCGAACCTTCGAACCCTTCAAGATCTGCTCTTATTGTGACTGTGCCGGGACCCACGTTTTACACTCCCGCTGGTGGGGCTACTTCGATTCCTTTTAGCAACCCTTTCGGTTGGAACCCATTGCTGAGTTCAAACCCCTTGGCTATTATGCCAAGGGGTAGTGTACAAATATGCAAGGGGGCACTTCGGTACCCCCACATTCAATAGGAAAACCAAGACTGCCAATTGTTAACGTTGTTCCTTTGAGTTGTCAAACTTCCGGTGTAGGGTCTATGCCGATGGTCAGCTATGCGAATAACAGTATGCCATTGGTTAACTCTATCACGTCCATATGGGCGACCCATCCCAAAAACCAATTTGGACAAGGGGGAAACTATTACACTTGGGGCAACCAACAGTTTACCCCTCATATGAACATAGCCTATGGACAACGACCATACACCCCTACAATGCCACTCACTGGAAAATTTTACTAACAACGTCCTACTTATCCCATTGGTATCACATTGATGGGTGGACCCTATGGTTTGAATGGTCAGCCAACACTTCCTTGGCTAGATATAGGGGAAAACACGCAACTGCCATTCTTGGTAGCTTTAGACATCCTTGACCTCTACAAATTGACCAATGATCCCAGCAACCACAACCCACTCTGGCCTCCACTACTGCACAAGATTCCATTTTACATCCCTAAATTCTAAGGGAAACAAGGGGAGGATCTGGCTACGCACATCACCACCTTTCATCTATGGTTTGTTTCTAACTCCATGGTGGCTGATAGTATCCATCTTATACTTTTCCCCCACACTCTCAAAGGCAACACTTCCAAATGGTACATTGAGTTACCATGTGGGGTCGTCAATAATTTTGGTGCCTTAGCTATGGAATTTCTTAAGAACTTCAAATTACCTATTTGATACGAAACTGGAACAAAAATCTTAACCTCGTTGCGCCAAGGCACCACCAACCACATCTATAATCACATTCATGAATGGAGACATAGGCATAGGTTAGCCAAAGTGCCAATCCCGGATCATCTCTTATCAAACTGGTTTTGTAAGTCACTCTCACCACCCCTCGCTAAGGATGTTTTCTTGTCTAGTGTGGTCACGGAAAACCAATCCATCCGTCGTGAAAAACATCTAGATCTCATTTATTTGCAATCTCGCATGTTGTATGACTTACTCCCCAATGCCCCTGGCAACCCGAATCCTCCCGCTACTAAATTACCCAGAGCGCACGTAGATGCAACCTCCGGCGTAGCCATAAAACATCTCAGTGGGGAAACTTCCCTGCCATCTTCGGCTGCCACCGCCCCTAACCAATCAACTACTCTTCCCACTGCTGAGGTACACTCTGTGCAGTATACACAAAAACCTAGCGGCAAGAACAAGAAGAATAATAAAAATACCTCTCCTTCGAAAGAGTAGTTCAGTACTCAGAATAATCCCAATCAGAAAAATGCTACTAAAAATGACAAGGGTAAGGTGAAACCAATGAGATTCCCTTGTATAATTTGTGTGGAGGACCACTTGACATAAAAGTGTCCTCGGCTTCAGGAATGCACATATTTTATTACGAACAAGGAATCTGGGAGGACACCTGCCGTCCTTTACAATCCCTTCCCTAATCCACAGCAGCAACAACAACACATAGTTGCAAACCCGCCACAACCCCCCCAAAGGGGCAACGGTGGTACTCATCCTTCAGGTGAAGGATAATTTTCCATTTATGCAATGGAGACTGTTGAACTCCAAACATGAGCTAAAATATATGGAAATCCAGTTATTGAGGCTCAAGAACCTGGTTCAAGTTTGAATCCATCGCCACCCAACGATTTGCATATCGAAAGGCCTGCTGCTGACCCAGCGATTTGTCCCCCTAAAGGAGACTTCGACGCACGACTCATAACACCTGTGCACGTGCTGCCCAAAACTTTAACATTGTAGAAGATTTGGCGCAAGCACCGTCAACCATGTCTGCACTCTAAGTATTGCAAACCTGCCCAGTGTAAAGGAAAGATGTGCTTTCGGGCATTGGTGGAATTGACCCCCAGGATTCTATGCTAGCCATCTTCGACATGGAAAAATCAAAATCTCTCCTTTTACACCAGCTTGCTTTCCAAGTACTAGTGGTGTCAAAAGGGAGACCAATCCATAGACGAAGGTGCTTTGACTTGCGTTATGTCAACTGCGTGATGGCTCACTTTGGGTTCTCCCACTTTGTCTCCGCTGTCGAATTCCCTCAAAACTTTCGATGGCCACACTTTCCTCCCAAAAGTATACCTTGCTAGCTTTCCCATTTCAATTAGTGGGAAAACAATAACGGTGGACATAGAAGTTGTCGATCGTCATCTCAACTATAATATTTTGTTGGGTCGCAGTTGGTCTTACACAATGACTACCATTATCTCTTCTATTTTCTGACTCATCCTTTTTCCATTGGATGGGAAGATAGTTACAGTGAATCAATTATCCTTTTGCACCCCTGATTATTCCACGTTACCTTGTAGCACTGTACCCCTAGTAGGAGGCATTCCTGACTCTTACGTTAGTGTCGGTATTGATCTTCTGAAGGAATCTTCCCTGATGGGTTGTTTTCCTCTCCCACCACTGGAAGTTCCACACACTATTGCAATGATATCCACCATTTTGGATGGCTATATCGATCCATGGATCCTACCGACGTCTTCAGAAATTGATTCCTACAGAGATCAGATGCTGCTATAACTGGTTGAGTTGGATTATCAAGCCATCCAATTATAATTTAAACCCTCCACTTCTTTGGTTTTGACAATGGTACCACCCTCTCGCCTATCACAGTTCACTCTAAAGATATCCTTGATGAGGTCCTACCTACGGACGAAGCTATTTGAGAGATCATGTCTCTAGAGGAACAACCTTGGGGAGAGTTCCATCATCGCGCTTCGATGTTTGATTTGGACGCAACCACTATTCAAATCCTGTCTTTGGACCCACCTGAGATTGTTCCCTCCACTTACACGACTGTTCAAACTATCGATGCAAAAGGGAACATGGGCAATATTTCCAAGACTATGCTCATCGATATCTCGGTCAGAACGTGTAACGTGGAAAATATACAGATTGGAGCTGATTGCAGTCTCGAGGAAATTGCACGCTTCACATCCCTTTTCAAGGAATCTCGTGATGTTTTCGCTTGGTCTTACGACGAAATTCCCGACATAGATCCTTCTATAGTCGAGCACAAAATCAAGATTTATGACAATGCCAAGCCTATTCGGAAAAGGCTCTGACCTTTCCACCCTCGCAAAGCAGTAACTATTAAGACTGAAGTCGAAAAACTCTTACACGCTGGTGTCATCTATCCCGTTCCTCTGACAGAATGGGTATCCAATATGGTTCCCATAGATAAGAAAAAATACACCATCCGGATCTGTGTTGATTATCGTGATCTTAATGCACTTTTCCTAAAGAAAATTATCTTACTCCGTTCATAGATCAGATTCTCGACGATTGTGCCAGATGTGAATATTTCTCCTTTATGGATGGATTTTCAAGATATAACCAGATAACGATTAAAAAGGATGACCAACATAAAACTGCCTTCATCTGTCCTTGGGGCACATTTGCATATCAGAAACTCCCATTCGTTCTAAAGAATGTGGGAGAAAATTTTCAAAGGGCTATGGACTATGCATATCACGATATCAGACACATTGTACAAGCTTACTTAGATGACCTTCTGACTCACTCCAAGAAGCGAGCCCATCACCTTGGCAATCCTAAAGAAACCTTTGCTCGGTGTAGGTTCTACAACATACATCTGAATCCACATAAGTGCATATTTTTTTTCAAGTCTAGACGTCTTCTTGGCTTCATTGTTTCCAAGCACAGGATTAGGGTTGATCCCGATAAGGTTAAAGCAATCATTGAATTAACTGCACCACAATCCATTCTACAACTCCAACGTTTGCAAGGGAAGGAAAACTTCTTACGTCGTTTCATTGTAAACTATGCCGAGATGACGAAAGGCTTCATGCATTTACTCAAAAAAGGGGTACTGTATATGTGGGATGATCAGGCTCAACTGTTGTTTGACGCCTTGAAATGAGCACTCATTTCCGCCCCACTTCTTACCGCCCCCAACTATTCACTCGAATTTCTCCTCTACCTGGCAGCTTCACCATCCTCGCTAGGAATGGTTTTGGTTCAAGTTCACGATGACGATAGTGAGCATGTGACATATTATCTGTCAAAAGGTCTCATTGGACCTGAATTATGATATTCACATGTGGAGAAACTATCTCTCGCTGTGGTATTCGCTGTCACCCACCTCCGACACTATATATTGCTGTGAGAGACTACCATAATTGTTCTGGAGAATCCCATGCAACACATCTTGTCTCATCGGATCATTGGAGGAAAATATTCCAAATGGATTATAATCCTCCAATAGTTTGACTTAGTTTTCGCTGCTGCCAAAGCAAATAAATCTCTAGTCTTCGCCGAATTACTGTCCAACCTTCTTAGAATTAACCCGGAAAAAGTAGTTCACGATCCATTTCCTGATAAATATGTCTATCTGGTCGATTCTTCTGATCCTTGGTATGGAGACATTCTGGTCTACCTCCAAACTCATCGATTCCGCCCAACTCTCACGTCATATGACCGTCCTTGTATTCTTCACCAAGTGAAACACTATCTCGTACTGAACGATACTCTATATGGTCGTGGTGTCGACACTGTTCTTTAGCGTTGTCCCACTCTTAATGAGGCGAAACACATTTTAAATGACTACAAGGTAGGGGTGTGTGGCGGTCATATTTATGGCATAACTACTGCCTAAAAAATCTTGTGTTCAGGATACTATTGGCCCACTTTATTTAAAGACTGCACATTAGTAGTCCAAAAGTGCCATCCATGTCAGATTTTCACAAAGAAAATGTGTGCCCATCCTGCCCCTCTTCATCTGGTTGTCTCTGTTGGTCCTTTTGCTAAATGGGGAATAGACTTCGTCATATGAAATCCCACTTCTGCTGATGGACACAACTACATCATAGTTGCAATTGACTACTTCACAAAATGGGCTGAAGCCATCCCCACTTTTAAGGACGATGCAGAAACCACCGCTATTTTCCTGTTCAATCAGCTCATGTGCTGTTTCGGTGTACCCATCTCAATCATCACAGATGATGGTTCACACTTTCAGAACCATATGATGATGGAGTTAACTTCCATGCTAGGTTTTCGACAAGATCAGTCTTCGTCCTACTATCCGCAAGCTAACATTCAATTCGAAGCCGTAAATGGCATCCTCAAAACCATGATTCATCGGTTAGTCGGCAACCATAAAACTACGTGGAATCGGAAGCTATACTTCATGTTATGGGAATACCGAATGTCAGTAAAAATTGCTACAGGCTTCACACCATTCCAACTAGCATTCGGTCTGGAAGAATTCCTTCCAATTGAGTGTGAGATTCCATCACTCAAGCTAGCTGTTGAACTCCTAACCGACACCACTGCCGAAGAAGAGTGCCTACTCTTGCTCGATCAATTGGAAGAAACTCGTCGAGATCCCACACTGGCACTCGAAGGTTACAAGCGCCGAGTAAAAGCTGAATACGTCAAATTTGTCAAGCCTCGTTCTTTCCAAGAAGGAGATCTCGTTCTACTTTACGATCAGAGACACAAACTCTTGGGGGCAGGAACACTTAAACCATTATGGCTTGGTCCTTACGTTGTCATGAATGTCCTTTCAAAAGTATCTTATGAACAACATGATTGTAATGGGATTCCACGTGATGAGCCCCACAATGGGCTCTATCTGAAAAAGTATTTCACCTAGTATTCCACTAGGCATATGCTTTGTAATTTTATGTATATAAGTTTTTTCCCTTTTTTGGTGTGTCTGGATATTTTGGGATTTGAGTGTTTTTCTCATGAAAACTCTCTAATTTTACATAGATGTCTTCATCATCCTTACCATACGTTGGATATGCGGATGGTTCTAGTCATCACACACGACACATTGCATCAGCTGCTTGGGTCCTCTATACACCTGAGACGAAACTACTTGGTTCCGGGGGAATATTCCTTGGAAATGCCACCAACAATATTGTTGAGTACATGTCTCTGATACAACTCCTCACTGAAGTTGCATCTCGCGGCATCTCCAATTTGGTGGTCAGGTTAGATTCCCAACCAGTCGTTATGCATATGAACAATTGTTATCACGTCCTTCATCCAGTCTTATTACGCTATTACTTAAGGGTACGAATTCTAGAACTTCAATTTCAAATCATTAATTTTGAGCACATTCCTAGAGAATCTAATACATTAGCTGATTCATTGGCGAATGTGTTAGATTGGAATTTGTCGCATTTATTATAGAAAGAGTCATGCATTAGTGTATATTTTTCCATCATAAAAATATATATAAAAATTAAAAACACAAGATCAAAATCGCCAAAATATGTATATGTATATATATTTGTCGTGTCTAGTCATGTTACATCAAATTTTTTTCCAAAACTTGGGTGTTTTACAGAATTGGATCTGCTAAGCCTCGCTCTGACATCTATACATCTATCAACTATTCCTCTGTTGAAGATTGCAACAAGGAATAGTGAAGGAGGCATCCTGAAACATCGTTCCTAATCCTAGTTGGAAAGTGATCACCTAAACTAGGTGGGGCCCACACAGGTGATTTTTGTCGAAAAGTCTATTTTTAGACTATGTCTATTTTTAGACATATGGATCATGGTCTATGAGTTGCGGGATGCTATTTATGGATGATTGGTCAAGTTGGTAAAAAATAGATGGACCTCTATTTTTAGACATACATGTGGTTTCTATTTTTAGACTGTCGGGCTAAAAATAGAACAGTCAAATATTAATCAACCCTTAATAATATTTGGACTATAAACATTATCTTATCCTCTTGGAGCACTTCAGTTCGAGCTATAGATGTGGCACATGCAGCTGGCAGAAGGAAATTCGAATTTCCTAAGGGTTATTTGAGCTATTGCATGGTTGACTTCAGTTAGGACTCAAGTGGCAGAGTTTGGTGGAGTTGATTGAGGAGTTGATGGAGTTGTGTTCGGTTTAACTTAGTTGAACTAGTTGTATTTAGTTTAACTGGCTAATACACTAGAGATGAGTGGTGTGAATTAATTATTAATTAATTCACTAAATAATAACTCACAATCAACTTAACAATACATCAGTTAACTACAGTGCATGGCAGTTTCAGTGGAGACCATTGGAGAGATAGGTGAAAGGGCAAGATAGACTATCTGTTGTGACTATTAGTGATGCATGAATTGCATCTACATATACATTGGAGTTGCCAATGATAATAACGTAGTCAATGAGAGTGGGATTACATTGAATTTTTCTTTGTAATCAGCTTGGATTGCGCAGTGGAGGCAGGCTAGCAGGTGGCAAAGATCGGTGCATGGATTTGCAAGATTAGGCTTGTATAGTGTATGACGATTGTACTGTACTGAGAGCTTGTGATAAGCTTTGTATGCTTGTATGAGATTGTCATATGATATCCATGATACATAATATGATATTTGGGGTTTTCAACTTCAGGCTTTCCCGTTAAACAACTGTGTTATGTGTGTTTTTATTGCTTCATGTGTTTTGAAATTGTTGATTAAATTTCCGCAAGAATTATAGTGGAAGGATTCTGGATTTTGCAAGAAGATAAATATTGTGAGATCAGGAGAGTCTGGATATATACATGTATATTGTATATAATTTCTACATGGTATCGGAGCAATATTGATCATCAGATCTATTACGGTGATTGCATTTTATTTCTATAGGCAGAGTCTGTAGCGCGGGCCAGGTAGCCTCCGGATTCATCCTTGTTTGAAGGTGAAAGGAGCTGGTGAGCTTGGCTCTCCTCAGGCTTCCGAAAAGTTGGCATGCATATCAGGACAGTGTCAATGGTCGGGAAAATTTGCCAGGATGGGAAAGACTGTGGTCTGATATTGTGCAAGAGGAGATCCGGCGGAGTACCAGAGATGGATCTTCATCAAAGATATCTAATGAAGAAGACTGCGCTTTGGCTGCCAAAGCAAGGAAGGGGAAGGGCAAGGAGAAAGCTTCTCAATCCGGTGCGGATGGTAAAAAGCGTGACATGTCCAAAGTTAAGTGTTTTCACTGTCACGATCATGGACATTACACCACGAATTGTCCACAAAAGAAGAAGAACAAGCAGGCTGCTGGAGCTGCAGCTGGTGAGGCTCTTGCCTCGCAATTTGAGCTGGAATTATCATTGATCGCATGCATGGTGTCTATTGCATTGGGATCGGGGTGGTATTTTTATAGTGGCGCTTCCTTTCACATGACGGGAGATGCAAATCTTTTCAGTGACTTGGTGGAGAAAGGTATCCAGATGCATGTTGAGTTGGGCGACAATGGACGATACAATGCGACTGGAATTGGTACCATAACCTTTCAGAGGGATTCAGGTAAACTCATTCTTTTACAAGATGTATTGCATGTACCAGGTTTAACAAAGAATTTGATCTCAGTCGCAATGTTAGAGGATAAAGGGTATGAAGTTGTCTTTAGAGAAGGGAAAGTTTTCCTTCGGCACAAGGCAACAGGACAAGTCAAGAAGGTTGGGATTCGGGCAAAGAATCTCTACAGACTTGAAGTAGATGGGATGTATACGGAGCTTCCTACTGTTGGGAAGCGGGAGAAAGACATGCAACTGATGCTTGAGAGGGAGCAAGTTTTTCATGCAGGTGATAGTGAACCTCGGGATGTGGAGCAACCACAAGAGGATCATGGAGTGGAAGAGACCACTTATGCAGAGAAATTTCGTGCCAGAAGGGCAGAGGGAGTGCATGCAGCTATACCACCAGGTATGAGGTGGGGCGACATGCATGATTAATCCCATGAGGAGATTTCTGGGCAGATTCATGAGATGGTGTGGATCTCATGGATTGAACCTGGCTACGAGGTGCCCACAACGCAGCAGTAGCAAGATCAGTTGGAGTGATGCAGGCAGATCAAAGTGACAGTGTCGGATACTGGAGCGCAGATCAGAGTTGACAGCAAATGCAAGAGTGCATGGGTGCAAGAGTCAACAGCGCAGTGGTTCCTGATGACATGTGCAGTTGGCCAAGCAGAAGTCGAAGACTTTGATGATAGATGCTAGATGCATCAAGACTGATTGAGTTGTTTGGAGCCTATTCAGTTTCGAAGATGTTGCATGCAAAGGGTGCATGGCGCATGCATGGAGTTGCATGGTGCATGCATGAGTTTGCATGGCGCATGCAAAGGGTGCATGGCGAATGCATGGAGTTGCATGTCGCATGCATGGAGTTGCATGGCGCTTGTGAAGGTTGCAAGGCGAATGCATGGAGTTGCATGTCGCATGCAAAGACAGTCCTTTCTTGTTGAGAGGGAGTGTTGAATATTGCAACAAGAAACAGTGAAGGAGGCATCCTGAAACATCATTCCTGATCCTAGTTGGAAAGTGATCACCTAAACTAGGTGGGGGCCACACAGGTGATTTTTGTCGCAAAGTCTACTTTTAGACTATGTCTATTTTTAGACATATGGATCATGGTCTATGAGTTGCAGGATGCTATTTATGGATGATTGGTCGAGTTGGTAAAAATATATGGACCTCTATTTTTAGACATTGGGCAGTTTCTATTTTTAGACTGCCAGGCTAAAAATAGAATAGTCAAATATTATTAACCCTTAATAATATTTAGACTATAAACATTATCTTATCCTCTTGGAGCACTTCAGTTTGATGCTTGGATGTGGCACATGCAGCTGACAGAAGGAAATACGCTTTTCCTAAGGGTTAGTTGAGCTATTGCATGGTTGACTTCAGTTAGAACTCATGTGGCAGAGTTTGGTGGAGTTGATGGAGTTGTGTTCGGTTTAACTTAGTTGAACTAGTTGTATTTAGTTTAACTGGCTAATACACTAGAGATGAGTGGTGTGAATTAATTATTAATTAATTCACTAAATAATAACTCATTAATCAACTGAAGAATACATCAGTTAACTACAGTGCATGGCAGTTTCAGTGGAGACCATTGGAGAGATAGGTGAAAGGGCAAGATAGACTATCTGTTGTGACTATTAGTGATGCATGAATTGCATCTACATATACATTGGAGTTGCAAATGATAATAACGCAGTCAATGAGAGTGGGATTACATTGAATTTGTCTTTGTAATCAGCTTGGATTGCGCAGTGGAGGCAGGCTAGCAGGTGGCAAAGATCGGTGCATGGATTTGCAAGATTAGGCTTGTATAGTGTATGACGATTGTACTGTACTGAGAGCTTGTGATAAGCTTTGTATGCTTGTATGAGATTGTCATATGATCTCCATGATACATAATATGATAGTTGGGGTTTTCAGCTTCAGGCTTTCCCGTTAAACAACTGTGTTATGTGTGTTTTTATTGCTTCATGTGTTTTGCAATTGTTGATTAAATTTCCGCAAGAATTATAGTGGAAGGATTCTGTATTTTGCAAGAAGATAAATATTGTGAGATCAGGAGAGTCCGGATATATACATGTATATTGTATATAATTTCTACATCCTCATGATCCTGCTACTCATGGTAGCAGATAATGGCTCTAGCTAACCTCCTAAGAGGCACCAAGAACCTCTCCAGCACACCCACTGTGTGTCCCTGCAGGGGAGCCGGGATCTGCCTCATAGGAAGAGGCGGCACGCCCATGCTCAATCCCTTGAGGTTCCTAGCAACCTCGTGCAAATTGCATGCGTCATCAACCTATTCAGTGGCTGCTGTAGCCTCTGTTGCTACACCAGCCCTAGGTAGATGCATTCCTCGCCATGCATAGTGAGGGGCTCCGGTTGGACGGACGGGTGCCACATCTGTGTCAAGCAATAAGCTTCATGTCAAAATATTTTCACCCATTAAAAAAAAAAGTTGCATAAACATTCAAAATATAAAAAGTACTTAAACACTAATAATTTTCCTTCTTACCATTTGGACCCCACTGAGTGCTTGGTGGTAGTATCAACTCCGCATCTCCTGTGTAGTTCATCCCTGCATAGGGATAATCTTCAATCATCAGGATCTGGCCATCTAGCCACTCAAAGAACTCATCATCAAAACAGTGATGGATTGGACCCTCTCCAGTCCGTGGCATCAAAGAAGACCAACGAGCCTGTCTCGGCTCTCGCGGTCCCATTGCATCCTTGATCATCCTTGGCCTCATTGCGGGCACCCTCTCTAGTATGAATGACAATATGGGTGTAACAAACCCAAACTCTCGTTGGGTTTGAGTCTTACATGCTGTCAGTTCTTCTCGAACCCGACGGACAACACCTTCGCACCAGTCAAAAACCTATGGCTGCATGCAATCCAACACCAACAATACCTGGGCCTTGGTGGCCACATGCTGACTCTTGGCTCCTGCCAAGCAAACTATCATCCACAAGAGAGACCTCATCGGTCTCGAGACCACTCGTGCTATAGGAACCCGATTTCTTATCGACGTAGTATTGTTTATGCAATGAGCTCAGATAAAATCTGCAGTAGTGCGGGGATCAACCCTGGAACCCGTCATATTGGGCCTCAGTCCTTTGCATGACAGGCCAGTCAAATAGTATATGTCATATTTCTCAATCGAGAGTTCATGACCCCCGATGTGAAAGATATGTTGCTGATCATCCCGCTATTAGATGATCCATCTTAGAAGGTCTTCCTGCCCCCTCATCATCTCTAAACGAGCATACTCCAGTAAATCGCATCTGCGGAGAACAAGAAAAGTAGTAGCATTAGTGACCATTTCGCATTCTTCCTGTTCATGCTCTCTTTCGTGCCAAATACTCATGGTAAACAACTTCACACCTACACAAGACAAGTCTCCAATGGATCAATTTTAGGCACAAACACTTTAAGATTGGGCAAACCAAGTTTACAAAATGATTGTGCTGGCTAACACAGGCCCTAGTGCCAATTAGAGCGTGATAACGCACCGTCCCTTAACGGGCAGTGTGTTTAACGCGACCCTGACACTGGGAACCCACGTTAGATGCTTAAAATTTTTAGGGCTTGCTAAAAATCCAATTTTCAGCCAGTAAAAACAACTAAAATGAAAATGGAAAGCTAGATTAAGGCTCAAGCTCTTATCTGGATCTTGCGGAATCAAAAATCGTTGCCCGGGTCGTCCACAATCAACAACAGAAGTTTCACCTCTTTTTTCACTCCGGAGCTCTTTCACAACACTCAAAACAATGAAAATGAAGTTCTGTTGCCTTCTTATAGACATTCTAGAAGTATGAATCACTCAGCTAGTCTGTTAGAATTGGTAAATTTCCGCTATTTTTTGTCGCAACTATTGGTTTTTTAACGTCACTGATGCTCTGATGAGTTGTTAGTGTTGATGTGCAGATTTGACTGTGTTCGACCTGGCACAAGCTTTCTTTTTAGGGACTTTTTCTCGTTTGTAAAACTGAAAAAACCCCGAGTTTCCTTTGTTAGGCTTGTTAAAATACCACGATGAAGAAACATGAGCCATTCTTTTCCATCTTTTTCCAGCTCGTTAAAAAACCGAAAAATTAACCAAGTTTTTCTCCATTGGAATCGTTAAAATTTCACAGAGAGCATCGAGTTTTTCTTCGTCTGACTCGTTAAAAATTCACGAAGAATATTGAGTTTACTCCATCTCCTCGTACTCATAACTAAATGAGGCATATGTCCATTGAACATAGGTTTATCACTTTATCCAGATTCAATGGACTAACTTATGGAAAATGAACTGTGTTGGGCTTACTATTCTCCCTTCGTCGCTCTCGGTTATCAAACATGACAAAGGTACCCCTTCGAGTTGTCTTTTATGATGTTTTTCATAATCCCTAAATATGAAAAGATCACCGAGTTTAACTATCTGGACTCGTTAAACTTAATCAGCTAGGGAAAAATTTGGACAAAGTGAGTACTTATTCTGTTATACTCTGAAGGTCGATTTGGCAGCACATAATTTTGAACATGGCACTTCCCAGAAAAATTCACTCGCAATTAGCCGAACCCTACCATCCATGAGTTTAGCCTTCGTATACCGATGCCCCTGCATTAGTGAATCCTAACACTCTTTGGTGTTCAAAAGCCTAAGCTTCCTGGTACCCTGTTACTGTGCCTTCTATTGTTCAAAGAGTATCTTGCTATCTGCTGCTCCCTGTATCAGCCAAGCCATCATATACTAGAAATCATTTGTCATCGTTAGCTACTCCCATTTTCTCTTAACTATATTCAAAGAAAAATCATCTTTTACCATTTCGTGTCGACTGATGTAGGATGCCTCAGTGCCTACCTTTCAACATATCTCTTCCTATCGACTTTAACATGTTATCTAGGAAGTTGATCTATAAACACATCAATACCTGGGTGCTTACAAAACTTAGTGGCAGGTTTCCTTGTGTTTGATTGGGGGTTCTCATTATTGGCTCCCAGTCGAATGATCCTACGAGTGTTTGACATCAACTCCTTTTATTCACACTCGCTAGTTTATATTGTGAATCTTAGGGACCATCATCCTTTTCGGTAGCCACCCTTGCATCTATTAACAATTTTCGTTATTGACTGGTAATCATACGATTTCCCATATGTTCAACTATAACTCCTTCATTCACATGTGCCGAAATATGCAATTTAGTGAAGCGGATACCAAGACCCTGGGTTGAGGCTTACATCATTTCAGCTGTGTTTCCTCTCCCAAGTTGCAACATTGTTTTCGGAGACAGCTTATCAGATTGATCCTATCATGACACAAGCTTCCAAATTGTGCTTATCGGTGGACACACTGGTCATATCTCTTTTTTAGAGAAATCATTTTGATACAGTTACTGAGCATGGGAATACCCAACTCAAGATAGATACTTATATTTCTGACATATGTTGTTATTTTAGGTTTTCCTTGGTCCTCCAACTCCTCTTGCTCTACTACATATATTATAAAGTATTTTGGCCATCGTCTTCGCATGTGACCTCACACTTTAGGGGGCATCTATTACAGGGCAAATGACCTCCTCATAATCTTAGAGGAGAAGGTAACATGGAAGGAAGAAAATGACCTAGATAGAGACCCATTTTTCCAAGGTAACACACCCCAAAGATAGATAGACCGAGTTATAACACATCCACCCATGCAAAGGGAGCATTAGTGCCTAGGTTAACACTATGTCTTGCCTAAGGGACAATGTTATCCATGTTTGAATGTGAAAATGGAAATATCCCACGAAAATTGACTGGAATTTCCTGCTTTTTATCAGAATGAGTCAATTCAAAAGAGGAAACTTATGGTATACACCTTTTATTAGATATTTCCAAACACAACTGAACTCCTATAGAAGGCAAATTTAAGGAAAGGTTAGGAAACATCAAGATCCTTCCTGATTCAAATTGATTGAAAGGATTGGCAAGGTTTGTCCTCTCCATTTCCTGTAAATTAGAGGTTTGGGCTCTTGGTCAAAGGTCGAAGGTTTGATCGTGTGTAGAGCATAATTTCATTGGTGAGTGTGAGGCTTGAGGATTGGCAAGGTTCATTGAGAACTCCTAGCCCAAGCATCATCACACTCGGAGATAGATAAAGAGAGAAAGGAATTGGAAGACTGAGGAGGGCTTGGTACAACCAACAGTTGTAATACTCCTTCTTATAAAGAAATAAAAATGTATCTGTTTTGTCCATTTGATGTTTCAATGTCATATTTTTTGTTCATTTGTATATGAAGCATGATATAAATGGCTAATATTTGCATATTTTAATGTCAATTATATACTTTTTTGATTGCTAAAAAGTGATACCACTATGAAGATTACACGGGTGCTTTGTTTGGTTGCAGGATCTAGATTTGGAGCCTGTGAGGAAGGAATTATGCCACGCTACTTAGCGCTCTCCATAGGATCTGTTATCCACAAGGAGGTAATCCTTCAACATCTCGCTTTTTAAATTATATATTAGTATGAAAATGTATGCAATGTCTTTGTAACTTTATAGCTAATATGGTAGTCTGCCTCGGGCATCGAAAAGCCCTGAGAGGGATATTCATCAACTACCATCCAAGCATTTTACCCCTTAGCAGAAATGGCGACTCTGCTGGGGACTTAATCCCAAGTTTCCGGATTGTTTTTTTCTAAGACTTTGGCTCTTTCCCTCTGCTCACATCCCCTTATGATCAATTTACATGCTCTGTAATCATCTCAGTAGCTCACAAAGTCCAGAATAGACCCTGCCTAGCCATTTGTACAACTTTACCTTGAGTAATGCTCCCCCTGAGAGTGTTTCAGTGCGTTATAATGTTGCTTATGCTTAGATATAGTGCATTAGTCCTATCATTAATGCTCTGTAGCCTCTGCTTGCCAGCATTACCCAGCCAAAATCTATTGTTTACACCCCTGTTGTGTTTCCCTTTAGCTGTGGAGTTATTGGCTACCTGATTAGCTTCTTTTGTTGGATCCATGTGCTTGGTTACCAACTAGCATGTTTAGTTTTCTTGTTTAAAAAGTTAGTGTTAGTCGCATCTACTTTTTGAAGAAGATTTTTTTTATTTTTTATTATTATTATTATTATTATTATTATTATTTATTTAATTCAATTTAAATTTTTATTTATTTATTTATTTTTTTAAATCTTTATTTACTATTATTATTATTATTATTTTTTGAACATAGCTGAATTCATTTTGATTTTTTTTTGGTTAAAAAGCAGTAGAGAGGATAGATAGATGTCTGAATATTTTTAGGTTGAACTGCGTTATTTGAATGTTTGAAATATCTCTCCCTATAGAATAAACTCTTCATTGAAATTTAATATTTAGAGCATTTTTCTGCATGGTTTTGAGTTAGAGTCTTATTACATTTCATACATCCACTCCCCCTCCGCAAGAATAATAAGAAAGTACACTAAGAATCAAGTGATAATAAAATTAATCACATAATTTTTTCTAAGCTCACACCAACATTAGTTCAGGCTAGGATCTTGGGGTAGGAGAAGAGAGAAAATCACCCAATATCACAAAACTTGAAACTAGAGTCATTAAAAAGTGAAATCCTGCTGCACTCATACTATTGGGGTGCATGAGAAGGTAGCCCTTCTTCGAGTGCATAAAAGTGGGCATGCTATATATTGGGGTTCCCCTCGGGGATGTCGAAACTACATTGGGGATCTAGGTGTTCTGCCCATATAGCGTGTTGTCTACGACCGTGACCCCCCTGATAGTGTCTGTGATTTGAGTTAGTTGCCAAATTTTTTAAGACTTACACAAGGTGACTGGGTGGGCTGCCCTGGTACCTAAAATAGACAGACCTACTCTGTCTTCAGTCTTTGGGAGTGTACTCGTCTTCATGAGAGTGCTTACACCTATTGTCTGAGGTTCAGGCGAAGCTCTCGAGTAACTGTAACTGTATATTTGACCAACTCTCTTTGTATGCTATTGTGATACTGGGTTTCATCTCCAGAAAATGATAGTACTTAGATAGGGTCATACCCCTTATGGATTCTTGAGTGATTGATTTTAGAAGTCCTTTTTTCTTTTTTCTTTTTCATTTTAGGTGTGTGGTTACTATCACTGAGACTTTATAATACATCACAATAAAAGTTTGAAAAAATTAAACTGGTCACCGTGGCATCCTTGGACCCTCATCGTCTTTCTAGACGGTAGCAAGGTCTCCCTCCGTTGACACCGGGGGAAGAGTCAAGTCTTGGTGAGCCAGTGCCTTCTCCAGAAGAGAAGTCTCCAATGACAACCCCTAACTTTCATATAAATCTCTATCATACGGAGTTTTTAGAGGATCCTTTTACAGAAGGATTCGTACCTCCTTAAAATCCTCGTCTCACTAACCCGTCGGGGCCATTGTTAGTTTAGGTTACACTAGTGCCATTCATGTCTTCGGTTTCACCTACATCCATTTCACAACCGACGACCATAGGGTCGATGCTGTTGGTGGCCAACTCGGTTCCACGACCATCTTCCTCTCCAGTTGTCAGTTCTACGCAAATGATTGACAACCCCAGTAGCGAGTCTATACCCGGTCCCAGTAATTCGGTCACCACAATTGTAAGCGGACCTCTGAACCCTTTGGGATCTGATCCTATTGTGGCTGCGCCATGACCCATGGTTTCCACTCCCAATAGAGGGGCTACTTCGGTTCCTTTTAGCAACCCTTTCAGTTGGAACCCATTGCTGAGTTCAAACCCCTTGACTATTATGCCATGAGGCAATGTCACAAATACATATATAACATGGGGAACTTTGGTACCCCTAAATTCAATGGGACAATAAGGACCACCAATTGTTAATGATGTTCCTTTGAGTGGTCAAAATTCTGGTGTAGGGTATATGCCGATGGTCAACTATGCGAATAGCAGTATGCCACTGGCTCTATTGCGTCCATATGGGCGACCCGACCCCAAAACCAATTTGGGTAAGGGGTCAACTATTATACTGGGGGAAACCAACAATTCCCCCCCAGATGAACATACCCTACGGACATCAACCATACACCCCTACACCCCCACTCACTGGAAAATTTTATCAACAAAGTCCTACTTATCCCATTGGTAACACATTGATGGGCGGACCCTACGGTCCAAATGGTCAACCAACACTTCCTTTTCTAGATCTAGGTGCAAACACGCAACTACCATTCTTGGCAGCTTTAGACATCCTCAACCTCTACAAATTGACCAATGATCCCATCAACCACAACCCACTTTTGCCTTCAGTATTGCAAAAGATTCCATTTGACATCCATAAATTCGAAGGGAAACAAGGGGAGGATCCGGCTACGCACATCACCACCTTTCATCTATGGTATGTTTCTAACTCCATGGTGGATGATAGTATTCGTCTCAGAATTTCCCCCCACACTCTCACAGGCAACACTGCCAAATGGTACATTGAGTTACCACGTGGGGCTGTCAATAATTTTGGCGCTTTAGCTACGAAATTTCTTAAGAAATTCCAATTACCTATTTGATATGAAACCAGAATGAAACTCTTAACCTCGCCGCGCCAATACACCGCCAACCACATATCTAATCACATTCATGAATGGATACATAAGCGGAGGTTAGTCAAAGCACCAATCCCAGATAATATCTTATCAAACTAGTTTTCTAAGTCACTCAGGGACGTTTTCTTGTCCGGTGCGATCACGGAAGACCAATCCATCTGTCGTGCACAACAAATAGATATCATCTATTTGCAATTTGGTGCGCTGTATGACTTACTCCCCCATGCCCCTGGCAACCCGAATCCTCTCGCTAATTAATTACCCGGAGCGCATGCCGACAACCTCATTGGTGCAACCTCCGGTGTAGCCATAAAACAACTCAGTGGGAAAACTTCCTAACCATCTTCAGCTGCCACCACCCCTAACCAATCGACTACTCTTCCCACCGCTGAGGTAAACTCTGTGCAATCTACGCAAAAACCTAGTGGTAAGAACAAGAAGAATAAGAAAAATACCTCTCCTTCTAAAGAGCAGTCCAATACTCAAAATAATCCCAATCAGAAAAATGTTGCTAAAAACAACAAAGGAAAGGAGAAACCAATGAGATTCCCTTGCATAATTTGTGCGGAGGACCACTTGACATAAAAATGTCCTCAGATGTAGGAATGCACAGATTTTATTATGAACAAGGACTCTGGAAGGACACCTGCCGTCCTTCACAATCCCTTCCCTGATCCACATCAACAACAACAACACATGGTTTCAAACCCACCATAATCCCCCAAAGGGGCAACGATGGTACTCATCCTTCCGGTGAAGGATCATCTGCCATTTATGGCATGGAGACCGTTGAACTCCAAACTTGAGCTAAACTCTATGTAAATCTAGTAATTAAGGCTCAAGAATCTGGTTCAAGTTTGAATCCATCGCCGTCCAACGATTTTCATATCACAAGCCCTGCTGCTAACCTTACGATTCGTCCCCCTAAAGGGACACTACGAAACACGACTCATAACACCTCTGCATGTGCTACCCAAAACTACAACATTGTAGAAGATTTTGCACAAGCATCGTCAGCCATGTCTGCACTCGAAGTATTGCAAACCTGCCCAACGCAAAGGAAATTTCTGCTTTCGACCATTGGTGGAATTGACCCCCACGATTCTATGCTAGCCATCTTCAACATGGAAAAATCCAAACCTCGCCTTTCACACCAGCTTTCTTTCTAGGTACAAGTTGTGTCGAAAGGGAGACCAATCCATCGCACTGTCATAGACGAAGGTGCTTCGACATTCAGTTTGGCCACCAACGACTGTTTGGCCTGACGCTTGATTGTGTTGTGAGTGGAGCTGCTATGATATTCACACCACTTCCCTGTGTCCTTATTTGGCTTGTGATGTTTTTATGATTCGCCCTGATTTGGCTTTTCCCCTTGTTCTGTGGTTCGGGAGCGCCTTTGCCTGGTTTCAGATTCACATATCTAAAGTCTTGCTTCTTCAGCTCAAATTTATGCCTGTTCTTTGCGGCATATCAATATGCTGTGCCAAGCGAGGTAATGTTGAGGAAATCTATTTCCTCCTGAATGTATATGTGAAAAAAACTGCGGTAATTGAGCACTAGGTGTTTATTTGAATATTTAATACCCAACTTTGTGCACAGGGTATAGAATAAGTTCGTCAAATAGTGCATATCTTGATCCCTTTGCTGCTGCATCGTGGTACATTGGATGTACTTTTCCTCATAGCTCCCCACAGGGTAATATTATTCCTTGAATCCATCTCAAAACAATTTAAGAGTGGGTGCGACAAAGAACAAAGAGGGTTCCCTCTCGTCCTTTTGCTCACAATAGGTTTCCCACCTATCTTTGACATGGGGGGCAGCTTTGAGAAGTGAAAAAGTAATATTTTCTTAGTCGGAGAAATCATGGACTGAGAAATACCATTCCAACAAATTTAACCATCTATCTAAGGCATCTGCATCTATCTAGCCTTCAAATACAAGAATGTAGAAGTTGACTTGTACCTTGAAAGGAGTGGTGCCTCCAGAGTGGCTGCTGGATGCAGATGCGTCGCAGGTGGGTAGTCGTTGAAGGATATGGGAAAAGTTATCCATCACTGTGTTGAATCTTTAATTAAACTAAGAGGGGGGGGTGTGAATCAGTTTAATACATACATAAATTTTTTAAAATTTTCACCAAACTTATTTACAGCTTAATTTGTGAACAATTTTAAAATGTTGCAGCCAATATTAAATTAATGTGACACCATACTTATGTTGAGAGCAACAAACAATTAAGAAGATTAAAATAATCACATCATCACATAAGAAACACACACAGAGACAACAGATGTAAGTGGAAACCCATAAAGGGAGAAAACCACATCTTATTATTGTTGTGATGCAAAGGCAAGCTCCAACTCCCTCTCACCAACGCTGACTCTGTGGCTGACCTCTGGAGCTCTATCTCAATTCTGCAAGCTACAACTTGCAAGGAAGCACCAACTCCCTTCAATTTCTGGAGCTCAACCTACGGGCTCAACCTCGATCGGCTGGCCCAAGCTATCAGGCTGCCCAGCAGTAGGAAGCTCCAACTTCCTCAATTTATCAAACTGAATGTTTTCTGATTTACCTCAGATATCAGCTCTGTTCTGTAGCTTCTCTTTCTGCTCTTCTTTTCTTAATCTTCTCTGCCTCTCTCTTCTGTATTCTGCCTTCTCTATATTTACTCTCTCTAACCTCTCTTTGCATATCAAGATGATATTATTTATAAGGATTTTCTTGTGACTGTTAGCATTCCTTAATGACTTTGGAATGGACAGCCATGCCTTTTCATTTTCTGCCTTCTTATTTCTTTTTCAGCTCACTCAGAAAAATGTAACTGTAGGTGCTTATTTTAATCTTACAGTGGGATTTTGTTTTCTTCCGGAGACTTGCCAATGCATCACAAACAATAAAAAATTCAATTACAATGTTCACATTCACATATAATGAAAACTCTAGCTCACTCATTCAGCCTCTTGGCTCGCTGCGCATTTGTCTTTTCTGTGACTGTGTTTTATCTCCTTTCAGCTATGTTTGCTTTTCTGTCCTATGCTGTGGTGTAACTGCTGCATACGTGTAACTGTGCTTTTTGTAAATATGTGTAACTGCTGACTGTAATTCTGGGAAAATTCCAACCCTTTACACGCAGCAAGTGTCTTGTTGATGTGGAAGTTCCACAAGCGGAACATTCATACATCACAATTGTATTAAATAAAGAATCACTCTCCACCTTGAGCTGAAGCCCGTGGGTCTACAGACCACGCGGCATATTTTAATACCATCACAACCATCGTTTTAACTTTATGACAACTCTTATATATATATATATATATAACCCAACTTTCATTATACTAATTGCCTTTTAATATGCCTTTAAATCAATTCTCGGCGTATATAATAAAACCTGTTTAAAACATATAAAAACTCCTTTCGGGCCCACTTGCCATGTTTCCCGACGCAATATATTGCTCCTCAGTGATTTTCGATTGCGATTGATTGCAATCGCAAGTTGCCTTGCTCTGATGCGATTGAAGACTGTTCACTGTTCTTTGCCGATGCGATTGGAACTCAAATACTTATTAATCATAGTTTATAAGCCCATCGGGTCCGGGCTTCAATCGCAATCGCAAGTCTTTTAATATATGTTCTGACGGTCAGTCTCTTTCCGATGCGATTGACCACTGTTCACTGCATTTTACCGATGTGATTCGGTCAGAATTCAAACTTATAAAAACATAACTTATAGACCCATCGGGTCCGGGCTTTCAATCGCAATCGCAAGTTTTGGTTGGATGTTCCGATAGGCCCATAATGTGATGCTCCGATGTGATTAGGCCGGAATTCAAATATATATCAACCATCGTTTATACGCCTATTAGGTCCGGGCTCTCAATCGGAATCACAAGTCTTTGTTTATGTGATCCGCTGCCAACTTTTTCTCCGATGCGATTCATACGGGTCCCATCATATGGTACTTAAGGTTATTTATTTATAAAGCGCTCCGCTTATATATATTTATGCTTTGAACTTTGTTTATATGATGCGCTGCACATATATGTAAGTTTTCCGCTTGGGTTATACGATTCCCGGAATAAGGTTTGTCTATATATATGTAAATAACGCCCGGATTGGGGTATGATTCTCAGAATTATATAACGGCTCTGCCTCTGCCTCTGCCTCTGCTGCTTTTGTCGTTCTGCCTCTACCTCTACTGCTGTGATAACGACTCCGTCTTTGTATTCGCTGCTTCCTTTGCCTGTCTCTGTCTTTGCTGCCTCCTTTGCCATCAATGACAACATTTCCAACAATCCCCCCCTTTGGCATTGATGGCAATACTCTTCCTCTGTTTGCTTGTTAGGATCATTTCTCCTGTTGCTTGCTCTTCCTTCCCCTTTGACATCAATGGCAAGGGGTTCGAATTTTTTGTGAATATTCCATTCTCTGATGCTGTGTTTTTATTCCTTTTTGAATATTTCATGCATTTCCTAAAATTTCCTGACTTTGTACGCTGCTGCTCCAAACTTTGGATTGGATACGCGTCGGGTTCACTATTATTCTGCTGCACGATAGACCCTTTTGCGTTTTTGTTGATTCTTTTATGCTGAAAGTATTATTGCCATAATCCCTTTGATCGTGAGGACCTGTTTTCATGCTTTCCTTGCTGACTGATCTCCCCTGAGAATGATATTTTCGTTTATGTTCTCCCCCTGAAACTGTGCTTTCTCTTCTAATCAGAGAGTAGCATCTACAGATACTACCCCTAATCTGTCTCTCAAATATTCAAATGGCTCTCTAGGAAGTGGTTTGGTAAATATATCTGCTGTCTGTTCTTTTGTTGGTACATACTCCAGTTTTACTATCTTCTGAGCCACTTGTTCTCGAAGAAAATGATACTTGATTGGAATATGTTTAGTTTTTGAGTGAAGCACAGGATTTTTAGATATACTTATGGCACTTGTATTATCACATTTAATTGAGATAGGTTCATCAATGCTTACCTTCATGTCTTGAAGAGTTTGCTTCATCCACATGACTTGTGTACAACATGCTGCTGCTGCTATATATTCTGCTTCTGCTGTAGACAGAGAGATAGATGTTTGTTTCTTACTTAACCATGCCACCAGACTTTCTCCTAGATAGAAAGCACCTCCACTTGTGCTTTTCCTATCATCTACACAGCTGGCCCAATCTGCATCTGTGTATGCTGTCAAAGTGAAGCTTTTTCCTTTAGGATACCAAAGCCCATACTGTGTAGTTCCTTGTAGATATATGAATATTCTTTTGACTGCAAGAAGGTGATTTTGTTTAGGTGCTGCTTGATATCTAGCCACTAGTCCTACTGCTAGCATGATGTATGGTCTTGATGCTGTCAGATACAACAGACTTCCTATCATGGATCTGTAGAGTTTTTGATCTATATCAGTAGATCCATCATCAGCACACAACTTGCATCCCGTGATCATGGGAGTTGACACAGGTTTGCAGTCCTCCATTTTGAACTTTTTCAACATTTCTTTTAAGTACTTTTCTTGTGAGATGAATGTGCCTGTGTTCTTTTGCTGAATTTGAAGTCCTAAGTAGAAACTGAGCTCTCCAATCATGGACATTTCAAACTCTAATTTCATCTCTTTTGCAAATCCTTTTGCTAGTTCATCTCTGTTGCTTCCAAACATAATGTCATCAACATATACAACAACAATCAGGAGTTCATTTTCATGGGCTTTTATATATAGATTACTGTCTACTCCACCTCTCTTAAAGCCTTGTTTTTGTAAATATTTATCCAGTCTTGAGTACCAAGCACGAGGAGCTTGTTTCAGTCCATATAGGGCCTTCTTCAGTCTGCACACATAGTCTCCTTTGTCTGTCAATGAGAAGCCTTCTGGTTGTTCCATGTAGACTTCTTCTTCTAAGTCTCCATTCAAAAATGCAGATTTTACATCCATTTGATATGCTTTGAAGTTTTGGTAGCATGCAAATGCCAGGAACATTCTGATAGCTTCCATTCTGGCTACAGGAGCAAATGTTTCATCGTAATCAAGTCCTTCAATTTGTGAGTATCCTTTGCAGACCAGCCTGGCTTTATTCCTGATTACTTGTCCTTGCTCATTCATTTTGTTTTTTAATACCCATTTTGAACCAATGATATTTTTCTCAATTGGTCTAGGAACTAGTTCCCAGGTATTGTTCTTTTCAATTTGGTCCAATTCCTCATTCATTGCTTTTACCCAAGACTTGTCCTTGCTGGCTTCTTCAAATTTCTTTGGCTCTATTTGTGATAGCATGGCTATGTATACCTCTTCAGTTTGTTCTGTTAGCTGCCTTCTTGTCTGGACCCCTGCTTTCTTGTCTCCTATGATCTGATCTTCAGGATGATTCTTCTGAGTGTATCTTGAGGGGGCTTTCAAGCTCAGCTCTGCATCTTCTGTTGTATTGCTTGTTTCATCATCATTCTGGTCTTCTTCTTCATGGTTGTCTGATGGACTGCAACAGTCTGTATTTCTTGTATTGTTTGGAAGTTCTTCATCAAATCTCACATCAATACATTCAACTATTCTACGAAGAGTCTTGTTGTAGCACCTGTACACTTTAATTTTGGATGCATATCCTAGAAATATCCCTTCATCTGCTCTTGCATCAAATTTCCCAAGATTTTCATCATTATTTTTTATGTAACACTTGCTTCCAAATATTCTAAAATGTTTAATTGAAGCAGGTTTCCCATGCCATAGTTCATAGGGAGTCGTGTCACTGCTTGGCCTTAAGTGGGCTTTGTTCAGAATATGCACTGCTGTGTGTACTGCTTCTGCCCAGAAGGTTTGTGGAATATTATTCTCCTGCATCATGGCTCTGGCTATTTGTTGAATAGATCTGTTTTGTCTCTCTGCTACTCCATTCTGCTGAGGTGTCCCTGCAATAGTAAATTGTTGTTTTATGCCATATTCATTGCATAGATCTGCAAAGTCATAATATGTGAATTCACCTCCTCTGTCCGATCTGATGCATTTTAGTTTGCATCCTGTCTGATTTTCTGCTAATACTTTGAATATTTTGAATTTGTCCAGAGCTTCCGATTTATTCTTGAGAAAAGCAACCCATGTCATTCTGGAGAAATCATCTATTATCAGCATGAAGTAGGATTCTCTACTTGGTGTTTTAGTTCTTGCAGGTCCACACAGATCCATGTGCACAAGCGAGAGTGGTCTTCTTGTTGACAAATCCTCTTTGGCCTTAAAGGATGTGCGGGTTTGTTTACCAAATTGACAAGATTTGCATATGGTATTAGAAGGCCTCTTTATTTCTGGCATATTTCTGACAGCTTTCTTCTTGCTCAGTCTGATGATATGATCGAAGCTGAGATGTCCCAATATTCTATGCCATAACCATGACTCCTCAAGTTTGCTAAGATGGCATGCTTCATCTTCCTCTTTTACAATGTAAACATTGCTTTCTGTTCGAACACCTTTGAGTAGAGTCTTACCTGTGGTTCTTGATCTAACTTCACAGTCTTGTGCTCTAAATAGAACTTCGCAACCTTTGTCACACATCTGACTGACACTCAGTAAATTTGATTTCAGCCCATCTAAAAATAGTACATCTTGGGCCTTTCCTCTGCCATTGTCTATGCTGACTGAGCCCTTTCCTTTGATCTTTCCTGACTTATCATTGCCAAAAGTAACATTGCCAGATTTCTTTTCATCAAGAGTTATAAACTTACTTTTGTATCCTGTCATATGTTTTGAGCAGCCACTATCCAAATACCACTGACTTTTCAGGTCTTGTGCAGTTAGAGCCAAGTCACATTTATTCACCTTCTTTATCCACTGGAAGCACCCTTTTGCTTGGTATCTTTTGTGAGGAGATGAACTATATTTTCTTAGAGGACATTTGGAAGGTATATGTCCAACTTGATTGCATACACAACATTTGATCATAATTTTTGTAGAATTATGAGTATGAACATAATTTCTTTGATTCATAAACCTCCTTGAGGTGTTAAACATTAACCTTTGTCCATACTTTCTACACTCAATTATTTTATGACCAAATTCCTTACAATAAAAGCAGTAACCATAGAAGCTATTTGCATACCTTATGTAAGGTTGTCTCTTCCATTTGTTTGCTTGAGGCAGTCTCTTCAATGTTTGCATCTTTTGCTAGTTTGAATTACTCCTCCTTGCATGAAAATATGCAGCAATGTGTCCCAGCTTGTGGCAAACATAGAAGGTGGCATTCTTCATTGGAGGGAAGAATCTCCTTTGATGGTTTCCAAATTTTACATATTCAGGGGTCTAAGTATTTATTACATTCTTTGCTACTAGTGGTTTCTTCTGATCTCTTTCTTCCTTGTTTCAGATTTCTTCTTTTGTAGGAATTGTTTGAGCTGCTTCATCAATATTCTTTGCTTTTACAAAAATAATCTCTCTGTCAACCTTTTCTTTTCCTTTACTTGATTCTCCTTCATAGCCTATTCCAGTTTTTATCATAGGGGATCTTTGAGCAACCAGAATTTCATTCAACTTACTAGAACTTGTTGTTTGAGAAGAGTTTATAACCAATTTCCTTTGAGCATTTTCTAGTTTCTTCCTGAGACATACTACTTCTTCTTCCAGTTTCTCTTGTTCTCGGGTTTTATCCTTGATTTGCTGAAGTAACATGTCTTCTATCTTCCTGGCTTCTTCAAGCTCTACCTTTAGCTACATGAGGACTTCTGAGTTTCGTTCTTCTCTTACATACTTAAGAAGAATGTCCTTTTGTTTTCTGCACTTTAGTTTGAGTCTGTCAATCTCTTCCAGAGCACTTCTTAGCTCCCCCTCAAGGTCGACTTCCCCTTCTTCTTCTTCATATTCTAGCAGAAGTTATTCTATGGCCATCAATAAGAATTCAGAGGTTCCTTCTTCACTTGAGGGTTCATCTGAATCTTCAGATGTACTGCTATCTTGTTGAGCATAGAAGGATTTTCTGCCGAACTTCTTTCCTTTCTGCCAGTTATTTGATTTATTTTTCTCTGACTCTTGAGCCTGATTCCTTATTTTCTTGTGAGGACACTTAGCAGCATAGTGTCCCACTCTTCCACAGTTAAAGCATTTGAAGGGGATTTACCTTTGTATTTACCTGAGCCTCTATCCAATTTCTTGACAAAATTTGCCTCTTCTTCATCTGAGCAAGAGCATATGTCTCCCTCTTCTTCTTTCTTCTTTTCTGTTTTAAAGGCTGCTTCCCTCGTACTTGGCTTCTTCTGTGGGAGCCTCATTTCGTAGGCTGTTAGATTTCCAAGTAGCTGGTTCATGGTCAAGGTCTCCCAATCAGCTGTTTCTTCTATTGCAGACACCTTTGGATTAAACCTGGATGGAAGAGATCTTAGAATCTTTTGCACAATTATACTTTCTGGCATTTTTTCTCCAAGAGCTTTCATATTGTTAATAATTTCTGCAGCTTTTAGGAAGAAACTGGCGATGTCTTCATCATCATTCATTTTTAAGTTTTCAAACTGGGCTCTATAGACTTGAAGTTTGGCAGTCTTTACTTTCTGGTCTCCCTCATGTATGTTTTCAAGAGTATCCCATATTTTTTTGGCAGTGTCTTTGTACATTACTTTAATAAACTCTGCTTCACATAATCCATTCAGGATGGCATTCATGGCTTTTGCATTAGCCACAAAATCTTGTTTTGAGTCTTTTTCTGTGTCGGTTGCCTTCGGGGCATATCCTAATTCCACAGCAGCCCAGACTTCTATTCCTAGAGACATTATGTATGTCCTCATTCTGATTTTCCAGAAAGCATAATTTTCACCAGTGAAGAAAGGGGCTTTATTGGTTGAGCATCCTTCTATACTAGCCATCTTGGGAACCTAGGATCTCCTTTCAGTTGTTAGACTTGTACAAAGGAACCTGCTTTGATACCAATTGTTTAATCTTTAATTAAACTGAGAGGGGGGGGTGAATCAGTTTAATACATACATAAGCTTTTTAAAATTTTCACCAAACTTATTTACAGCTTAATTTGTGAACAATATTAAAATGTTGCAGCCAAAATTAAATTAATGTGACACCATACTTATGTTGAGAGCAACAAACAATTAAGAAAATTGAAATAATCACAGCAACACATAAGAAACTCACACAGAGACAGCAGATGTAAGTGGAAACCCATAAATGGAGAAAACCACATCTTATTATTGTTGGCAAGTGCAAAACAAGTTCAACTCTCACCATGGCTGCAGGCACCAGCCTCGGGGAGGCTCACTATCCTCCAGTTACGCAAGCTTCAACTTATGACTTCTCAACTTGCTTCAATTAAAACGAGGCTAGCCTCGGAAGCTCCCAGCCTCGGTCGGCTACAGACGGCAATTTGTCAATGCCAACGGTAGGGAAGCTCCAACTTCCTCAATTTATCAAACTAAATGTTTGCTGATTTACCTCAGATATCAGCTCTGTTCTGTAGCTTCTCTTTCTGCTCTTCTTTTCTTAATCTTCTCTGCCTCTCTCTTCTGTATTCTGCCTTCTCTATATTTACTCTCTCTAACCTCTCTTTGCATATCAAGATGATATTATTTATAAGGATTTTCTTGTGACTGTTAGCATTCCTCAATGACTTTGGAATGGACAGCCATGCCTTTTCATTTTCTGCCTTCTTATTTCTTTTTCAGATCACTCAGAAAAATGTAACTGTAGGTGCTTATTTTAATCTTACAGTGGGATTTTGTTTTCTTCCGGAGACTTGCCAATGCATCACAAACAATAAAAAATTCAATTACAATGTTCACATTCACATATCATGAAAAATCCAGCTCACTCATTCAGCCTCTTGGCTCGCTGCGCATTTGTCTTTTCTATGACTGTGTTTTATCTCCTTTTAGCTATGTTTGCTTTTCTGTCCTATGCTGTGGTGTAACTGCTGCATACGTGTAACTGTGCTTTTTGTAAATATGTGTAACTGCTGACTGTAATTCTGGGCAAATTCCAACCCTTTACATGCAGCAAGTGTCTTGTTGATGTGGAAGTTTCACAAGCGGAACATTCATACATCACAATTGTATTAAATAAAGAATCACCCTCCACCTTGAGCCGAAGCCCGTGGGTCTACAGACCACGCGGCATATTTTAATACCATCGCAACCATCGTTTTAACTTTATGACAGCTCTTTTATATATATATATATATAACCCAACTTTCATTATACTAACTACCTTTTAATATGCCTTTAAATCAATTCTCGGCGTATATAATAAAACCTGTTTAAAACATATAAAAAATCCTTTCGGGCCCACTTGCCACGTTTCCCGACGCAATATATTGCTTCTCAGCGATTTCCGATTGCGATTGATCGCAATCGCAAGTTGCCTTGCTCCGATGCGATTGAAGACTGTTCACTGTTCTTTGCCGATGCGATTGGAACTCAAATACTTATTAATCATAGTTTATAAGCCCATCGGGTCCGGGCTTCAATCGCAATCGCAAGTCTTTTAATATATGTTTCGACGGTCTGTCTCTTTTCGATGTGATTGACCACTGTTCACTGCATTTTATCGATGCGATTTGGCCGGAATTCAAACTTATAAAAACATAACTTATAGACCCATCGGGTCCGAGCTTTCAATCGCAATCGCAAGTTTTGGTTGGATGTTTCGATAGGCCCATACTGTGATGCTCCGATGCGATTAGGCCGGAATTCAAATATATATCAACCATCGTTTATACGCCCATCGGGTCCGGGCTCTCAATCGGAATCGCAAGTCTTTGTTTATGTGATCCACTGCCAACTTTTTCTCCGATGTGATTCATACAACTACTGATAGTGAATTTTAAGTTGAAATGATCCAAGTGGATATTGGTGGTCACCCGCCTATTCCAACCATTGTTTCTTTCAATTTTTTTTAATTGTAGCACAATTTACTATTGTTAGCATTTTTTTGAGTCCCGAACTTCTAGAGCCGTTTTGAGGCCCTAAACGACATTTTTTGGGAACACCAGAAGCAACATGAGCATTTAATTGATGTTTCTCATTCAAAATTTGTATTCCTCGGATAGACCTTTCTAACGAAGTATTATGCACGTCAAATGGAGATCGTATTCCAGAGTTACGTCCCCGGGAAGTTGATGTACCAATTTACCCAAACGGGCCCCAAAGTTTTGGCACTTTATCTACTAGGGTTAGGTTTTTGGATGTTTATGGTTTTCCATTGTTTCTCAATAATAAATAAGCCTTCAAGCCTCATTGTAACACATTTCAAAGGCCTGTAGTTGCCACATCTCTTCTCAGAGATAAGCTACCAGCTCCCTAGCTTGTTTATTTCCATTATGTCTGTAAGCATTTTAGTTATTTGATATTAATGGAATGAAGTATTATTTCCACTGCATATTTGTATTTATGGTTATATTCGTATTATGTTGCATTCCTGCATAAATTCATATTAGTGGTATCAGAGTGGTTTTCTCTTTCTTTGTTTTTCTTTGCATGTCCCCAACGAGGTCGGAGTATAAGGAGTTAGGTCTCAATATGGTTGAAAACTTGCAAGGTTAGCGTCGCAAACCCTGATGACCTCCCACGGCAGAAGAAAATAAATACGAGGGAGTAGTAAATCCTATCAAATTATTACTCGAGGAGGCCCTTGAGAAACAAAGGAACGTGATGATGGATAAATTTTCCCAGATCCTTCAACGATTGCCCACCGACGACACATCTGCATCCAACAACCAATCTAGAGGCGCCACTCCTTTCAAGGTATCGGTAAACTTCAAAATTCCTGTATTTGAAGGCTAGATAGATGCAAACGTCGTTAACATATGGTTGAATTTGCTGGAAGGGTATTTCTTAGTCCACGATTTCTCCGACCGATAAAATATTACTTTTGCACACCTCAAAGCCGCCCCCATGTCAAAGACTGGTGAGAAACCTACTATGACCAAGAGGATGAGAGGGAACCCTCTTTGTTCTCAGCCACACCCACTTGGAATTCATTCCGAGATGGCATCAAGGAACAATATTACCCCGTTGGGAGCTATGAGGACAAGTACATCTAATGGACCAGACTGCGGCATAGGGATGAAGATGTGCATGAGCTGACGAATTTGTTAGATACCCTACACACAAAGTTAGGTATTAAAGATTCAGAGAAACATTTCGTGCTCAAGTACCGCAGCTATTAGGAGGAAATGTTGTTCCTTGACATTACCTCACTTGGCACGGCATATCGATATGCCACTAAGATCGAGCAAAAATTTAAGCAGAAGAAGCAAGACTTTGGATTCGTGAATCCGAAGCTAGGGAAAGGCACCCCCGAACCTCAGAACAAGGGGAAAACCCAAAGCAGAGCGACTCATAACAACACCAAAAATCCAAATAAAGACATGGGGAAGTGGTGTGAATTTCATAACAACCCCACTCACAACACAAGTGAGTGTCAGGCCAAACAGTCCCTAGTGGCCGAGCTGAAGGGATCCGAATCAGATGCATGTTCTCATTATGAGTCAGAACCAGACAAGGGAAATGACAAAGGGAATCGAATCATTGATTCGGAACCCAGTGCCACCATTGTCACCACCAAGATGGAGAGGGAGGAGCTTGAGGATCTAGAGGAGGGGGAGCGCCTCTTCCATTCCTAGATGTGGGTGAAGGGTTATCCACTCCAATTTCTTGTCGATAGAGGAAGCCAAAAGAAACTCATTTGAGTAGAGGTCGTGAAGCAGCTCGAACTACTGACCACATCATACACACAGTCATATACCATTGGGTGGCTTCACCAAGGAAGATATCTCCACACAACATCAAGCCATTCACGAATGAGGTACTGTGTGATGTTGCTCTTATTGATGTGTCTGATGTATTATTGGGCCAACCATACTTGTGGAAGCGACATGTTGTGTATGAGTCTAGGCCTTGTTCTGTTATTATTACTTTGGGAAATCAGTTGTATAGGATACCAGAGGTAGTATCGCCTTTTTTCATCTCTTTGATTCCTGCCAACGACGCGCCTGGGGTTAGAACAATTGATTTCTTAACCTAACAGTGTAGAGGAACCCCTGTGGGTGAGGATAAAATGTCCTTGTATTCCTCCATGACTTTGTCCATTTTCTTCTATCTCGTAGGGGGGCCATGTTTGGAGGCTGCGACCACAATCTTCTTCTTGCCTTGTGGGCGATTCGTAATGAAAAAAAATTTCCTGGTTTGGAAATAATCTCACTTCATTGCTTTGCAGTACTCAAAGAGATGACAGAAGGTGGTACTACCTCTGGTATCCTGTACAACTTATTTCCCATAGTAATAATAACAGAACAACGTGTAGACTCATACACAACATATCGCTTCCACAAGTTTGGTTGGCCTAATAATACATCAGACTCATCAAGAGGAGCAACATCGCATAGTACAAAAAGTGACATTGTTGGCTAAAGTGAAGATCTCTTCCCACTCGATGGTATAGGGATGCGGGTGTGTTGTGGCCAATAAGCCGAGGCTCTTCACGAACTATGCTAAAATAAGGTTCTTTTGGATTTCGCTATCGACAAGGAATTGAAGTGGAGAACCCTTCACCCACATCTAGGAATGGAAGAGGCACTCCCCCTCCTATGTATCCTTAGGCTCCTCCCTCCAGAGCTTGGTGGTGGCTATGGCGGCACTCGGTTCTGCATCAATGATCTGCTTCCCTTTGGCGTTCCCCTTGTCCGGTTCTAACTGAGAATCATAACATGCATCCAATTTGGATGCCTTTAGTTCGGCCACCAACGACTGTTTCGCCCAACACTCACTTGTATTGTGAGTGGAGCTATTATGAAATTCACACCACTTCACTGTGTCATTCTTTGGCTTTGTGGTGTTGTTCTAAGTCACCCCGCTTTGGCTTTGCCCCTTGTTCTGCGGTTCAGGGGTGCCTTTCCTTGGCTTCGGATTCGTAGATCCAAAGTATTGCTTATTTTGCTTAAATTTATGCTCGATCTTAGCAGGATATCCATATGTCATGCCAAGCGAGGTAATATCAAGGAACTCCATTTCCTCCTAAATGTATATGTTCAAATAGCTACGGTACTTGAGCACCAAATTTTTCTCTAAATCTTTAGTACCCAAATTTGTGCATAGGGTATGGAACAAGTTCGTCAGCTCATGCACATCTTGATCCCTTTTCTATCGCATCGTGGTCCATTGGATGTACTTGTCCTCATAGCTCCCCACGGGGTAATGTTGTTCCTTGATTCAATCTCAGAATGAATTCCTAGAGGGTGCGACTGAGAACAGAGAGGGTTCCCTCTCGTCCTTTTTCTCATAGTAGGTTTCCCACCAATATTTGACATGGGGGGTGGCTTTGAGGAGTGCAAAAGTAATATTTTATTGGTCAGAGAAATCATGGATCGAGAAATAACCTTCGAGCAAATTCATCCATATATCTATGACGTTTGCATCTATATGGTCTTCAAATATAGGAATGCCGAAGTTGACTTGTACCTTGGAAGGAATGGTGCCTCAAGAGTGGCTGTTGGATGTAGATGCAATGTCGGTGGGTAGCCGTTGAAGGATCTGGGCAAAGTTATCCATCACCATGCTCCTTTGTTTCTAGAGGGCCTCCTCAAGAAATATTTTGATAGGATCTCCTACTCCCTTGTATTTCTTTTCTTCCTCCATGTGCAGTCGTTGGGGTTTGAGAGGCTAATCTTTAAAAAAGTTCAACCAGATCGAGCCCTAACTCCTTATACCTAGACCTCATTGGGAACATTCAAAGAAGGATCAAGAAAGAGAAGACTGCTCTGATACCACTGAACTAGACCTATGCAGGAACACAATAAAATATAGTGCTAAACATAAATGCAGATATGCAGCAAAAATAAAACTTCATTTCATTAATATCAAATAACCAAAATATTCTTACACACAAAATGGACATAAGCTAGCTAGGGCGATGATAGCTTATCCCTGAGAAGAGATGTGGCGGCTACATGCCCCTGAACTATGTTACAATGAGGCTCAAAGGCCTATTTATTATTGAGAATAATGGAAAACCCTAAACATCCAGAAACCTAACCCTAGGAGATGAAACACCAAACTATGGGCCCCATTGGGGTAAATTGGTTCATCAATTTCTTGGGGTTGTAACTTTGGCATACGATCTTTGTTTGACGCACATGATACCTTGTTATAAAGATATATCCAAGGAATAAAAATACTAATAGTTAATGGTAAGTTGAAGACTCACATTAACTGGTTGTGATTTTCCAAAAAATGTCATTTAGGGCCTCAAAACGGTTCCGGAAGTTCAGTACTCGAAAAACTGCCAAAAATAGTAAATTGTGCTACAATTAAGGAAACTAAAAAACTGAAAGAGATAATGGTGGGGGTCCAAGGGGAATATGTGGGTGGCCTCCAATATCCACCTGGATCAATATAAGATATGGTAGATGGTATAAGATTTTGGGGCTCATGGGTTCATGCATTTTTCGTGCACTGGTATATATTTTTCATTGTTTTGAGTGCATGACCGTTGACAACATTGTATTGTGTTGCAGTAGTTGATGAAAATTGAGATGCCCATGATGATGGCGAAGTAGGAAGATGAGAATATCATGAAAATAAAAATAAGGTGAGATGAGGAATGTGGGTAGCCTATGTTTGTATGCTCAATTAGCTGTCCCCGTTGGATATGATGATCAGTTGTGGTGGTTTTGTCGTTATAAAAAAGGGAACAAGGCGCAAAAAATATAAGTAAGAAGAGGATTAATTTGAGTATTCTTTGAGGAGCTTTAGGTTGCAAACGCCTTCAGGGACTGAGGAGGAATCAGGTGGAGAACAAAACTGATCTCAATACCACACACAACCATGGGATCCACACTCCCTTTAACTGTCGTTACTTGCTCTCCCCACCACCAGATTTCTACCAATTCTCATTATCATGTTGTTAACCATAGGCAGAGATCCCCCATACCTTCTCAGAAAACTGTGAGCACTTTTCCTCCTTTGTCCTTAGTGTCTCCTTCTATGCCCAGGTCCCCTCTGCTCAAGGTTCTTGAGACTCCAAGGACACCATGGAATCCTTCCCTTATCTCTCCCAGGGTTATGATCCCCATTGGGACTCCCATGAAAATTGTTTTGACCAATATGAAGACCTATCTGTAGGAGTTTGGGCACCTCACCAAGATCAATCCTCACAATGCGTGGCTCCCCATCACAGAGTCCAAGAATGGGAATTATTACTATGCAGCATTTCATAATCTTAATACATGGATTGGGTTTCAGACCTTCATTATGCCAAATGGATTTTACCTTCTTGGGATGGTATGCAGGATGTTCTTGATTTCTCTGTATTTTTTCTTTCATGTTTTCACAGGTTTTTTACAAAATTTATTTTTATACCCATCAAAATATGATATGATGTCAGATCACCTGGATGTATTTTTTACAATAATATTAAGTGATTTTAGATTCATCTTGACCTCAATCTGTTATACTTAAAAATTAATTAAATTCCTCAGGTTATAAATCTCAAATTTTTCACACCCACTTGGTGTGATTAAATCATATTGATACTACTATATCTCCCAAGGTTGTAGAATGTGCCTATGTAGAATGTGTCAGTCCAATGGAATGAAATGGGTGAAAAAGTGGGTTGCCTCTGTATAATATGTCTATTTCCAATTGAGTGCAATGGATAAAAATGTGGGTTGTTGTGTGTAACACACACCTCCCCTTACATCTACCCACTGTCATCGGCTTACCTGGGGTAAACAATTAGATGAGGGGCAGTTATGACCAGAATCAACCTCCTAGGTGACCTTAAGGAAATGGAGTTGACAAACAAAACTTACTAACTTCCCTCAGGTGCCACATGACCCTCCAGGAGTAACCCAACCCGTCCAGGTGTCCATCCCCTAATCCAACCTGACTTTTCCTTGAGTTTTATCGCTAGTCGCTCCCTTTCCAAGGGATCAATGCGATTGGACCTCCCAGTCGCATGTATAAGCCTGCATCAATGCGACTGTAGACAAAAACACTCAGTGTTGTGCCAATGACTTTGAATTTATGGCTATATTTCAGGTCCGGGGCTACACTTATGCCAAAAAATACTTGTAACTTTCAGAATTCATAAATTACACAAGGAAAATTCTTGTAAACAAAAAACTGACACCAGGATTAGGGCTCACCATCGCCAACCGAGAATAACATTTTTTCAAACACTTGGCAGCAATGAAATCTACAAGTCATGAATACAAGACTGAGCATAAGTGATTGGAAAGTGATATGGAACTCCTCAAGAAGGATCACCACCCTCTCGCATTAGCTATCTTAACATTAATTAGGTCTTGCATCCATTGTTCTTTCAATTAAAAGTACAAACACGAAGTAAACCATAAGTAGAATTAGTCACATAACCATGCTTATAACCAACATATTACCACATAAATAACCATAAGATAACAATCATTAAACCCACATAAATACAAGTACAAAATCAATATAACTTAGGTTTCATTAAACATAGGCAAGAGCCAACCAGGTTCGGGACTTCCATGTAACACCTGACCACAGACATGGTAGAACCAAATATTTATTTCAGCAAGTCACCCCCATGCCCTATTCCAAGCATGAATGTGGGATATCATGGATAAACCAATCCAAAAACAACCAAGGGAATCCATAGTTTAAACCACCTCCACCCTCACCATACCGTGATGTCACCTAAACCAACACCGAGATCAAGAAACCAAACCGATCTTGGAATGCCTCCAGATCTCATCACTATCCTTGAGGAATTTTTAATCTCCTTCTCTTTAGAATTTACCACAATCCACACCAGATCAATAGGACCTTATCAACACACCACCTTTAGGCTTTACCATGTATCCCACCAAAACTGGTCAAGGGATTCCTAGGCCTTTGGGAATGAACTTGAGACCACTATTGGCCCTCTTTTTTGGTAAATTTTGTTTATAAGAAATCCATATAATTCCCTTGGAGAGATAAGGGAAGGAGTCCATGGTGTCCTTGGAGTCTTTAGGGACAAACTACAGAAGAAAAATTTGAACAACTGCATGTCACTAGAAGCATTATGAACTCTCAAGTATATCCTAGAACCAGATCAAAGAAGAAACAAGAATTGAAAAAGAGTGATCCTTCTTGTCTATTCCTAGGAAGCCAAGAAGGAAATTACATGAAGAACCAAGTGAAAAAGACGCAAAAGTAGAAGTAGTTGAGCCTTCGACATATTCCAAACAGTTCAATGAAATATTGGAGAGGATGGAAAGAGATGTATAGGAAGAGCCTTTGGAGAAGGATTCTTACTTTGAACATGCATTGATTGGTGCCACCTCATCACACTCATTTTCCAAAGAAACTATGGGATAGGAAAAAGGGTTGCAACAAGAAGAACATCTCAAGAAAATTGAGGAGTTGACAAGGGAACTAGAAGTCAACAAAATATTAGAAAATCACTTGAAGAAGGAAAACAAAATGTACAAAGCAAATAAAAAGAAGCTAATCAGATAAAATGAAGAGTTGAACAAAAATATTAGCAAGCCCGAGAGCAAAAACATTCTTATGAACCATTGAAACATGAAGAATTTGTATAATTTCATATTGAGAATTCTGAACTTTGTGAGTTAATTTAAGGAACTAGTTCCAAATTCTTTTTGCTGTTCAATGCTGTGGATGATTGACTGAGTTTATAGTAGCTGATAAGTTTTTCAAGTGTGTAAGGCAAGGGTGGAGGCCCCCCCACACCAAGCTAAGTACACTTCTTGGTTAATTTAGCTTGATTTTCATAAATAGTTTTGCTTCAGATTTGTTCACTTAATTAGATGAATGATGATTTATTATGATTGATGATGAATCTTGGTTTTCTTATAATCTTCATATGAAGGGAAAAAACAGTGTTTAAGTTAAACTCTCCTTCTATCTAATTTAAGAAAAATAACTAGAATTCATCTTTCTTTTCCTTTTTCAAATATTTACTTATGCTTATGAATATTGGTGTAAAATATAATCTGCATATGAAGGGACAAACCATTGTTTAAGTTAAACTCTCCTTCTATATGATATAAGAACAATAACTAAAATCCATTTTCTTTTCCTCTTTAAAGCTATTTCCTGAATTTCTAGTCTTAAATACAATGGTAATAATGATGAATGAGATTGCAAAGAAGGACAACATGAACCTCCTCAGTTAGGAGCCTCTTCTATTAATCTTTATGAATAATGTGCCATTGTCATCAGTTAATTGATTTCTCTTCAAGAAATTAGTATTGTAGGGAAGGTCAAACAGGATCTCCTAAGTTAGGAGCCTCTTCCCTCAAATATTACATATTTAATTAGAAATCACTTAGTTAAATTTTCTATTTGTAATATGCATTTCCTTTAGTTTAAACAATTTGTCTTCTACAATATTAACTACATTTTATATCCATACATTTTGGACATGCTTCCAAGTTTAAAAACCTAGATTGATAAATAATACTTGTGTTATTTTACTAAGTAAATTGACCCAATTTTTTTGGCGTCGTTGCAGGGAAAGCATACATCAACATAGTCAATTAGAGGATAAAAACAAAAACACATCCAAAACAACAAAAAATTAGTTTCTCTTTTAGTTCTGTTTCTTTATGCCTAGAGATATAGATCATAAAGGTAGATTCATTAAGAAAAACCCCACAAAAATTCAACCATCCATAGGGGCAAGACCATCAGGACAAACAACACTAGTTGCTGGGAGACCAAATCTAGAGGAATTAGAAGAAAAACAAAGATCAGGAAAAATATTGACTCTAATTAAAATACAAACCTTGTTAGCCTTGGAGGTAATGTTGGCAAGAAATAAGGTCTCTGAGTAAGACCCAAGTTTAGGAGAGAGGCCAACAAGGTTTCCGCAGTAGTCTAGCACAACGCCGAAATTTTCACCCTACTCCGAAGAGCAGAGAGTCTCACCCGAGGCGTGCCGTGACCTTAGTAAGGTTAGGAACAGATCAGATATCGACTGATCACAACTACAATGCAAAAAAAACAGAACTAGGAACTACAACCATATTTAGCTACCTTGCACAAGATACTACTCATGAAGCATATTTAGGATGCAAAATTAAAATTTAAAAGTGAGCAGTACATTTATCACAACCAAATGCTCAACACGGAACTTAGTACATCAAACACAGGTAGAAGTATATTTCATTATCAATAGCAGACAGTTACATTACTCCTCAGAGTTGATTATAAAAGGACAGATTACAACATTTACAGAACATAACAGAACATAATAGAACCGAACAGAGCTCTCCTACGTCTCTCCTCCTTAGCCCTCTACTGCACCAACCTCCTGTCTCCGCTGGCTGATTGCCAATTTGTTCCTTTGTGAACGCAACTGTCATTTTTCCCTCCTTTTCTACTTTGCTGTTTGGCGCATCTCCCTGATCACTGGGAGTTCCACTGCTTATCCTTACTACTCATTCTTTCCATTTGTGTTGGTTTTCTGCAGCTGTCGCGCCACCTGTTCTCTGGCTCTCTGTAACCGTGACAGATCCCCGTCTACCATGGTTGCACTCTGCCACCTGTTCTCCGCGACTCAAAACCGTTTCATTTTCAAAACAAGGGCCCCAACAGGTAAAAAGGAATAAAACACCAAAATAAACCCCTTTCATAGAAAGACAAAAGGAAAAAAGGAGACCCATTGTCAAACAATTAGACCAACCAGTTCTTGAACAAATAAAGATAGTTGAGGAAAAACCAAATCAACCTCATATCAGAACAATACAAACAATTGAAAAATAAATTATTGAAGAAGGAGAAGGATCTAATATACCAGTCGAATCGAAAACAAAGACTTCAATATGAGAGACAACAGAAAGAATGGCAAAGAAAAAGAGAGGAAGACAGAAGAATAGAAGCGGAGAGAAAAAGAGAGGAAGAAGAAAAAAGAGAGCATGATAGCAAAAGACAACAAGATATAGAACAAGACAATGATCAAGAAGCTACCTTTGGCTTTGCAATATTAGATACAAGAGCAATTCTAGGAGAAGAAGTGAAAATGAAAAACATTCCACATTCTGTTTTGCCCAATTTTTATGGAATGTCAAGAGAATATCCTGACTCATTTATGTTCGAATTTGATATCTTATGTCAAACTTATGGATACACATAAGACACATATAAGCTTCGTCTCTTTCCTTCTACTTTGAAATAAGCAACACTAAAATGGTTTATGGGTTTAGGATAACATACCATTGCTTCTTGGGATGACATGAAAATAAATTTTCTTAAAAATTATTAGGCCTATTGCAGGGCTAGAGAATCAAAAGAAGATATTTTCAGAATGACACAACAAGAAGATGAAAGTTTGGAAGAGCACTTAGAAATATTTTTCTACAATCTACAAAAATCCAAATAACATTCTTTGAATCTCGATACCATCCACACAAATTTTTTCTTAAAGGTATTAGAGATGAATAATTAGATGTTATCAATGTGATGGGCAAGGGAGATATCTTGAACCTACCATTTGATGAGATTTCTAAACTATGTAAAAAATATTCTAGGGGAAGAGAAAAAAGTGGAAAAATGGATGTTACATCAAGAGCTTTAAAATCTGCAACAGGAGTAGTAACAAGAGCATAAATAGGAAGTTTGCTAGAAAATTTTAAAACCGATCTTTTAAGCACTTTAGGAACACAAGTTGATGTTTTAAAAACAAAGAAGAAGAAGGAAGAACAAGATCAAATCTTATCAATCTTTTGTCCAAATTGTAGGAAGAAACATCCACTTAGAGAATGACCTTTGGATAATATACAATTATGTGGACTTTGTACAGAGAATCATGCAACTGAAAACTGTCCAAAGCTTAAAGAATTGCAAATGGAAGAAGTACAAGGGACATATTCTCCTTACTATATGGCACCAAGGAGACCTTGGCAAGCAAGGATTCCTCAACAATTCCCTCAACAAAACCCCCAGAATTATCAGCATCCTCCTCATAATTCATGGAATACTCCAATGCCATGGCAGGCTTGGCCTCCACAACAATACCAAAACCAACCTACACATGGTTGGAGAGGATATAGTTATGGAAACCAGCCACATCAACAAATATATACTCAATAGTACCAACACTCATATCAACAACCATGCCAACAACCATATCCTTAACAACCATTCCAATACCAAAAATTCCAACAACATCCTCAACCAATGCCATTTCCACCACAAAATCCTACACCATTAGTAAATCAACCTCAACAGCTTCAGCTGCCTTCTAACCAACCCCCACCTAGACCAACTCAATTACCAACTCAAATAGTAGCAAATCCAAGTAACAAAGTGGATAAACCAGCATACAATGTGGAAGAAGCAACATATTTTCCTGCATACTTTATTCTTCCTATACAAGATGTCCACTTAAGGTCTGGGAAAGTGCTACACAAATATTTTCTACCAATCATAGAAGAACAAATTGAACAAGGAAATCAAACTAAAAAATCTCATCCAGGAAATCAAATTCAAAAAGGAAAAGCTATTATGACTCAAACACCACCCTATCTAGAGAGGTTAGTAGAGAAGAAAATTCCAATGTCTCTTCCTGAATTTGATATTTTGGATGAATTGAAGAATGCTTGTGTTAAAATTTGTTTGTTGCAAGCTATAAAAGATATTCCAATTTATGCAAAAACAATAAAGGAGTTATGCATCAATAAAACTGGCAGAAAGAAAAGAGATCCACCCACAATCCAGGTCATTGGAAAATTAGCTAGTCTCATGTCTACAAAAGCAACAATTGAAAAATATATTGGCCCTGGGATCCCTATGGTTACCATTTCTATCAATAATTTTCCAGCTCCAAATACTTTAATAGATTTGGGAGCAACTATAAATGTTATGACTACTTAAACTATGACACACTTGAAATTGCACAATATTAGACCTACTACTACAATTTTAGGGCTTGCAGATATATATAAAGTTGTACTAGAAGGAATATTAGAAGATATAATTGTTTCTTTGGATTCATGGGAATATCTTGTAGACTTTCTAACCTTGCATCCAAAAACAAATTTAAGAGGCCATCCTTTAATTCTAGGCAGACCATGGTTAGTCACAACAAATGCTTTCATTGGATGCAGATCAAGAAGTATGATCATAGCACATGGGGATGAAAGGAAACATGTTACACTCTATCATCCAGAATAATATCCTTGTTTATTATCATGGCTTGATGAACAACAACAAGAAGAAACTCAATCTATTCTTAGTATTAATCAAGTCTTTAATTTTAGAGAAGAGGAAGAAAATGAGGATCGATTAGACCTTTTCATCTCGAAACCTGATATTTCAGAGCAGCTTAGAATAACACAATATGAAGCTGCAAGTCATATTTTAAATCAATGTTTCCAGGAAATTGTACTATTCAATCATTGCATAATTCATTTGAAAGTATTTTTCCTGTTAACTCAATTACCAATTTACAGAGTAAAATCATTGAAATCATTCCTAGAAAAAATTTGAATATTGGTAATAATTTACAATCATCATAAGAACAAGAGGTACTAGCATTGTTACAGAAATATTCAAAATCTTTTGCCTGGGATTACACAGACATGCAAGTAATTCATCCAAAGAAATGTATTCACCACATCTACACTGATGATCATATCAAACTAGTAAGACAACCACAAAGAAGAATGAATCCTATGATGAAAGAAATAGTGAAAGAGGATCTGCATAAACTGTTACAAGTTGGGTTCATCTATCCTATTTCTGATAGTCAATGGGTTTCTCCCTTAATTGTGGTGCCTAAGAAAAATGGAAAGTGGAGGATATGTGTAGACTATAGGGAGCTGAATAAAGCCACATTAAAAGATCATTTCCCGTTACCATTTATTTACCAAGTACTAGATTCATTAGCTCGAAAGAAATTCTTTTCTTTTCTTGATGGATTTAGTGGATACAATCAGATTAAGATAGCATTGGAAGACCAAGATAAAACCACATTTACTTTTCCATGGGGAACATATGCATATAATGTTTTTCCCTTTAGGTTATGTAACACACCTGCTACTTTTCAAAGAGCAGTCCTTGCAATCTTTGCTGATCTACTCCATGAATGTGTAGAGGTCTACATGGATGATTTCACTTTATATGGAGGAACATTTGATGATTGTTTGAATAATCTTGAAAAAGTTTTAAAAATATGCATAGAAACAAATCTATCCCTCAGTAATGAAAAATTCTTTATGATGTTAACTAAAGGGATAGTGTTAGGACACCATATTTCTTCTTCAGGAATCAAGGTGGACCCAGCAAAAATACAATTCATTGTGAACTTGATGCCACCAACAACACAAAAATAAGTAAGAAGTTTCTTGGTATATGCAGGCTATTACAGGAGATTCATTGAGAATTTTAGTAAAATAGCTCTATCTCTATTCAAGTTACTTGTAAAAGATGTTGAGTTCCAATGGACAACAAACTGTCAAAATGCATTTGAGATATTAAAAGGAAAATTGTCAGTTGCACCCATTCTCCGAGGACCAAACTGGTCATTTCCATTTCATATATCCATTAATGCATCTGATACAGCTATAGGGAGCATCACATGGACAGAAATAAAATTAGTTCAATTATGCCATATACTTCATAAGAAAAAACTTAACACCAACAGAATTGAAATATATAGTCACAGAAAAAGAAATGTTAGTTGTTGTGCATGCAATTAATAAGTTTAGGAAATATATAACAAGTTATTAAGTATTCATTCATACATATCATTCAACCATAAGATACTTAATGAACAAAGCAATAACAAATGGCAAAATTACTAGATGGCTGTTATTAATGCAAGAATTTAACATCACTGTTCTAGATCGACTAGGTAAAGACAATCAAGTAGTAGATTTTCCATCAAGGCTTCATTCACCTGGTGATCCAAATCCTATTTCAGACAATTTTCCAGATGAAAATTTATTTTCTATAACAGTTAAAATACCATGGTTTTCTGATGTAGCCAACTATTTATCATCTAGAATATTACCATCCCATTTCACCAATAAACATAAAAGAAAAATAATTAAAGAAAGTTCTAGATATACTTGGGTCAATGGTGACCTATTTTATGCTAGTTCTAATCTATTAATAAGAAAATGTGTTAGAGAAGATGAAATTTTGGATATTTTGAAAGCATGTCATGACGAACCATGTGGTGGCCATTTTGCAGACAAGAAGACAACATACAAGGTGCTCAAACTTGGCTACTATTGGCCAACAATCTTCAAGTAGTCGAAAGCCTATGTTAAAAGATGCGACAATTGCCAAAGAATTGGAAGACCTGTGGTATCAGATGAAATGCCATTAAAGCCACAAGTACTCATAGAACCATTTGAGAAATGGGCTTTAGACTTTGTGGGACCAATTAGCGTGCCTTCAAATAGAAAGAAGTACATTCTAGTATGTACAGATTATGTTACAAAGTGGGTAGAGGCAAACACAGTGGCAAGAGAAACATAAGACACAATAGTCTCATTCCTCTTTAAGGAAATATTTGTCAGATTTGGAGTTTCGAGACAGATTGTCACAGATCAAGGAGCACAATTCACTTCCAAACTTGTCCAGGATCTTATGGAGAAGTATAAGATCAAACAAAAGAACACTACTCCATACCGTCCACAAGTAAATGGACAAGTAGAGTCGACAAATAAATTCCTAGAAAATATCATGATGAAAATAGTGCAAATGAATAGAAAGGATTGGTCATAAAATTTAAGAGATGCACTGTGGGCATACAGAATTACATGGAAAAACACAACTAGATTCAGTCCATACCGGTTGGTATATGGTAAGGAAGTTATGTTACCCATTGAATTTCAAATTCATACATATGAACTTGCAACAAAATTGGGAATGAAATTATCTGAAGCATGACAACATAGAGTCATGCAATTGAATGAATTAGATGAAATAAGACAACAAGCAATAGAGCATACAACACTGGTGCAACAACAGAGAATCAAGTGGCATGGCAGATTCATTATAAATAAAAAAATTTCATAAAGGAGATTGGGCATTACTTTTTGAATCCAAGTTTAAAGATTTCAAAATTTTTTTTACAACTCATTGGCTTAGGCCATATGAGATAGAATAATTTTTTGACAATGGAGCAGTAAAAATAAAAACAATCGATGAAGCAGCAATTTCATTTTTGGTCAATGGACATAGGCTTAAGGTCTATAATAAGCCTATCAATAAAGAGGACTTCTTGAAAATAATATCAACAGAAAATAACATGGAAATAATGGAACATCATAATTATTATATGCCTCCCTTACTTCCAGAATAAATAAATAAAATATGAAAAATATAAAAAAAATAAGAAAAAGAAATAATAACAAAAGAGTTTGGTTCTGAAAATCCAGGAAACTGACACAATACAAACTCGAATTCATATGGGAAAACCAACTTGTTTGGCCAATATGAATTCTCTATTTTGTTTTAGTTTTACTTTAGTTTGATTTTGCAGAAATATTCCTCCATTGAAGACTTGATGACAAGTCTTAACATAAGCAAGGGGGAAGTTCGTAATAAAACTATGCAAATAGTTTGAGCAACTGTATTGCAAAAGGGACCTGAAACATCATTAAAAATATCATGCAGAAGGGACCTGAATTACATGTTAGAAGCAACCTGAAACATCTTGGAAAATTTCATACAGAAGAGACCTGAAACATTATTTACAATATCCCTGTAGAAGGGACCTGAAACATCATTTACAAATTGCAGAAGGGACCTAAACAACATCAACATTCAAGGAACATAAATCAATAACATATGCCAATAAGAACACAAAATAACATAATATCAAAAGGTTGAAGTCAACAGTTTCAATTGTGTATATTCCATCTGAATGTATCTTTGAAGAACCATCATCATGAGTCAAATTTGGATGAACCAACAAAAGTCATCATCAAATCAGTATGAACATCGAGATTTGTTGCGAAAGAGAAAGCACAGTAAGTAAAAAAATGTTTTTAGAACCTTAAATTTTGAAAAATATTCTAGAGTTGATAAAACTAATTTAACTTGAGTGATTATATTACACCCTACATTCATTTATCCTACCCTCATTTATATCCATTATCCTACAATACCTACACTCATGTTACTCATTACCCTACTCACTATCCTACCATATCCATTACCCTACCATATTCAATTTCATATATTCATTCCATATACCCCTACATTAAAAATTCTTCATATACCCATGTGTATGAAAAATTTTCATATACCCATATCTTATAAGAATTTTTTATCCAAGATAGAAGACTCAATATTTTCCCCTTAAGAAAAAAGCCACACAAAGTTTAGTGTCATAAGGAGAATAATTTAATTTTAAAATGACCTATCCTATGGTCATTTTAAAATAAATTAAGAAAAATGCATAAAAATGCAAAACCTAAGGTATGATATAAGAGCACAATGTGTAAACATATGACTTAAAAGTATGAAAAACGTAAACATAATAATAGAAATGCAACATGGAAACAAGTAGAAGAAAGGACACGAGAATTATTATGCAAACATACCAAGGTGTGGACATGCAAAGTAATGAAGGAAGCCATGATTGAAAAATGAAACTATAAGGAACATGGGATGTGGTGTTACTATGACAAGATGTGTATGAACATCGTGGAAGAAGGAAAGTGTACAATACAGAAGAACGCAATCACGGGGGTACGTGAGTCAGAAGGTGAGTCGACACATGAAACAATCAAACACATTTCAAAACACTGTGTAATGCTGCATTCAAACCTTGTGCAAGATGACTGTGTTAGGCCTTCACCATTAAAACGAAAACATAACTCTGTGTTAGCATTTTTTCTTCCACCATCATGGCCATATTCAAGCTCAGGAAGAGGAGGAGGATGCTGTGCAAACACACGCCCGCGTTTAGCACCTCGTGAAAGATGGAAATAAGGAGAAAACACAAAGAAGAGACTGCGAAAAGAAACAAAGAAACTTGAACCGAGATAAAGCAACATAAGAAATAGGCAAAGAAGTGTGGAGAAATAATAAGGATGATCATCAAAGGAATTGAATATGAAGATCTCTGTTTTCCAAGTTGACTAAAGCTCACCAACAAACTCTAGGAATTCTGCACGAAGAGAAGGTAAGAGATCAACCACCAGATTTTTATCAGTAGATTAAGCGGATTTTAGGGGTAGTTTAGCTGGGAATAAATCCTAGATGTGTCATGTTATAAAGAGTGAAACTCGTGTTCTAAAATAAAAAACTTCACACCATTAAAATCACTCTCCCACCTGTGTCTAAGTGAATCTTTAGAAATGATGGAGAGGAGTTCTAACTGAAGTAACCCTGTTCTACCTTTAGGGGCACGATTATTAACTCTGAGAAATTTTTGAGATTGCTCTCAGATCAGGTAACCGAGTTTGATTCTCCATGCATAGTCACAAATTTATCACATGTAACAAAACATAGTTCCATATTTGTTTTTACATAATGTGAATTTCGTAAAACATGGTGAGATAATTTTGGAGTGAATTTCTTCATTTTTATACAAACAGTGAGTGAATTTCTTCATTTTCATAAACATAATAAGCTATTTTCCTTCATTTCCATACATAATGAGCAAATTTCCTTCATTTCTCTCCACATAATGAATTTATTTCTTTATCATTATACACACAATTAATGAATTTCTCCATTCTCATAAAAACAGTGAGCCATTATTCTTCATTTTTTTTACACAGTAAGCTCATTTCTTAATTATTATACACACAATGAGTGAGTTTTTCCTCATACAGTGAGCAAGATTGTCCTACTATTCTTAATCACAGTGAGAAATTTTAAAACAGAGAAGGATTTCTTGAGGGAACTTTTGGCAAAATCAAGATTGAAAAATGAAGTATGAAGCAATGAAGGCAGTGTTAAGGTGTTTTTGTGATCTTTTCACAGAGAGAGAAAATTTTTCATCAATTTTGAAGAAGTAGTGGACTCATTGCTAAGGCAGAACAAAGGATTGGAAAAGACTTAAAGCAAGGCAACAATTTCATCTTTTAAAGAAGCTACAAAATAACAAGTAAGCATGATGATTACCCATGAATAAAAATTACATGAATAAATACAAAATTATATAGATCCATGTAATTTTTGTTCATAATGTAGATGTTAACTATTCAAGGGTACGTAAATTGGTACACAGAAAAAATGACAAACAAAGTAGAGCCAAAAGAGTTCAAGATGGAGAATTGGGGCAAAGAGGCAATAGAAAAATTGTACCAAGTTGGGTTGATAGGGTTCCTTCACAAATTCAATTGGTATAATGAGAAAATAACACAAGAGTTCATAAGCCATTATGAACGAGGACAAACCATAGTAGGTGACCTTGCAATTCCATTAAACCCAGAATTCTCGTCACAAGCTCTAGATCTACCATTAGCAGGTGATGAATACCATAAGGGCTTACATTTTAGAGAGAAGGGGTGGGCATACTTTTTATAGAAACAGAGGAAAGGGACTTTTGATATAGAAAAGGGAATCCCTAAAGAATGGTTAAGTGAGCCTTGGTCTGAACTAATACTGATCATTCAAAGATACTTCACATGTGATAATAGGTCTAGTATAGTTTATCTCTACCACATCAGACTTATACAACTCATGAAAGGGGAATCTAAGATAAACTTGCCTGATTTCTTCTCAAAAAGTTTGGTGAAAATTATAGAAGGGGTCAAGAATAAAACTGGAACAAAAGAAGCACATGTGTATCATTAGGGCCTCATAAAAATAATTGTAGAACACCAAGTGAGGAGTAAAGGGTTGATTGGGAGAGAATTTTTGGCACAACATCATCTTGAGGAAAAAACTACAGAATAGAAATTTGAACAATTGCATGTCACTAGAAGCATTATGAACTCTCTAGTATATCCTAGAACCAGATATAAGAAGAAACAAGATAGTATCATGATTGAAAAAGAGAGATCCTTATTTTGTATTCTTAGGAAGCCAAGGAGGAAATTACATGAAGAACCAAGTGAAAAAGATGCAGAAGTAGAAGTAGTTGAGCCTCTGACATCCTCTAAACAAGTCAATGAAATATTGGAGAGGATGGAAAGAGATGTATAGGAAGAGCCTTTGGAGAAGGATTCTTACTTTGAACATGCATGGATTGGTGCCACCTCATCACATGAATTTTCCAAAGAAACTATGGGAGAGGAAAAAGAGTTGCAACAGGAAGAACATCTCAAGAAAATTGAGGAGTTGACAAGGGAACTAGAAGTCAAAAAAATATTAGAAAATCACTTAAAGAAGGAAAAAAATGTACAAAGAAAATAATAAGAAGCTAATCAGAGAAAATGAAGAGTTGAACAAAAATATTAGCAAGCTTGAGACAAAAAACACTCTTATTTCCAAACAGGCTTCTAGATGGCTTACTGAAAAGAAAACATGGCAATATAAGCATGAAAGACAGAAGGTAAAGGCCACCATTTATAAAGAAGGAAGGTATTAGGGGATTGACTGTCTTCTTCAGGCTGCTAAAAAAAAAATACAGGGCCAGGTACAGTGGGCACATCAACACTTAGATGGTCAAAGAGGAGAAAGCAAGCATGAGGACATGCTTGCAGATCAACAAGGGGGAGATATTGGCCCTCATTTTTGGTCAATTTTGTTTATAAAAAATCCACCTAATTGCCATAATTTTCCACAATATGTCATCCAAATATACCTTATTTTGATCATAATATGCATGTTCAGGTAAATAAATTATGTTTTTCAATTTTCAGATATTTTTGTAAAAAATGGGTTTTAAGATTATTTTTGGACACAACTAAAAATTCTCGTAATTTCTTCATGAAATTCATATATGCAAGACGTATGGGCACGAGCTGAGCATGGATTTGGAAAGCTTGGGAACCACGGATGAAAAGTAATCTCTTTTTTTGGTCAAAATGAGCTAAAACAAGCCCGGTCAACGCTGGTCAAACATGACTTGTTTTTCAGGAATCCCTAGAAAATAGGGCAGAAATAGTAGATTTTGGGATTCTTCCAGATTTGGTGTAACTAATTGGATGAGTTCGATCTAGATGGATGGGATTAGGATAAGATAAGGCTTTTAGATACATTGTAGCACAATTTGTTTATTATTTCTTTATTTATACCATGTTTATGAATCATTGAAACATGAAGAATTTGTATCATTTCATATTGAGACTTTTGAACTTTGTGAGTTAATTTGAGGAACCAGCTCGAAATTATTTTTGCTGTTCAATGTTGTGGATGATTGACTGAGTTTACAGTAGCTGATAAATTTTTCAAGTGTGCAAGGCAAGGGTGGAGGGCCCCCACACCAAGCTAAGTACACTTCTTGGTTAATTTAGCTTGATTTTCATAAATAGTTTTGCTTCAGATTTGTTCAGTTAATTAGATGAATGATGATTTATTATGATTGATGATGAATCTTGGTTTACTTCTAATTTTCATATTAAGGGACAAACCAATGTTTAAGTTAAACTCTTCTTCTATCTGATTCAAGAACAATAACCATAATTCATCTTTCTTTTCCTTGTTGAGTTATTGCTTATGCTTATGAATCTTGGTTTAAATTCTAATCTGCATATGAAGGGACAAACCAGTGTTTAAGTTAAACTCTCCTTCTATATGATATAAGAAAAATAACTAAAATTCATTTTCTTTTCCCGTTTAAAGCTATTTCCTGAATTTCTAGTCTTAAATACAATGATAACAATGATGAATGAAATTGTGAAGAAGGACAACATGGACCTCCTTAGTGAGGAGCCTCTTCTATTACTATTTATGCATCATAAGCCATTGTCATCAGTTAATTGATTTCTCTTCAAGAAAGTAGTATTGTGGGGAAGGTCAAATAGGATCTCCTAAGTTAGGAGCCTCTTCCCTCCAATATTACATATTGAATCATAAATTACTTAGTTAAATTTTATATTTGTAATATGAATTTCCTTTAGTTTAAATAATTTGTCTTCTACAAGATTTACTACATCTGATATCCATACATTTTGGACATTCTTCCAAGTTTACAAACCTGGATTGATAATTAAATACTTGTGTTAGTTTACTCAGTAAATTGACCCAACATTTTTGGCACCATTGCCAGGGAAGCATACATCAACATAGTCAATTAGAGGATAAACACACACACACACACACACATCAAAAACAACAAAAAATTAGTTTTTATTTTAGTTATATTTCTTTATGCCTAGAGATAGAGATCAGAAAGGTAGATTCATTAAGAAAAACCCCCCCACAATTCAACCATCCATAGGTGCAGGACCATCAGGACTAATAACACTAGTTGCCGGGAGACCAATTCTAGAGGAATTAGAAGAAAAACAAAGACGAGAACAAAGATTGACTCTAATTGAAAGACAGACCTTGTTAGCCTTGGAGGCAAAAAGGAATCAAACACCAAAATAAACCCCTTTCATAGAAAGACAAAAGGAAACAAGGAGACCAGCTGTTAAACAATAAGAGCAACCAGTTCTTGAAAAAATCGAGATAGTTGAGGAAACACCAAATCAACCTCATATTGAAACAATACAAACAAATGAAAACGAAATGACTGAATAAGGAGGATCTAATATACCAGTCATGAATCCAAAACAAAGACTTCAATATGAGATACAACAGAAAGAATGTCAGAGAAAAAGAGAGGAAGAAGCAAAAAGAGAGTATGATAACAGAAGACAACAAGATATATAATAAGGCAATGATCAAGAAGCTACTTTTGGATTTCCAATATTAGATAGAAGAGAAATACTAGGAGAAGAAGTGAAAATGAAAAAAATTCCACCTTCTGTTTTGCCCAATTTTTATGGAATGTCAACATAAGATCCTAACTCATTTATGTTCGAATTTGATATCTTATGTCGAACTTATGGATACACATATGACACACATAATCTTCATCTCTTTCCCACTACTTTGAGAGCAACATCACTAAAATGGTTTATGGGTTTTAGGAGAACATACCATTGCTTCTTGGGATGACATGAAAATAAATTTTCTTAAAAAGTATCAGGCCTATTGCAGGGCTAGAGACTTAAAAGAAGATATTTTTAGAATGACACAACAAGAAGATGAAAGTTTGGAAGAATACATAGAAATATTTCTCTACAATCTACAAAAATCCAAACAACATTCTCTGAATCCTGATACCATCCGTACAATTTTTCTTAAAGTTGTCAGAGATGAATACTTAGATATTCTCAATGTGATGGGCAAAGGAGATATCTCGAACCTACCATTTGATGAGATTGCTAAATTATGTCAAAAATATTCTAGGGGAAGAGAAAAAAGTGGAAAAATGGATGTTACATCAAGAGCTTCCAAATCTGCAATAGGAGGAGTAACAAGAGCATAAATAGGAAGTTTGCAAGAAAATTTCTTTCTAGCACTTTAGGAACACAAGTTGATGTTTTAAAAGAAAGAAGAAGAAATAATAACAAGATCAAATCTTATCAATATTTTGTCCAAAGTGTAGGAAGAAACATCCACTTAGAGAATGTCCTTTGGATAGTATACAAGTGTGTGGACTTTGTACAAAGAATCATGCAACTGAAAACTGTCCAAAGATTAAGGAATTGCAGATGGAAGAAGTACAAGGGACAAATTCTCTTTACTATATGGTACCAAAGAGACCTTGGAAAGCAAGGATTCCTCAAAAAATCGATCAACAAAACCCCCAGAATCATCAATATCCTCAGAATTGATGGAGTACTCCAATGCCATGGCAGGCTTGGCCTCCCCAATAATACCAAAACAAACCTGCACAAGGTTGGAGAGGATATAGTTATGGAAACCGACCACCTCAACAAATGTATCCTCAACAATACCAACACCCATATCAATAGCCATACCAACAACGATATCCTCAAAAACTATTCCAATACCAAAAATTCCAGCAACATCCTCAACCAATGCCATTTCCACCACAAAATCCTGCACCATTACTATCTCAACCTCAACAACTTCAGTTGTCTTCTAACCGACCCCAACCTAGACCAAATCAATTACCAACTCAGCCAGTAGCAAATCCAAGTAACAAACTGGATAAAACAACATACATTGTGGAAGAAGCCCCAGATTCTGAAACCATCCGACAATTCCAAATCTTAAAACCGAGAATAATCCCATCATACCATGGCTATCCAGAAAAAGGAAAGGCAAGGCTCAAAACCATTATCAAAACCTAGAAAAACCATGCCACCAACAACAAAAGAACCAAATACCAACATGCACATGCCATGCGTGTCAAAACCAGCTAGGAAATCATACATGCAATCGATTACCTGCAATTATTCCTACTGACGCTGCTTGATCCTGATCTTCCTTAAAACCAGCTAGGAAATCATATATGCAATATGTTACCTGCAAGTATTCCTGCTGAAGTTATTTGATCCTACTATTCCTTGCTTGATCTTTGCTTTTCATTCCTTTTCCTTCCTTTGTTTTCTTTACCCTATCTTGGTCCAATGTTTAAATGCTCCAAGAAAACTCTAAGTGTCAAAGAGTGAGAGAGAGAGAATAGAGAGAGAGCTCCAAAACTTAACTGAAAAATTGTTACATTGACAAAAGGTACCAAATGATCCTCAAAAGCTTGTTTATCAATGAGGCCTCTAATTTCTTCTTTTTCCATTATTTTCCTTCAATTTCCTCCTCACATGCAACTTGTGACCTTTCATCTTCCTTTTCTCCTAATTTCCTTTATTTTCATAAATAAATTTTCCAAAAATATCTTTTGCCTTTTCAAAACCATAACCATTGCCTTTGCCAATTTCCCTTTAACCATAAACACATCAAATGATGCCCACTAGGATATCCTTTCCGGATATTTAGCTTGGAATAAGTGTCCCTTAACTATGGTCTAATTATTACCTTCATTAACTTTTAGTACATGAAATTTTAGTTTGGGTATGTTACAGAACCCTCCCCCTTGGGGAACACTATCCTCGGTGTTAAACCACACCTAATCCTCAGCAAAATTGCTGAAAAGAAAACATACTACCCATGGAGCTTTATAACTTGACTCGATGCAATATTTACAATGAATAACCTGCTCAAAAGCAAAAACCAACATGGCAACATGACAATATAACAACCATACCACTTATTGGAGCTTTATAACTTGGATCATGGTAGTATTTACAATATAAACCATACATAAATATGTATAAATACCAAAATTTATTTGCCTCAACCGAGAAACAATGAGGGATACATAGCTCACATCTAATCCTCCATCTCCCGTGTAGCTTATTCAGGCCCAAAGTGCTTACACTGCACTTTAACTTGCTCTATGGCTCTTTTCCTAAGCATGAGTTTTTTCCGCTGCAATATGCACTGAGGTTCCAGATGGAATTCTCCTTCTTTATCCACCTTCAATACAGATGAATCAATAACATAATCAGCATCCTTTATATACCTTTTAAGTAATGAAACATGAAAAACATCATGGACTTTCACTATTGGAGGCAGTGCAAGTCGATAGGCCACTGGTCCAATCCTCTCAAGGATCTCAAAAGTCACACAATATCGTGGTTCCAACTTGGCACATAATCCAATCGTCAAGGATATATTCTTGGGATTGATGTGCAAATACACATGCTCCCCAACCTGAAACTCCTTAAATGCCTTGTGCCGGTCTGCATAAATTTTCTGCCTATCTTGTGCTGCTTTTAGATTCTTCTTTATAACCTGCATCTCATGTTCCATTTCTACCAACATGTCCAGTCCAATAAGTACCTTTTTCACTAGATCACTCCAGTTGATGGGAGTATTAAAACTCTGCCCATACAGTTCCTCGAAAGGACTCATCCTCAATGACTCATGATAACCATTGTTGTATGCAAACTCAACCAATTGAAGGTACTCCTCCCATTTCATCTACTAGTGCATACATACATCCTCAACATGTCCTATAGGATCTTGTTTACCTTCTCTGCCTATCCATCTGTCTATGGGTGATAATTTGTAATGAAGGCCAACTCTGTCCCCAAACCTGCAAACACCTTTTTCTAAAACTTGGAAGTGAACTTAGCATCCGTATCTAACATAATCTTCTTCGGAACACCATGTAATCTCACAATCTCCTTGATGAATACTTGTGCCACCTCACTAGCTCAATATGTAGTCTTCACTAGAATGAAGTGAGCCACCTTTCTCAACTTGTCGACCACAACCATTATATAATCATGTTGCCTCACTGTACTTGGAATACCTGTAGTAAAATCCATGGAAATGATCTCCAATTTCCATTCTGGAATCATAATAGGTTGTAGTAGATCACATGAATGCTTACACACTGCCTTCACCTGCTGAAAATCCAAACATCTAGCCACGAACTCTGCCACATCCCTATTTATATTCGACCAATATTAGGACTTTTTCACCACCGTCAATGTCTTCTGATATCCTGGGTGACTTATGTATGGCTTGACATGAAATTCCATCAAGATAACCTTCTTGAGCTCACTGTCATTCGACACATAAATCCTGTCCCTATATATCACCAAACCATCTGCCGTGAAACAATAGTCTACATCTTGATCACTTGTACCTGCACATGCACCCATACATGTCCCTTGTTGTAACCTGCGCTTGAACTCCACATACCTGTTATTATGCTATCATTCCTGTAAGATTTGATCGTGTAAGTTTTTCCCATAGGAACGCATAGATGTTATATAATTCACATGTACCTTCTTGCTAAGAGAATATGCAACCCTATTCTCCTTTTTCTTAATGTATCTAATTTTGAAGTCAAAATCACTAAGGGTGGCCAACCATATAGCCTGCTTGGCATTCAAATTCAGTTGGTCAAACAAATATATCAACCCATTATGATCACTAAGCAGTACAAATCTCCTACCAAGAAGATAATGTATCCACATATTGAAGGCATGAATAATAGCTGCCAACTCAAGATCACGAGTCACGTAGTTATGTTCATGCTCATTTAATTTCCTGGACTCATAGCATACCACCTGTCCCTCTCGCATAAGGACTCCACCAAGTCCTCTTTTACAAGCATCTGTACACACCACGAATTCTTTATCAAGATCCGTAATCTGAAGAACTGGAGCTAGTCAACAACTGCTTCAACTGCTCAAATCTAGCTGCACATTATTATGTCCATTTAAACTTCTTACCTTTCCTCTGCAAAGATGTAATAGGATACGATGTGTGTGAGAAGTTCCCGATGAACCTCCTGTAGTAATCTACTAATCCCACAAATGATCTAAATTCATCCATATTCTTAGGAATTTCCCACTCCATGATGATTCATATCTTTTCTAGATCTACTACTATGCCTTCTTTGGAAACAACATGTCCCAAGTAGTGCACCTTTTTCTAGAAGAAACTGCACTTTCTAAGCTTAGCATATAATTTATGCTCTCTTGGTAATCTCAACACTGCTACTAAATTCTCAACGTGTTTTTTCTCATTCTTAGAATATACCAAGATGTAATCAATGAATACAAGAATAAAATTTTCTAGATAAGGACAAAACACACTATTCATCAAACATATAAATGTAGCTGGGGCATTAGTTAAATTGAATAGAACTACAACAAACTCACAATTCCCATACTTGGTCTTGGAGGTGATTTTGTAGATGTCCTCTTCTTTGATGCGTACCTGATGATACCTTGATCTCAATTCAATCTTAGAGAACACTGCTACTCCCTTCAATGATAATACAGGTCATCAATATGTGGCAATGGATACTTGTTCTTGATTGTCACTTTTTTCAACTACCTATAATCAATGCATAACCTGAGAGTGTCATCCTTCTTCTTTACGAACAACACTGGTGCACCTAAAGATGATACACTCAGCCTAATGTATCCCTTTTCAAGCATTTTATTCAGCTACAAATTCAACTCCACTAACTTTGGAGTGCTCATCCTGTAAGGTGCCTTTGATTCTGGTGCAGCCCTGGGTACCAACTCAATAGAAAAGTCCATTTCCCTATGAGGAGGTAACTTTCGAATCTCTATTGGAAACACATCCTGAAAGTACTGCAATACATGATACCTTTGGAATATTTTTTCATCCTCAACATCCTTACCGTTGTCACTGGAAACATGCATTGCAAACATCACACAACCTTTTCTGCAATTGCGCTTAGCCTACATAGCGGTAACCATCCTTACTGATATAGGCTTCTTCTTTCCTTGCAGAATTATATTTTCTCCATTATCATCCAGGCACTCAATATCCTTGTCATAATAGTCTACTTTGGTTCTATGAAGGTACAACCAATCCATACCCAAAATCATGTTATACGATCCCAATGGTAGTACATTCACATGTGCTACTATAGGCATACCATTTAACTCAAATGCACAAGATCTTACCAAATGGTGAACTCTCTTCTTCGTACTTGTAGACAACTGTACCAAACAAGATTATGCATGTATTCTTTTCTCAAGTCACACTTATCCACTAGGTCTGGACTAACACAACTATAATTAGATCCAGGATCAATAAAAATAGAAATAACTTGATCACAAAGCTTACCGTCCATCTCAATGATAAATGCCTAGTGATCTGCCTGCCTGTTTTTCACAGCTGCATAAATATGATAAATTTTATGACCAACATCCCCAACTGTTTGTGCCTCTTGAGCATTATAGATCTGGGGTCTACTGCATCGATACTGTGGACAATCCCTCTTGTGATGGTCCTTACCACATATCCAACATGCAACAATGCTCTACCATCACATCTAGTATGATTCTCTCCTAACTGCGATCCATGTCCCTTCTCAAATATACTGAACTTTTTGTAAGGAACCACATTTTATTTCTCACATGCATCTAAAGGTATTCCCTGCTTTGGTGGCCATCTTCCTTTAGCTTTCTCATTTCCTTTCGAATCACACTTACACTCAACTTTTCATTTTTATTCTTCATAACAATGCTTCAACTTTCGAATACCTTCTTCTAGCGATCTAGGCTCATCGAAATCAATCCGGTCTATGTATGCTACTGGAAGCCCACTGATGAATCTTTGAAACTTTTCCTTCTCATCCTTGAGGTAAGGCATATCTCAACAACTCCAAGAACCTGCTAGTATACTCATCATATGTCATGGAACCCATCTGCAACTCATAAAACTCCTTAGATTTGGCGTCATAGTACCTCTCCGAGAGGTACTTCTCCTTGAAAATACTCTCAAACTCATCGCAAGTCAAGTCATCCTCCTAAATACCTTTAACATTCTTCACATTGTCCCACCAGATATTTTCTTTCCATTTAAGACTAAAAGTGGCTATCTTGGCTTGCATGTTCTCTATATAACTATGCAATCTCAAGAATTTCTTCATCCCAAGCAACCATGCCTCTGCATCTTTTGACTTCTTCATCTCTCCATCAAATGTATGTGGCTTGAATTTCTTGAACTCCTCATGTAAGTAATCACCCCTCCTATAAGGATGATGATAATGACGACTATGATGATGTCTCTTGGAAGAGAAACTAGAATGATGGCCATACATACCAGCCTCCAGTCAGGTATGTCTAATGATATGCCACCTCTAACTCTATCCCCTCTCTCCAACTTGTGTCCGGAACGAGACCTGCTACCATTGGCTCCATCTCTTCTCTTCCTGCTCTTGAGTGATCATCATCTGTAGTTGTTTATGCAACTCTGACAAGCTCTGAAGAATCATCACATTAACCTCTATCTGCTTTTCCCGAGCCCTTGTAAGTCTTTCCTAAGCCTCAACCAACCTATCGTTATATTTCTTACAAATTCTGATCCTTGCCCTCAATCTTCTCAACAGATCTGCAACACCAGGAGAATACTTATCTCCTTGCTACCCAATTGATATGTAGGGAGAGTCACGAGAACTATAGTCTACCATTTTTCTCGTCATCGTTGATTCTCTTCTTCCTGTAAGTATATCATGTCAAGAAAAAAAATAGATACTAAAATAATATCCATACCTTATTTTTGTTAAGGGGAGGCTTATCTCATCTGCAAGATAAATCCACATTAGCATGTACATGTATAGTCATAAACATATCCAGATAATAAATATATCAACATATAACATCATGAATGACCATACCAACAATATACCCTGATCCCATGCATGACGAAAATAATCTTGACAACATCAGAATTTTCCTAAAGAGAGCGCAACCATGCTCTGATACCAACTACATGTGGTATTAAATACGACCCAAAGATATAAAAACTTGCTTTGATACCACCTGTAACACGCACCTCCTCTCACATATACCCACTTTCACCATCCAATCTCCTAGGTGACCTTAAGGAAATTTAGTCGACAAAAAAACCTTACTGAATTCCCTCAGGTGACACATGAACCTCTAGGAGTAACCCAACCCCTCTAGGTGTCCATCCCCTGAGCCAACCTGACTTTTCCCTAAGTTTTACCCCCAGTTTCTCCCTTGCCAAGGCATCAACATGAATAGACTTCCCAGTCGCATCCATAGGCCTGCATCAGTGCGATTGTGGACTAAAACACTCAGTGTTGTGGGGGTGACTACGGATTTCAAGGCTAGATTCCATGGATGGGGCTAGACCTCTGACCAAAAATCCATGTAACTTTTAGAATTCATACACTACACAAGGAAAATGCTTGTAAACAAAAAACTAACGCTAGGAACAGGCCTGCCGATCACCAATCAGGATTGACATTCTATCAAACACTTGGAAAAAATGAAATCTACAAGCCATGAATGCAAGAATGAGAGTAAGGGACTGGAAATTCATATGGAACTCCTCAAGAAATATCACCACATTCTCCCATTATTCGTCTTAACATTAATTAGGTATTGAATCCATTGTTCTTTCAGTTACAAGTAAAAACATGAAGTAAACCATTACTAGAACCAATCACATAACCATGCTTATAACCACAGATATAATAATAAGATAACGAGTATTAAAACCACATAAATACAAGTAAAAAATCAATAGAACTTATATTTCATTAAACATAGGCAACATCTAGCCAGGTTCGAGACTTTCATGTACCATTCGACCATAGACATGGTTGAACCAAATATTTCTTTCAGCCAGTCACCCTCGTTCCATATTCCAAGCATGAATGTGGGATATCATGGATAAACCAATCCAAAAACAACCAAGGGAATCTAGAGGTTAAACCACCTCCACCCTCACCATACCGTGATCTCGCCTAAACTGACACTGAGATCACAAAATGAAACCAAGCTCGGAATGCCTCAGAATCTCATCAATATCCTTAAGGAATTTTATGTCTCCTTGTCTCTAGGCTTTACAACAATCTACAATGAATCGCTGGGCCCTTAACGATACACCACCTGCAGGATTCACCATGTATCTCACCAAAACCAGTCAAGGGACTCAGAGGCCTTTGGGAATGAACCTGAGACCACCTCCGCCCTATATTCCAAAACCATCCGACAATTCCAAAGCTCAAAAACGAGAATAATCCCATGACACCATGGCTATTTGGAAAAAGGCAAGGCAAGGTTGAAAACCACTGTAAAAACCTGGCAAAACCATGCCACCAACAACAAAAGAACCAAATACCAACATGCACATACCATGCATGTCAAAACCATCTAGTAAATCATACATGTAGTTTGTTACTTGCAAGTATTCCTACTGAAGTTGCTTGATCCTGATTCCTTGCTTGATCTTTGATTTCCTTTCCTTGCCCTTTATTTACTTGTTTTTCCCTTTCTTGGTCCAATGTTGAAATGCTCCAAGAAAACTCTAAGTGTCCAAGAGTGTGAGATAGAGAGAATATAGAGAGAGATCGAAAACTGATATGACAAAAGGTTACACTGACAAAAGGTACCAACTGATCCTCAAAATACTTTTCATCAATGAGGCCTCTAATTTCTTCATTTTCCATTATTTTCCTTCAATTTCCTCCTCACATGCAACACATGACCTTTCATCTTCATTTTCTCCTAATTACCTTTATTTTCATAAATAAATGTGCCAAAAATACTTTTTATTTATGAAAATAAAGGTAAACACATCCAGTGAGGCCCACTAGGATATCTTTTCCCAAGAATCAGCTTGGAATAAGTGTCCCTAAACCGTGGCCTTATTTTTTCCTTATTAAATTTTAGCTCAGGCCTGTTATAAAACATTTTTTAACTTGTTTTATTAATTTGTTTAATGAAATTGCGTAATTTTTTTTGTGTACTATATATTTTGTAGACATTGGATTATTGATGGGGACATGCCTCCTCCCCCACCGCCGAATGGAGGAGCTGGGTGAGCCCAAGAGGGTGAGGAGCATCCTCAAGGGGGCGTGGGCGTCCGGGGTCATAGGGATGGTCTACGATTTTAGATGGACTACTGTGACATATTGGCCGAATTTTTGGTTCGGGAGGAATATGCCTTGTGAGGCCTTGAGATATCAACACGAATCTGATGTTTGTTGATCTTTACAGGGACTCCTGACATGAGATGATGTCTCTTATGCAAAATATTATCAGAGCTAGTAGCGCACTGTCAGCGATGAGGGATGCAAGTCGTCATCATGTAGTGACAAATACATCTGATGAGGGTGGTGGTGGTGATGATGATAAAGGTGATGATCATGTTCATGAGATGAGGGTGGTGATCATGGTCTTCATGCCGTCGGTGATCCTTCTGGTAGTACACCTCCTCGTAAGTTTCCTGATGATGAGATGCCAGAGATAGAGAATGTGATTTATGTTTCTCCTTATAGAGCAGACTAGCCACCTCCTCCTCCACCTCAGAGTTTTTTAGACTGCATTGAGGGTGCAGTAGTTGACCATCCATCGTCTTCTACTGCAAACCGGGTTAGCACTAGGTGTGTTTCATGTTAGATTTGTTCATTTAATGTTCTTACAAATAGATGCGTATGTGCATGATAACAAATATTTAACATGAGATTTATATTAATTTGAGGATTTGTGTGGTGATGATATTAGATTACAATGTTTGTGTTTTGTTAGATCCGACCACGATGATGATGCCCTGTTAGATTATTAGATTTGTGTGCTAGCTAATGACGTTACATGTGCTAGAGGTGTATATAAATAGATGATGGTAGTTAATTCAAATTTGTATCTTAGATGATGTTTATGATTGCTAGATGGTTATCATCATAATGTTTGTTTTTATGAAATAATATTTATTATAGATTATGTATTGGTGAACTTATATCAAACTTTTATATATGAAATTGCATGCAAAATGACTTTAAAAAAAATGCAAAGATATTTTTATAAATTACAAAGTTTAGTATGGTCGAAAATATGATTGTAAAATTATGATAAATATTTTTCTATTGCTTAGATAGTTCATTGATATTAAATCAAACTTAATTAATAAAATATTTCAATATTTACAAGGAAAAAATAATTTAAAGTAAAATAATTTAGTTAGTTCTTAATAATAAGAATGTGTAACACAATTTTTTTTTAATATAAGATATTATTAATAATAAATTATTCAAAAATACAATTTAACTAAGTCAATATTGGTTTATAAAATTCAATCTATTGTTAAATTTAAAAAACTCAAGTCACACTTTTTTATAACTTGCAGCCTAGATCCTTCTTAACTCTGGATCTACCGAGCGCCGAGAGGGATCAAATCTCTTGAGATGAAAACATATTTTAGAGTGAAAAGAGATTTGAGAGGGATCAAATCTCTTTTCACTCTAAAATATGTTTTCATCTCAAGAGATTTGATCCCTCTCGGCGCTCGGTAGATCTAGAGTTGAGATGGATTTAGGCCGGTATAATGTATATATAGTTGACCTTTAAATATTTTATTTATAATTCACGTTCTCCACATTAAAATGTTAAAATATAACCCCTCATATTTTTATATAACATATCAAATCCATATTAAACATTGAAATTTTAACAAATAGCCTGCATACATTGAATTATAAAGCAACTATTAACGGAATAAGAATTCTCTCAATCTTTCTCACTAAAGTGAAAATATAAGAAAATTTTCAATTTAACTTACTTTACTTTTCTCGATATAAAATATCTATAAAAGTATGTTATTAAATATGGACATTGAAATATTTTACTTATGGTTGTCAATGAAATATTTTTTGTTATAAATATATTTTTGTTTTAAATATTACATAACATAGACTGGACTGTTGTTTATCATTTTTATTTTCTCGCTGCCTAAATCAGGCTTCCCTGTCAGGTGAAGGAGGTTACATGGCGGGAAAGCTCTGGAGTTTTTATCGTGTAGAAGGAGCACATCAACACACTTAATTTTGGTGTAATTGTTTATTCTCTATTTCCGGTTTTGTCTGTGGTTACTATGTAAATGAGTTTACGAGCATTAGGGTTTACTGTTGGTAATGGTCACGGTGCCTTTGTTCGAAACGAAGTTACTGTGCATTTGATGTTTTTTACCAGGTTGGTGTTTTTGTAGTTGGGACTCAAGGTTAACAAGATGGTTACGGAAAATAAATTTGTCGACTTGGAACCCGTTGCGGAGGATATTATGTCTATTTGGCGCATGGAGCCAACAAAACAAAATTTGGAAAAGGTTACCCTTCCACCAAGGTCTCTTGTTGGCAGGGACGATGTTGAAAAGATGAGGTGGAGTCCAGTGGAGGGTTTCTGTCCGTCAGAGGATGCTGACTCGAAGGTGCAAAGAAAAGAATAGGGTCCTGACAAAACCTTGCTGGAGGGTCAACTTGAAGCACCTTTTTCGGAAGCAAGAACCGTCGGTTTCTCTGTAACCCCACATGTAAGTTCAATCTCAATGCCAAACCCAATTATCCCTGTTTTTCCTTCTAGGGGTTTGGAGAACATTTTTTATGGAGTCTGTTTGGTTCGTAGGAGGGTCTAAAATCATGTTTTACTTCTGGGGTGAATACTGAGGTTCTGGGGAAGTCTGGGTTTGTGTCTTGGTTGGAGGGTTTTGAAAAGTCGATACTGAGTTCAAGGTTAGGGACGTTCCTTTCTACGGGGGTCATAGAGCGGGAGGGTGTTAGTTTAAAGGGGTTTGGCTGGGGGACATAAGAGGGTTTTGAAAACATTGTATATAGTGAGTCAACATGGGTGCCTGTCGGTCCACTCAAAGTTTCTCGGGAGCTATCAGGGGAAACATTTGCTAAAAAAGTGTCTGAGAAGTGGGGAAATATAGCGTCAAGAATTGAAGGGGCATAATTGGGTATACAACCTCTTGAAGGTGGGAATTTAGATGGTTTGGATTTGGGGATAAGGGTTTCAGCCACAAAAGAAATAGAGGAAGCATCAAATGAAGGTGTAAATACCACAAATTTATCGGTGTAGTGAGGAGGTCATGTGGGGTTGAAAAAGAAGAAGGGGAAGGTGATAAAGGAAAGCATTGTGTGTCCAAATTTGGTATTCGGGGTTGATTTACATTTTGATAGTGTGATGGCAGCATCAAAATCAATCCTTGTGGGAAGGGCTCAAGGGAAATTTTACTCAGCTAAGTACATTTCAGACTCGATTGGGAAAAACTGGGGTACGACTCCACACAGGGAAGTGGAAGTCATTACGCTATCGAAGGGATGGTTTATGCTCAGGTTTCAGAATTTTAAAACCTTGGAATGGGTAATATTGAGGTATTGGGGCTTTGACATAGCACCGATACTTTTCAAACGGTGGACGCCATTGTTTGAATCTAATCGGGAAAGACTGGATGAAATTCTGGTGTGGATTCGTCTTCTCGCACTACCTCCACATTTCTAGACCATGGATGTCTTGAGGGATATAGAGAATAGCCTAGGCACTTTTTTGGATGTAGACATGTCTTTTATGGAGACAAGGGCGAGTAAAATTGCTCGCGTACTGGTTCGTATCGCTCGACAAGAGGGTTTGATTGCTAAAATACTGCTTCATATGGAAGGACATTCATACTTACAACTAATCGATTACGGAAATTTATCATTTCAGTGCCATAAGTGCCATAAACATGGGCACCTGGCAAGGGATTGTCCTCTTGGTTCCAGTCAAATATGGATACATAAGGGTGGGGACATTAGGGATCTTGGAACCGGATGGATTAGGGGGCACAAGAGGTGGTTGGAGTTAACCAGGAAGTGGTGGGGAATGTGATTCTATAGGAGGAGGAGGGGCCAATGCCAATGGATGACACGGGGGCTACTAATATTCAATAAGAGTCGAATAATGCAGAGGACACAAACCAGGAGCAAAATAACTAGTCCCTGTTTATCCTGCATCGGATTTGGCGGGTACTACTCCTTGTCCTTCATCTTCTATAATAAAATCATTTGATCATTTGTTAATTTCTCATTAGGGGAATCTTGAGGTCTAAAATGGGCCTCCTAAGGAAATAATAAAATAATAGCTAAACCAATAAATTAATATTTATGAATTTTCAATTCACTTTTTGCATCAAAATCCATGTAACCATGGTTAAATTCAATTCAGAAGTTGTACCAAAATAAAATTAATAAAAAAATGGTATTGATGTGACTATAAATAAGAATAAGCTTTTCAAGAAAAAATTATTATCATCGAAAAACTAATGCATTTGTCCTTTGCACTTAAATAATTTAAAGTAAAATATAAATATAAATTCATAAATTCTTAATTATATAATATACTATTAATTAAAATTTTATTATTTAAATTATATAATAACATTTAATTAATATACTATATATAACATGTAACATGTAGGGATATACATTGTTTCTTTCAAAAAATATGAAATGACAATAATAATATTTTATTCAAAAAGTATGAAATGATATTTATTATGAGTACTTTACTTTGACTTTAAAAGTACTTAGAGCACTACCATGGTTAACCATGAGTTCTTATCCACCATTGAGAATGTGACAAGTAAGTACCTTTAACTCAATCAATGCCACCTTAACCATTAGGGATGATGTCATCCCCTAAAATGTGATTGGTTTTAATAAAGTGAATTTTTATTGTACATTTTCCTTAGGAGGCTCATTTTAGACCTCAAAATTCCCCTAATGATGAAGATCGGTCCTTCTAGGTAGTTGAAAATGAGTCTTTTTAAGTGGAGTCGTCATTTGTTAGTATGAATCTTTTGTCGAAGTGTACGAAAAAAAACCACTTTAGCTACGCATAACTAATAGCCCTAACATCAAAAGTGGCTTCCAATATCTTCAGATCTGCAGTTAGTTGATCAAGAAAAGAGCTGCAAAAAACCAGATCTATGCATAGAAAGACATTAAGCAGTAAAAAGAAGGGTTTGCTCCATATATCCAATAGACAAGACAAGAACAATTTTGAAAGAATTTTTTGTATTAAGGGCACCTGGGAGGAAAACAAGAAGATGTTTCCAATTCTCCTCAATGGGATGGGTTCTTGGAAGTCCTCAGCACTTCAGATCTAGCATTTCTCTCTCCTGTTGGTGTAGAAAACCCAGACAAAGATAGAACTCAAAGGGAGCCCACACAACAAATAATGGAAAATATGACAATGACAATGGCTCAAAGTCAGACCAAGAGTTTAGATCCAGAGTGATCTAATAGGCAACAAAAGGTGAAGAATGGTAGGAAAAAACCTCCTATTTATAACAAAATATTGGGTCATTCTAGATCTTGGTGCATGATTAAAATAATGTTAACCAAATCTAGATCCACCTTTTATGGAATATTTTATTATATTTGTTGGAGGGAAAAAGTATTTGACTTGGGTCAAATTCCTTTATTTATTAATAATAAATAAATAAATGATTTATTTATCTTTTTAAGGGAGTGGTTGAAGGATAATCAAATAAATAATGATTTATTTAATTATTTGTGGGTGATTTGGTCATATTTAACAAGGAATATTATCTAAATAAGATTTAAATAATTATTCCTAGAAATAATAAGATAAATAAAGGTTTATCTAATTAATTTCTTTGTTTTGGGTTAAACATGACTAGGAATAATAATTAAATTATGGTTTAATTAATTATTCCATGAGGAAAATCAAACAAAATAGGTTTGTTTAATATTTCCTTTTGGGGTTTCCTGTTTAGACCATAAAAAACCTAATAAACGTGGTTTATTAAGTTATTTTACATAGTAAAAGCAATTTTACTTAGGGTAAAATTGGTCTTACATGGTGTACTTGGGTCCATCTAATGATAAGAGGTTAGATGACCAAAAAATGGTGTAACAACCTGGATCATCTGATCCTTGCTATTCCTGCCCCCTCTCTTTTCTTTTTCATTCATTACTAAATTTAGATCTCTAGCTATATTATGTTGTTTGGATAATTCAGTTGCAAAAACGCATTTAATGTTTTCCAACAGTCTTTCTTTTCATAATACAATACCGGTACATATAAATTGAATAGTGCAATGGTTAACTTACTTGATATATGCTTCAGCTCTGTAAAACACCAGTGTTGTGTGTTGTGTGAATTGACGAGCCTGAAGTGATCTTCCTTCCACAAGGTTGTTGTTCCACCCAAGGAGCCTCTTGCGCTTATTGCTTTTCCTGTGTTCTTTTGCCATTTCTTTTTGCTGATCTCTAGAAGGGATTCCCCTTCAATTTTTGTCTCTGGGAGCATTAGGATGTCTGGAGGTTCCGCTTTCATAAGATCTTTGATCGCTTCTATTTTCATAGGGTTCCTGAGCTCTCTGTAATTCCAAGAGACGATTCTCATTACTTATTGTTCAGGGAAGTTGGGCCTCCTCCTTTTGGCGGCCTTGTCCTTGTGTTTCTGCCAATTGACATTTCTATAGTGGGTTGAATTCCTTGAGTATTTTGTCTTTCCGCTTCTTCCTCCCTCACTTCTCTGCGAGACTTTCTTCCTGCTCTTTTGGCAGGCCTTTCTATGATCTCGTCCTCCGAGGAGCTTGGTGAATCATACAATTTTTTTCTTGCTGCATCGGCGTATGAGGTAGAGGGAGCTACTTCGGGGGTTTGCCCTTGCTCCTCTCCTCCTTTCACGTTAGGGAAGGATCTTGATTGATTTTTGTTGTTCCTATTTTCTTCCAGAGTTTCTATGGCCTTGCTGGAATCTTCATTTTGATCTCCTGAATTTGAGGTGGGGATTCTGTTCCTGTTTGCTTCCGGAGTTTCTATGGCTTGCTGGACTCTGCATTTTGATCTCCTGATTTTGAGGTGGGGATGGAGGTCCCATCTCTTTGTTCTTGCCCCTCTGGTTCGGGGTTATTTCCTTTTGGAATTCTTTTAGTTTTGGGTTTTGCTGTCCCTGCTTTCTGCACTGTGGTCCATTGTTCTGCTTTCACGTTCTCTCTATCCTCTCCTTCCTTTTTTTTGTAGTGTCTTGCGAAGTGGCCATAGCCGTGACAATGCCGGCATTTGAAGGGTAGATGCTCATAATCTAGCTCCTGGATGTGCATCCATTTAGCTGCTGTAAGTTTGATTGCTTCTGGTAACCCTTCCTCCAGATCAACCTCCACACAGATCCGTGCGCAGGAAAATTGATCTTTTCAAACAGCTTGATCGATATACCTTCCAAGCGAGTTACCGATAGCCTGTAAGGATTTTTGATTCCAGCAATGTAATGGGAGATGAGGTAAACAGACCTAGACTGGAACAACAGACGGAACGTCCTGGGCTGGGTCAAAGTCAGGGGTCCATTTGTTCAAGTATAAACCCTGAGGCCCCATGAAGTAAGGACCATTTCTGAAAATGAGGTTTTTGTCGTCCGAGCTTTCAAACATGAACACATAGAATCCTTTTCCAACAAAATGGCTCTTGATTCCTTCAGATACGAGCGACGTCTAGTTTCTCTGCACCCATGCTTCAACGGATTTTGGAGAGGGACAGAGCCTGATAAACTGTTCGATGAGCCCTCTGTATGCGAGATTAACTGTGGATCTGCAAGTCTCTGCTATTGGAAGTTCTACGATTGGGATGCAGTCCAACTTTTTGACGAACTTCTGTTGTGCCTCGGATATTGGTCTTTTGTGAGAACCAACGATGAGCTTTTTGAATGCAATCAGTTCGGGCAAGGGAGGGGCAGGTTCGGAACCCTTGCCGGCCTCCATTGGAGCTAAACCAGAGAGAAAAGAGCAAAGGTGGCGCAGCTAGGTCACATTCGTAGTGCAACGTTTTCTTTTGATAAAGTTTATTTAGTGTCTTAGAGCCTGCTAGTCTTAACAAGAAAGCACGATCCCTTTTCAAATTTAATGCAGGGTGGTTAAAAGAAGAGGACTATAATAAGATGGTGTTTGATATGTGGATACCTATGGATAGGGTAGAAAACTCCTCATTTTCTCAGTCCTTTGTAAATAATTTGAAAAATATCAAGAAGGTTTCCATTCATTGGGAAAAAGAGAAGTCAATCAAAGAAACAAGGGAGATTCGGTCCATTAGGGAGGAATTAGAACAAATGGAAAGTCTGGGGGCCGAAGGCTATGTGGATGATTTTACGAGGGATCAGATAAATAATTCGGAGGTGAGGAGAAGGAAAATATTATTAGATAAGGAGGAGCAATGGCATTTGAAGAGCCGTGCTATTTGGATCTCAGCAGGGGATGAAAATGCAATTTTTTTTCAAAATTATGCTAAGGGGAGGAAAAACACAAATACTATTTGGGAATTAAATAAGCCAGATGTTGGTGTTCCCAAATATTTCAATGAGCTTGCCTTTATGGGTAAAAATTACTTCAAATCCTTTTTTGCTACTCACGAGGGAACCTTGATTAGGGAAGTAATTCGAGTGGCTCAACTTTTTCCTAGGTATGTTGATGAGGTGGAAATTGATCATCTCATGTCACTGGTAACGAGAAAAGAAGTTGAAATGGTACTGAAAGCGATGCAGAAAGACAAAATTCTAGGGCCAGATGGCTGGACTATGGAATTTTTTCAACACATTTTCGAGCTGATGGGGGAGGCCATTACTAATGTGGTAGAATAATCCCAAAAAAAGGAACTATTTATGATCCCTTCAACTCGACTTTCCTGGCCTTCATTCCCAAAGCAGATTATCCCTCATATTTGTTTATTTTGGTAGCATTGGAAAGTGATCTAAGTCTCAAATTTGGCGAGGAGGCTTAGACTCCAGTATTCCAAATAACCCAGAAACCGTTTGTGGAAATTTCACTCAATTCATGTTTTATTAAATTAATTAATTATTTTAATGGTGACCCTAAGTATAAACTTAGGGAAATTAAATAATTAACGAGCATTAATAAAACATAGTGTGAATATTCTAGGGAACGAATATCAAGTCAAGTTTTAATATTATCTATTGATCAAACTTCTAATATGGGTCGTTGATTCTTCATTGAGAAGATTATAAAAGAAGGCTTCATGATCATTTGGAAAGCAAGCTAGGCAAGCGTTCAGTAATTCGAGGGAAGTCGATTATGAAGGAATAGAATTCGATTTCAGAGGGATATTTTCAAGGGCGGAGGAAGAAGAGGGCATCAACTGTGTCAGGGCACAAGGGAAGGAGGAAGCAGGGAAGCAGAGAGGCAACACTTGGGAGCAGTGCAGAGGCATCACACAGTAGTGATGCATGCTTATGTTGGCTCTGCGTAGAGAGCTACGCAAGAGGCACAAAGAGTGATGTAGGGAGGGCCTAGGAACTCCTCAAGTGTCAGAAATTCTTCAGAGGGCTAAAGAAGAATTAACTTAGGTGTATATCGAGAAATTTTCTCAATTATTTTCACTATACTTTCCCTGTAAATATTTCACTACTAAAGATTAATATATAAACCCTCATATGCTGCACCAGTTTTCCCACATTAGGTTTTTCTGGGGAAAATTGTCAAAAAATAACCGTGTCTATGTGATTGATTCTTATGCTTGTATTCGTTACTATTCTATTCTCTGCATTTACTTGGGTGATTACTGTAGTAGTGTTTATTTCAAAATTTACTGGAAGAATTCTGTAAATAACTTATTGGAAGAATAAGTAGCAGAAATAAATCTATCACTGCAATAGTATTTCAGGATTGAAATTTTCACATGGTAGGGTATGAGCCTGTGATACTGGTGTTGTATGTAGATGATCTATTCGTAACAGGATCATCTAGGCTCATCAAGGAATGCAAGGAGAATTTAGCTGCAAAATTTGACATGAAGGATCTGGGGCTGATGCATTATTTTCTAGGTTTAGAAGTTTGGAAATAGAAGGGTGAGATCTTCCTTGGTCAAGGAAGATATGCTACAAAAACCTTGAAGAGGTTCAAGATGGAGGACTATAGACCCATGGCTACACCAATGATCATCAACTGGAATAAAATTTATACTTTTGAAGATGATGAGGCTGATCCTACCTTGTATAGGTAGCTCATAGGGTCCCTGATGTATCTAGTCGACACTAGGCTAGCCATTTGTTATGCTGTCAACACCCTCAGTTAGTTCATGGTGGAACCAAGGAGGGAACATTGAGCAGCAGCCAAGCATGTTCTTAGATATTTTCAGGGAACAGTCGTACTTGGATTGAGATACAACCAAGGCAATGGCATCAGATTGGGTGCGTTCACTGTCGCATATTGGGTCGGGATCCCAGTAGATCGGAAAAGTACCAATGGGTATTATTTAAATGTTGGATCATAAATGATCTCCTGGTGTATTAGGAAACATAAGTTCGTGGCTCTGAGCTCAGTGGAGTGGAAATATATGGCTGCAAGCACTGCTTCGTGCGAGGCCATATGGCTTAGGAAGCTGCTTGTGAATCTACTTAAGGAAAATATGGAAGCGACCAATATTCTATGTGATAATCAGAGTTGCATCAAGCTCTCTGAAAATCACGTGTTTCATGATCGGTCTAAGCACATTGACATTAGGTGTCATTTAAACAGAGACTGTGTCCAACAGGGATCTGTACAATTATAGTACACTCCGGCATGAGAACAAGTGGCAGACATCCTCCTTAAGGCCCTAGGAAAGACAAAGTTTGTCTACTTCAGAGAGAAGATGGGGATGATCAAGAATCCATTTCAATAGCAGAGATGGACTGATGTTGAATTGAGAGGGAGCTGCAATATAGATGAGGTAGTGTCAAGGGTAGCAGTATATAAGGTAGTAGTGCAATAGATGAGGGGAAACAATAGCCAAGCATCAATAGTGCAGAGGATGCTTCAGGGTCATAGCAGTATGCAATAGACATATTGTTAGAACACTTTCCTCACTAAGAGGGAGTGTTGATTTTTGTAGCATCAGAAAGTGATCTAAGTCTCAAATTTGTTGAGGAGGCTTAGACACTAGTATTCCAAAGAACCCAGAAACTGTTTGTGGAAATTTCATTCATTTCATGTTTTATTAAAATAATTAATTATATTAATGGAGACCCTAAGTCTAAACTTAGGGAAATTAAATAATTAACGGGTAGAAATAATAAAACTGTGAATCTTCTAGAGAACAAAGATCAAGTCAATTTTTAATATTAACCATTGATTAAACTTCTAATCTGGTCTGTTGATTCTTCAATGAGAATATTATAAAAGAAGGCTTGAGGATCATTTGGAAAGAAAGTCGTGCAAGCGTTCAGTAACCCAAGGGAATTTGATTATGAAGGAATATAATTTGATTTCAAAGGGATATTTTCAAGGGCGGAGGAAGTAGAGGGCATCAAAAGTGTTAGGGCACGAGGGAAGGAGGAAGTAGGGAAGCAGAGAGGCAGCACCCAGGAGCATTGCAGAGGCCTCACACAGTAGTTATGCAGGCTTACGATGGCTCAGCGCAGAGAGCTACATAGGAGGCACGCAAAGTGACGCAAGGAGGGCCTAAGAACTCCTCAGGTGTCAGAAATTCTTCAGAGGGTTGAAGAAGAATGATCTCAGCTGTATCTTGAGAAAATTTCTTAGTTGTTTCTGCCATAATTTCCTTGTAAAGATTTCACTTCTTAAGATTAATATATAAACCCTCATCTGCTGCATCGGTTTCCCACATTAGGTTTTTACGGGGAAAAATGTCCAAAAATAACTGTTCTATGTGATTGATTCTTATGCTTGTATTCTTTACTATTCTATTCTCTGCATTTACTTGGGTGATTACTACAGTAGTGTTTATTTCAAAATTTACTGGAAGAATTATGTAAATAACTTATTGGAAGAATAAATAGGAGAAATAAATATATCACTGCAGTAGTATTTCAAGATTGAAATTTTCACAATATTTTGATTATTTCAAACCTATTTCATTGTGAAATTGTATTTATAAAATCATTTCCAAAATAATTGCACACAAATTAAAACCTGTATTGTCTTGTAATATCTCTAAAGAAAAATTTTGATTTCTGGATGGCAAGCAAATCCACGAGGCCATCGGGATGGCACAAGAAACTATGCATAGTATCATGTTTTCTAGAAAGAAACATATGATTGTTAAGATAGATCTATCCAAAGCATATGACCATATCAGTTGGTTATACTTAAGACTATTGTTGACTCACTTGGGATTCATAATTGATTTTGTAAACTGGATTGTGGAATGCATTTCTAATGTGTCCTTTGCAGTACTTATTGATGGGGATGCATCCCCTTTCTTCCATAACCAGAGGGGTCTCAGGCAAGGGTGTCCCCTTTCACCGTTGTTGTTCCTTCTTGTTGTTGAGGTACTATGCCAACTGATTCACTTTGCAAAGAGAAGAAGCGAACTAAAGGGTATCGAAGTAGAACCAAATTTGTTTATTACCCATTTGCTATTTATGGGCGACATATTCTTGTTTATTAATGGGAGTCGAGAGGAAGTGCTTAAGATGAAAAGTATCCTGGACTTGTTCATGAAGGCTACAGTGATGGTAATAAATATTTAGAAATCATCACTGACACGTGAAGGTATATTGGGCCCAGATCTTGCTTGGGTTTCAAGTCTTCTCCCTTATGCCCAATTGAGGATGGGGGAAAGCCTAAACTACTTGGAATTTCATTTAAAAATTGAATCCTACAGAAAGTAGGATTTGTTGTGGTTATTAGAAAAAATTGAGATGCACATAAATCAGTGGAGCTATAAATGACTTTCTAGGGCTGGGAAATTGGTGCTCATAAAATTAGTCTTGATTGAAATCTCAGTGTATTGGATTGCATTGTCATGGGTCCCAAAAGGCATACTAAACAAAATTAGTAGCATATGCAGTGGGTTATTATGGGCATGTAAGAAGGAAAATATGGTTCTTCCTTCTGTGGCTTGGGAGAAAATTGCAAGACGGGAGGAATGGGGTGGAGGGGCATAAAGAACTTAGGCTCGTTTGCCATGTCCCTAGCTGAAAAAATAAGATGGAGGTTGTCGAATGAAGACAATCTGTGGATGCCGGTGGTAAAAAGGAAATAAATTGATTCGAACCCTATGGACGAATGGATTAGACAACCTAAAAAATGTTTCACAAAATCATCAGTGATATGGAAAGCAACAATGATGTCACTTGGGCTTGTGGAAGAAGGATTGACATGGTAGTTTGGTAATGGTGAAAAGTGTAGGGTTGGGTTGGACCCATGGGTGGGGTGCAATGAACTGTTCAGACTCCCTAGAGGTCTTATTGAGACATTAAATAAAAAAGGGGTCTATTTCTTGCATCAAATGGAAAACCTAAAGAAACCACCATTTTGGCACATGCCTAGAAATCATTGGATGATCTCCAAATTGATCAACAGTGGAGACCAGAATGGAAGGGATATATTCAAGAATTATCTCAGACTAGAGTTCGGTTAAAAGACTTTTCAAACACCATTTATTAGGTTAATTCAAAATTAGGTATATTCTCCAAAAGAATGTTATGACTTCCTAATGAAGCGAAGGCCTTGGGGTGCACAAGAATGGTGGTGCAAATCATAATGGAAATTGGAGGGTCCTGCTAAAGCTAAAATTTTCTTCTGGTGCATTCTAAAGAAAAAGGTGCCTACCTGGGATTCACTTCAAAAAAGATTCCTAATTGGGCCAGGTTGGTGCTTTCTATGCAAAGATGCAGATGAATCATCAGATCATCTTTTCCTCTTCTGCTGCTTCACAAAGAAAGTCTGGGATCACACCTTGTCCATTAGCAATGTTAGAACAGTTTGGAATAATGATAATTGTGGGGAGGCATGGTAGAACTGGTGGGAGGCAAACAAAGAAACTAGTCACAGAGCGTCCCATTAATAATCTTGTGGGGCATTTGGTTGGCTAGAAATAAATGGATTTTCCAGGACATCACTACTTCTCCATCAATTTTGGTTGTTGAATGTGCGACGATTTTGTATTTCTTCCATCTTATGATTCCAACAAATTACCATGACATATTAGTATTGAACAGATAGAATTTGATATTCCGTGGGCTTATTTTGATGGGGCATCTGATAATTAAAGGATATGTGGTGCATGTATGATCACACATAAAAACCAAAATGTTTCACTGATTGTATCAGTGGGTATTGGTGGAGGCACAAATAATTTTGTTGAACTCTTAACACTAAAAATTCTATTATGTTGGCTCATATATCTTGGCATTGATTCGGTTTGAATCTTTGGGGATTTAATGAATGTCATTAACTGGGTCAACAATTCACATAGATGTCAAAATATTATGTTACTTCCTATCCTTGAAGAGATACATGATCTAAAAATGTCTTTTGTTCTTATTTGTGTATGCCATATTTACAGGGAACGAAACTGGACAATTGACAATATTTCTAAAGACGTCGTACAATAGGATATGGAGATGTGGCACATAATGGAGAAAGATGAAAATGGGGTCCGTGTGTTGGACATCCGGCCGTATTAACAGGGTATATCATGTTCTTATATATATTTTATTTTTACTTCAGCACACGACGTATCTCCTGGAGTTTACTGTGTACATATTTATTTTTTGAATATCTACTATGTATATTTTATTGTATCTATTGAAGACAGTTGGAATAGTCATAAACTACATTTTTTTGGGGTTGATTTCCCCTATGGGAGGCCTTGATACACATGTCCTTGTTTTCTTTTTTTGATTGGCTAGTTCCTTTATAATTGATTGCGGTGACACATTTGAGTGTTGGGATTTCTGATAAACTGTTTTTATCAGTTTTTGTCCATACGGGACATATAGATCTCATGCCCTCAAGGGTGATGAAAACATATGGAATGTTGTTTTTGTCTATACTGGATAGATAGATCTGATGCCCTCAAGGGCGATGAAAACATATGGAATGTTGTTTTTGTCTATATTGGGCAGATAGATCTAATGCCCTTAAGGGCGATGAAAACATATGGAACGTTGTGGCATTTATGATGTAAATTTTTACCAAAATATAAAAAGTTCGATTTTTTTTCTTTGGAAAAAAAACATAGAATGATTTACATGTAATGTAATACCAATAATACGATTTCTTGTCATGTGAAAATATCACATTTCTTCTTTGTAGTAAAAAATAAATTATATTTTTTTAATCATTACATTTCTTCCTCATAATAAAAGCTATTATTTATTTATTTATTTTTTATACTTTTAGTTACTTTATATGTCTCTAAAAAATTATATAAGATTAAGGTCTAAATTGATGTATTGTAATTATGGCCGACATTAATTTATTTTGTTATTACTATTTTTAATTTGTTAATTTAAATTATTATTTTACTATTTTTAAATGTAACGTTACGTGACAACATCTCTCCCATACTGAGTTGTAGAGCGCCTCTCAGTGCAATTAATTGAGATTTAATGTAATTTAAAAAATTCGATATTTAAAAATTTTAATTTATTGCTAAAGTTATGAGATTTTCAAGCAATTTAAATTTAATATTTATAGCAACTCTTACTAATTTAAATTAGAAATTTCTCTCTCTAAAGATGAGGATAAAGAAATGTAACATAGGGCTTCATGTGAAGTTACTTGTAGTTGGGGATTTTCCCTATTGGAAGTTCTCCCTTAAAGAGGCAAGTGAATTTTTTTCTAGTAATAAAGATATAACATTTCAATGTTATTTTGGTTTTTCATTTGCTATTGTACTGGTTTAAAATTCGTTTTAATAATAAATATGAGTTAAATAATACAAAAATGATAATATATTAGATTTAAACTTTTGATAAATAATATATTTGATTATTTCTTAATAAACAACTCAAAAAATATTATTTTTTCCACATACTTATCACGAGATAGTCACTAAAATTCATGTTTTTCACATTTCTCCTAACTAATATTACATCACGTTCACAATGATAAAGACATGTCTACTTTATATATTTTAGTTATAAATATATTAAAAATAGATATTTATTTAAAATAATATAAATAGGAAACAAAAATGCATCACCAAATCTATTTGAAAGTCAAACATATGTCTCTTAATCACCATTACAATTGGAAATGTTTAGTTTTAAGTACTGCAAAATGTTTCCACTACAAAAAAAACATGTAAAAACATTTGTGAATCTTACCAATTATATTACAAAATGCCAGTAAGACGAATAAAAAAATATATAATTAGCGAAATTATGACAACAAAAACATACAACAATAGTATAAATGATGAAATACCACAAGTACATATCGATTTCCATTGTCATCACCTTGATAATTATCTCCCTCGCTTGGCATGATAACATTGTTGTTCTCAAAAATATGTTTTGGTATAGGGTCATGTCTTAATACGAACCACCAATCCCTCTCCAAGACATCTAGGTAAAAAAACACCTGGTTGTAGTGTTTTGGGAAAACATAAGGCTCCCTAGCTTCATGCCACATCTTTCTAGAGTTGATAGATATAAACCCACTATCGCGATCTTACTTTACATTATTCTAATCAAAGGTGTCCCACCACTTGCACCTAAAAATAACACATTGGAATGAATAGAAGTCCACTTGAATAATCTCTTGTATCTTTCCACCGTAACCTAATGTCCCATGCATTAGGTTTTGATCGCAGTGGTTAGCACGACTAGATTGGTCGAACTTGAATTCCACTCCAAAGTCTTGTGTAATGCATCCATCATCAACAGCCTCTGTGCAAAAATGATGTCCATATGCCCACATAGATGGGAACAAATGCATGTATAAAAAAGTGAAAAATCACAATGTCATGTGTCTAATAACCCGAACATAACTAACCTCGAATGCGAGTGACATGACGCGCACACATGAAAACATTCCCTCCCACGCATGAGCTAACGAAGATCTGCTACACATGCCTTCACTTGAAGTGGAACCACCTCTTTGCAATAATTTGCATGAGGTTACGGAGGCACGTGATGATGAAGATATGCAACGCCAGCAACCACCTGGGGTGGAACCTCTCCACTGCAATCATTTGAATGAGCTCCTAGATGAACATGATTCAATGCCATAACTCGAAGCACATGCTACCACATGAGAACTGTCACAACATGCACCTGAGAGTGTATCACAATAATGCACAACATTTGTGCTTGTGCCATAGGTCTACAAAATAGGAGGCCCCTCCGCATCGTGTCATTCAAAGTTTGCTCCTTCTAGTTTTCAAAGCCCTCTTAGCCGTTCTGCTTCAGTTTAAGCCCACTTGCATGCTCCACCTGTTACGCAGCCTCCCCCCCAGTGCCAGATCGTTGGGCACCCTCTCGACTATGCACCTTCCCGACTGCGCGCCTCCCTTTGGCTCCCTTTGCCTTACTAGTTTTTCCCGACTGTGCACCCCCATCAACAAGCTCCCCCACCTGTGCGCCACCATGCCTAATAGCACTCAGGTGCGAACTTCCCATCTCTGATCCTGTATTAATCATCCTCCCAAAGAGAAATTGTTCAATACCTTTCATTTGGGCCACCCCTTTGTTTCTTCACTATCCCATGGCTCAGTGTCTGTGCCAAAGGAAAATCAGGGACGACCAAAGAGGTGCGTTCTCTAGAAGCTACTAGCATGGGCCAGATAATTGTTTGGAGTCCTCTGAGGGCTCCTCTTCTAGCAGCCATGCCAAGGATGCTCCTCAGAGCCCTGCGCATGACCAAGAGGAGGATGCCCCTGTTTAGGAAATTCATAGGGGAAGAAGTGGACCTATAAAATCCACCATCACGCACCAGGAGCACCCTACGCCCCGTAAAACTGAGCCTCTTCTGATTCAGGAGGTTGTGGGGGAAGACACCGATGTATGGATCATGGACTCGGAGGGCATTTGGATGCGAGTACTGGCTGAGTACCTAGTCGCTCCCATTCTTTGCGCACTTGCCTCTGGGCCTCAGCGTCGACCTACTGCTGAGGAGTAGGCCATAGCGTAGGAGTACTATTGCCGTATTAAGGAGGAGGAACCAGACACCGAGGACGATGCAGGAACACCATGACTGCGCGGTCGCTTAGCTCTTTTTAATTTTCTGTTATTTCATCTCTTATCATAGAACTTTTACTTTCACAAGTGCCATGGCACATTTTGTAATTTTCTGTATGATGTTATTACAGGGCTGGTTTCCTCCAAGGAGGCAGCCCCATACTTGCGCCACTTTGAAAGAAATGAAGGCTGGGATTGGATAAGTGCAACTTACCAACTCAACCTGTAGCATATGTAATGTTTTACTTCGAATCAATATAGTTTAGCCTAACTTACCAAAAAAAAGAAGAAGCCCGAACATAATTAAAAATAAATATATATATATATATATTAATGTTACAATTCAAAGGTGTAGTATGAATTTAAAATTGTACAAAAAGTGAACATAATTACCAAGTTGTTGCACCAAATCCCTATGTTTATCACATCCTCTTCAACACGCGAGTAACGACCATATGCACGATATTTATCTCTAACTTGATCAACAACCCAACTGTTAGGGCATGTCATTGACGTATTTTCTTTTAAATGATCAGGATAAGGCACCCTTTTACCATTCAATCTTTTGAATTATTTCATGTCACTGTCCTATTTCCTCCTCTTCGCTTCGTATAGTGCAATCCATGGTTGTGTCGCTTCCATATTTTAAAGAATGAATCTGTTGATGGGTTCAATTTTTGAATTTGATGGTGATCAAATCACACACACACAATATGTATGAGATCAAAATATGCGTTAATATGAATTTCAGTGTGAATAGTTACTATGTAGTAATTTGAAAAATGATAAGCCTGCACTTACTCTTTATCATGCGACTCTTTCCATTCGTATAAAGAAGCTCCCCTTCTCTTTTTTCTTCATCCCTTTCGTCATCCCAAATCATCGCACCTGGTGTGTTGTCGATCTGCTTGATGTACTCACTGGAATAATAGAAAGATTCATACGATATATACCCCTCCGGTTTTGCTTTTTGTCAAACAATACCTTTCAATTTCTTCGTGTAGCTCTCTAAGAAGAACATCCAATGATAATAAACAACCCCAACTAATTCAACCTCATCTACTAGGTGAATTAGAAGATGAACCGGTAAGTCCATGAAACTCGTCGACAAATCCTTCTCAGACATACAAACAATCTCAATTATCTCTTAACTCCCCCATGGAATGCAAGCTACATGAATCTCCTTTGATGTGATCCAAAATGTAGATGTAGATAATTTAGATATGACACTTCATAGGTATTGGGGGAATTCATGGTTCAGGCACCCACACATGAGTAGAGGATAATTACACTACACAGTAAATAATACATTATAAAAAAATTAATTATAAAATATCACATTACATAAAAATAAAAAAATCATGTTTTTGACTTATGTACTCTTAGAAGGTTCAAATGGTCATGTGATTTCAACCCCGGCAAATGGTCTTCCATAGTGAAGTAGAGTCATAATGAAGACCAATAAAAATAAGACACCCTCACATTCATTATACCTTCCTTTTTCAAAGAAAGATAATATTTCTTTAAAATCCATGGGACATCACCTTCTTTCAATGGCCAAGAGGGACCAACCTCTCCTCTAGTTTCTTGTATTTACCAATATTTCTTTTTAGTTTTTGAAGAAATAATCTCTCTCCTAACAACCAATGTGTCACTGTTTGTCGATGATATGTACCTCCATAAAGAAGATGAAGCAATTTTAAATATATGCATGGGATCTAGTAAGTGGGAAATCTTAAGATGTTCCCAATATGGGAGCTCATAAAAGACAATTTTCCTTTTCATACCAATGGGAAATTTCTCAACATACGTGTCGAACAATTCTAGATCATCGAACATAGGCTCCCTATTTGAATCGAACATTTTTACAAACTCCTTCTCCTTCTCTCTCTCATATTCTCTAAGCTATTCAATTGGTGTCATTATTGCAAGCCTTTGGGTTCTCTCTGTTTTACCATTGAAAGCGGATGTTTCTATTCTATAAGGGTGTTCTTATGAGAGGAATACCGTGTAGCAGTCATCCACATGATTTCATAGGTGGTCGGACCACCTAGCCTTCAGAGAAGGTCCACAACATTTACATCCACGATACCCTTTTGTTACACAACCAACAAAATTATTGTATACAGGCCGACACGTTAGCGACCATGAATATCTGAACAATTGCAACGAATTAAATTAATATGCGAAACAATATTGTTACTAAAAATTTAAAAAAAAAATGTAATTTACTAGAGCAAACTCCCAAGTATGGATAATAATGTATGGTGTAAGCACATATTCCATACAACATAAATCTCTTCTCTGTTGCAATGGGTTTTGATACATCGTACACATGTATCCCTTCCGATAATTCCTTCAATTCATCTACCAATGGTTGTAAGTAGACATCCGTATTCTTCACTTGTCTTCTACCAACGACTATGAGAGCCAACATAAGATGTTCATTCTTCACGGAAAACCATGGGGGGATATTTTTATTGATCACTACTACACGCCAAACAAAATAGTTGGTGTTTTATAGGGAATATGGGTTGACGACATCCATGGCTATGCTAAGTCGTAGACTTCATAGTTCATCCTTGAATTTTTCAGACCATGTATCATCTATATGCTTCATGGCTATTGAATCTGTTGGGATTCACAAACTCCTGACTCACTTCTGTGTGAGGCATGTCATCCCTACACCATAGTTAATTCTTTGCAACGAAAGAGTCTTTAAATCCTTGGGATTATAGGCATGTGCCTCAATATCTTATGAAAAGTACCATGTGATTTACCTGCTTTTTTTTTTAAATATAGTATGTGTCATGCCCACATTTCATACATATCTCTTTGTATGCATATTCTCCTCTATATGGAATACAATCATTCATACATGCATGATATGATATGTACTCAACACACGACATTTTCAACAACTATTTTGCCTCTTTGTAGCTACCTAACAAGACTTTATCACTCGGAAGAAACTTATCTTTGAATATCCTGGAGTTGGTGGAGAATATAATTGTACAATGTCAATATTTAACATTCATAAAATAAACCATTTTTAAATTTGATTGTGTGACAAAATATAAGGAACTTGATCAATCATGCAGATCAATTACCTAATTTTGGGCTCATTTCGTGGCTTGACCTAATTGTGGAAGAGAAGAGGATCGATGGACAAATATCTTGGAATAGAGTGCAATGGTTCAAATTAGGTCACTAGTTAAGGGAAACCTAGGGAAATAAATGGTCATGAGCTAGGACTTTCTATATCTTGATATCCCATCCTAGGAATTACTTCAAATTTGGAGGGATTCTAGAGGACACACTAGCACATTTGTGGACCAAAAATCAAAGTGTTTGGATGGCTAGATTGTGAGATAATTGATGCCCTAGGTGACTTATGTAGGTTAGGCCTAGAAAATGAGGGGGAGGTGAGAGGAATTATCTTTGAAAATGATCACCTATGGAAGGATCAACACCTAATCCTTTAGGGAATATTGAGTCAAGATGAAATTTGTGATTTAGAGGAACTACACCCAATCAAGGAGCCTCCTAGACAACCTCGCATGGCAATTAGGGCATAAGAGCAGTTGCTTGAAGAGTTTATACTTAAATTTGAAATAATCAGTTACTTATCAAGATTTTTTCAGTAGAAACAATGATACATGAGATGATGCAAAAGTAGAAAATACTAAATTTCCACAATTTCGCATAAGAAAAGCAGTAAATTTCAGATCTAGTATAATGAAAATCCCAACAACGTCAATGTATTAAAGAAAATAATAAGAATATAAATGAAAAGATTAATTACATGTGCAAAGAGTATATCCAATCACCAAAATTATGCCAATGATGAAGCTCCAAGACTAGAGAGAGATATCCAAACATCAAAATTCATCCATTACATCCAAGTTCATCCTCCAAGAAGGATATCGAAATTCTCACAAGAGGATATAACCCAATCCAAGTGATGATGATGAAAGTGAATCATCTAAATTATATTTATACACTCTCTAATGAATTTGATTTATCTAAATTAGCATAATTGAACCCCTAAAATAACATAATGTGCATAATAATAATACTTTTGGCAACAAGCCCCAAAAATAGCTCAATAATACAAGAATAAGCCTCTCAAGTGGGTTGAATGGTCAATAAAGTGATTCGTTGGGCATTTTAGGAGGCCTAATGAAGTCCAAAGGGTGCCATGATGTAGAAATGGACTCCCACCATAATGGAAAAGGGTTTTACCCCTTGTTTTCCAAGCAAGAACCTGTGGTGCTCCCAAGTGGGTGAAAGGGGCACAAGGTCATCTCATGAGTCTCCAAATGGATCGAAAGTGCTTGTAGACCATCTGTAAGGGCTAGAGTGATGAAATAAGCCCTCCCTCGGCAGCAGGGGACAATCCTCTAGATCCTAGAACATCTACCAAGTGTATGGTGCATATGTGGAGTCGACTGGGCATGGTGAACTAGGTGCATCATCCTCATCCAAAAAGGTGGAACACGAGCACTCAACGAGCATTGATGGGGATCCATGAAGTAATATTGGCTATGGTGGAGGCCCATGGCTTTCAACACTCACCCTAAAAGTGTAAATGTGTCCCTCTAGAGAGCTAGGACCCATATAAGGAGACCAATCCCCAAATGGAGATCCACCTGAAATCCTACATAAGATCCAATGTGTCTCTTTGCCCTCCAACACAACGAATCATCAAAATAATCAAGTAAAAGAGCTTACAATTCATGCAATCATTGGGGCACTTCATGGTGGAATGGTGTTCCATGGTGGGATTTGGTATGCACATGTGTCTCCAAGCTCAATAGGGGGTTAGCCAAGGACCCTATTATGTGGTTTCAACCTCTAGAGGGGGTGAGATGTCCATGGTACATCCCTAAAATGGTAGGTGGAAAATGATGTAATAATGGAACAGAGTGGGGATCAGGGGAAATCATCCAGATCACATGCCATGGTTCATCGGTAGCTAAAAAAAGGGAAGCACACACCTAGGTATGTGAGTGTATAAGGGATAAAATCATGGTACATGAGTTACCCCAGCCTTTGTTTTTCCACCCTTCTTCATATGCCATTTTCATTTTATTGATTTTTCTTCATAACTGATCGGGGCTCCATGGGATGAGAGCATGATGTGTAATATATAGCAGTGGATACCCCCTTCAGTTGGGGTGGTTCATCGCCCACCAGGGGTTGGGACAATCATGGGTTCCTTAATGATAGAGGGGGCTCATTTATGGCCCATAGGAACCAGGGTGATGGCCATATATAAGGGGTGGATCTCATGTTTGGATTTTACCATGTGCTAAATTTGTATTTCCCGACCATATTTTTCATTTTGTGGTACATTTCCTGTTAAGAGTGACCAAATTATTATTTTTCTTTTTTTATCTACATCAACCTCTGGGCATCGTTCCAGGCCCGACCAATGGTGTGGACAAGGGGAATGGGAGGCTAACCCTATGCGGACCTAGTGGACAAGTGTGGACCTGGATGGGAAAATGGATGAATGGGGCTAAAATGAGTGGAAGGGGAGTGATGTAGGTGGTATCAGAAACCAAGACCATGAAACCAAAATTGGGATTTTCCATGTAGTTCCAACCCAAAATCCAAATGGTTAGTAAAGTATATCCCACAGGACTAGACTACAAGGGTAACCACGAAATTGGGTAGTGGAGACAAGAATACAATCCTAACCCACTCTTTCCACCGAATCCCTCCACCAATCCATACCCAAAAGCACCCATGGTAAGTAAGGAAAATTACTCAACCATACCAATGAAAATCCACACCTTTGGGGTTTTGATGCCCACCTTCAAACATACATTCATGACAAGTGGTTGAGGCACCACATGGTTGGCTTAGGTGGCAGAGGCAATGGCACATTGAGCTATCTAGAGGCTTCAAGGGTTTGTTGGTTGTCAGCTGAGGACCATCTAAGAGAAACATTTTCTCATATATACACTACCCACAGGTGGTGGATAACATTTGGCTCCAACTGGGACATGAGATCTTGGGAAAGTGCATGAATCTAATTGAACGAGAGCTCATGAGAACACCAAAAATATATTGGTACCATAGTCCTGTTACCTTAACATATCAAAGACAAAGAAAATGGGGAAACATGTTTTAGTGGTGTCTTATGATCACCCATGCTTAGTATTAGGTTGCAAAAATCAACAAAAGGTAAAATACAAATTTAATGCAAGTAATCTATCATGAGAAATATCATATGATGTTAGTTCTAATGAGAAAATCAACATGAAATGCACCCTACCCTAACATGAATATAGTATAATGTCAAGTGCTAAGTATAATCATTGATCCAATGCAACCGACACGTCAATTCATCAGTAATAAAACATATGCTTCTATGATCATTTATGCAACAAATAGAAAAACAAAAATGGGAAGAAAAGTATGAGGGATTATGAGGGAGGGAGGTCGGAAAATGAGATACCTATGTACCACAGATTGAAAACATTGAAAACCTAAGGGAAGGAAAATACACCCAACAAGAAGATTGAATTTGCTCCTCTAACCAGAGGATGGAAATGTCAATAACTAAGTGCATAAATATTTGATGAACCACTATATTAGGCCTATCATCTTCAGGGAGAGAAGGAACGAACGACTCAGACATATTTAGGGTTATACTATTTTGGATATTGGGAAAACAAGATGTGTACTCATCATTATTTTTTGGAAAAAACTATGATTCTTTATTTTTTCATAGGGGAAACTAGATCTTCAAAAAATCCATGGGAAAAAACCTCATCATAGAAATCCATCTTCGGGCTAGGGACAAAACAGAGGGAGGAATGCTCAAACATGAAGAAAAACCCCTTATCGATGGCATGGTTAAAGGAATCATATTTCTTAATCTCATTAGCAAAAGAGCTATCATAATTATCCGAATTGGTGGAAATTTCTTCTTCTTTGGCCAAATTCTCATCATCTTGGAACATGAAAAAGAGACCTTTCCAATCATTAAGATGGGTGCTAGAAGGACCAATGTTGCTAATCAGAATTGGTGGAGCACTTTCTTCTTCCTTGGGTTGATTTTAATGGGTTTGAGACATGATCGACCCTTCATATTCAATTCCCCAATCAACATCCCAAAAATCACTCATAGATTCTTTATCCACTTGATGACCATGATCTTCCTCAGAATCATCCTTTTCATTATGCAGACCCAAGGAGGAGTAATATTCTTTCTCATTATTTAGATTCTCAAAGCCTTCTCCAACTTCTTCACCCTCACAAGTCGGCAAGAAGGACTTCTCTTCTTCCCTCTTCTCTTGAAGAACAATTTCTAAGGTATTTGTTACATGATTTTGGTAAAATGCTTCAAGGAGGAGAGTGGTAGAAGGGTTCTCTCTATATTCACATTTCATTTTATGAAGATTCACCTCTTCCTCATTTAAATGGAATAATACTTGTTAGAATTACATTCCCTTACTAACCCCATACATTACCTACTATATTCATCCACTCTTTCTTGCATTATCTGGAGGTTTTCAAGATCAAACACTTCGTCATCCCCAGAGGAGATGTTTTTAAATTCATAAGTCTCCTTTTCGGTACAATCCTAGAGGTATGCATCAATAACTTAATCTTTATGATCAGGATATCCTTCCTCAAGCATAAAACAATACTCGATAACTTCCTCCTCTCGAAGGGCCACGCCCAACATTTGGCATATGTCTTCATGATATTGGAAACCTGGCCCTCCATGCAACAGGAAGTGTGAAACCAAAATTGTTAAGAAGGTAAATCCTTTCTGCGGACAGAGACGATCCCTCTAGCCCTAGGGTGGATCTAGTAACAAAAGGACACGCTAAAGTGTTGTTTCCTAGTTAATGAATGAACAAAAGACATGGTAGATTGACCTACCTTGAATCTAACACTGTAGTCGTTACACAAAGAACAAGAACAACATATGATAGAATAGTTTCACTCATAACTATTAGCCAGTAAAATAGGGCTAAACATATTGTATCAAATAAACATCATAACACAATAGTGGAACCAAACTGTAGTCATGTATATAAATGAATATAAGGAAGAGTACAATCTATGCTTTGACGCCGCAGTCTCCTCCAGCGGGGTTCAGGCGAAGCGCGTCTCAAATTTTGTTCAGGGAATTCGGACAGGACTCAAGCTCTCTTAGAAGTCATCGACTCAAGCTTTCCTCATAGTAATTCATTCTCATTCTATCTCCTCTAGCAGCTCAGCGATAATATGTATAATTCTCCCAGTTCAGCTAGCTTCTACTAAAAGAGATATTTTCTTTTATAGAGGAAAAGGAGGAGGTTGGGATCCCTACAAAAGTGGGAGGGAGTCCTATCCTTTAGGAGAGTTCCAAGGGAGGTGGAAACTACTAACTAAAGGAAGGAGTCCGCGGTTGTTTCACTTCAACCACTCCCAATGACTCATCCTCGAGGTGGTTGGAATGGAACCTCCGCCTCTATTTTTAAAAAAAATTCCATAAACAGCTTGGCGCGGGTGTCTAACTAGCACAAAGCGCTAACTGGCGCGGACTTAGTGTTAAATTTCTCTATCGGCGCGAGGGTGTAACTGGCTACTCGCGCCAAGGCAAAAATAGGGATTTTTACAGCTCTGCTTAGGGAATTTTCAACAAGAAGAATGTTGCTTTCATCAAAAGGGATGCAAGGATGGTATTTTAAAAGCATGACACTGCTCATTGGTCACATAAATGACCCTCTAATGTGAGAGTTGGGGATTGCAGGGATAGTGACAAAATGATGTGTAACAAATGCCCCCTAAAGCATGAAGTCCGAGAGGAAGGGAGGGGTGAAATGCTTTATGAGAACGCGTTCGAACCAAACACTGCTGTCGAAAGACCTACAATCACAAATACAACTGATATCTATGATACATGAATCATGTAGCATCGGCACAACCATCCATAATAGAGTATATAAAAACTAAGATCTGAGGTATGGACACAGCCATCCAGCAGGAAGGATCAATAAATAGACTCAGGTATGGTTTCATCCATCCAATCAAGAGAGTCATGCAATAAGTCATAATGATCCACAAAAATTTGTAGCCTGGAGTTTATCAAACAAAACCCAGGGTCTTGCGTTCCATCTCGACTTGAAAAAGTACAATTTCAAGCATATGAATATATGAGTTGAAGTCGAACATGTAGGAAAATCGTCTGATTACCAGCCAATGATGAAAGTCGTTAACAAACGCGAGATAAACCACCAAGGATGATGATGGTCCTAAAGGTACAAAAGGTACAATCTACAGAATGTGAACAATAATCTGACGTCAAACATCCCCAGAATCACTCAATCAAAGGTCAATGATGTGAACCTTGCGTCGAATGTGAAAAACCTGCCATTGAGGCATGCAGGCTACAAGGTACCAGAAGGGAGTCTCTAGATCAAATTCCAGGATAATGAGCTGAAGTCGACAGGAAGTGACCTGGTCGAAGGAGGGCCATAACGTTTCCCTCATCATCAACACGAGACAGAGAAATATGGTGAAAGTGAATCAGGACCAACAGGAGATCAGAGGAAGGTTGACAACTGTAGAGGCAAACTTCTCTTGAACATATCAACAACATGACATTGGATTTGGTAGTATTTGACATCAAAGGATCTGAGGTCATGATGACGTGTCAAAGAGCATATGATAGGTCAAAAGATATTACCCAAACCCATGGAGGCAAAAATGACGAAATGAGATGTTCCCAACCCGACCCAAATGCAGACAAGTGCTATGTTCAAGAGCGACATACTGCCAACATTACTAAAACTTGGTTCTATTTTCCCCCACCATGTATGGCGATTACCCCAATTATTTTTAAAACAAGCTTAAAGGGGATAGCATATGCTTGCGCTGTAAGTTTTTCCTTCGGAAAAATCCAACCTAGTACATTTTATGAGCCCTAGGAAGGAGGAACTCGAATAAAGTCATGGCAACGAAGTCCGATGTCATCAGGGTTTAATGAGTCTGACAAAGGAAGAACTCGACATGTTTTCATGTTTAGAGAGTTTGAAAAGAAGGTAGAAATGAAAACTCCAGCAATCCCTTTTCATAGGTAGTCTCACAGGTCAGAAAAGGTAGAAAACTATGTCTGAGAGAACCCCTTAGTCGCGATAGGCTAAGGTATTCCTTTTTCGTAAATAATCCATCCCAACACGAAAAAGGTTTAAATGTATACTGGGTAGATATCATTTCACAGCCATTTAACGAGTTCAAAACGACAAGAATCTCAACAATCTTTTCAATTTTAGAGAGTCAAAAAATAGCTAAAAGATGACTCTAATATGGACTTTTTTGTGTTTTTACCGAGTCCGAAAAAGTATAAAATATAACTCGTTACTTCATCATTGTCGCATGAAAAACCTGTTGTTGCACAAGAGACATGTGTAAAACCCATTTCTCGAAAACAATATAATAAAATAATTGAAAAACAAGTCTTAAAACATAATTAGGGTTGTGGAAAAGTTATAAAATGCAAAAAATGGTAAAAATAATTACTTTTCACTTTTTACCTCTTGTGGAGCAATAGTTACCCATTTCACTGTGCAATCTTACGGCGAAGATAACGGCCGATCCAGCAGACCAATCGCAAATCCGTCAGCTCCAGGTAAGAGCCGAGATCCCTCTCGTCATTTTAAGTCATTTCTTACTATCTGCAATTTTCAATTTCGAATTTTGGGGGAGGAAATGCAAAAATTAGGGCTCGGCAGTTGGCGCGGGTTTCAGGCACGGAGTCGTTCCAGCCGCCGCGACTGTTTGGGACATAGTCGCACCAATGACACAAACCATTTTGTAGGAAAAATGATGATCAAATACCCCAATTATCCACAAATTTAAGGTTCAAAATTGACTAATACCACTCATATGAATGTGTTTGCAGGAAAAAAGAAGAAAAATGGTCATTGAATGGAAACAACAGGAACATAGCGAAGAAGACGATCTGACCATGGAAAATGAGGGAGTCATGGAAGCTCTCAGAAATTGTGGTATGAAAAATTTCTTCCTAACACCATGTCTCTGTACCCAACCAGAGTTATTATAGTATATTTTCAGCATATGGGACGAAAATAAAGAGATGTTCATCCTTCAGGATTCAGAACTTGAGATTGAAGTCTCTGACGTGTATTTCATCACAGGACTATCGCGGAAAGGAGCAGCACCAATCCTAACCGACACCTGGCCTTGCATGGAAAAGTTGACCATGGTAATAGACAGGGTATGTCCAGGAGCACGAAAGGGATCAGGTAGTGGGAAAGTTGATATTCAAACTATCCCAGATTTGACACTACGAGTGGTACTACATACCATCACACGAGCTGCAGGATCACAAACACCTCATGAAGCAACAAAGACATATTTTCTTCTTGCTGTAGACTGCTTGGCACCGACCATCTAGAAATAGGCAGAGGCCGTGACAATAAACATAAAGCGCCAGTTAACGAAATGCAAGAAGTCCAAATTGAAAGAATCTGGTTATGGATCTATTCTGGTATCATTCTTCTTGGAACGACTACCCATTTTTTCAGCGACAGGAGGTCATAGTCCTGACACCACCAACGAGAGAACCACGGATAGCTTGATGGGAAACTCTGATGCCAAGGGCAGGGGGAGGTCAACAAATGTCCTGGAGACCGAAATTTTTTGATTGGCTCCACCAACAACTGATTGTTGTGGAGGACTGGAATTAATCTAGTATAGTTTTCACTGATGATCCAGACCTCCCACTCCCAGAGGGAGAAGATTGGGATGAAGATTTGGGTGAGACTCATTTTTTAAGTTTTATGAGTATTATGATTTATTTATTTATTTATGCATGTTCGGATATTTTATCTATGTAATGCATACATTGGTCCAGAGAGACCTGCCGTCATGTCACCGATAGCGAGGCGAATCCCTCGCGATTTTTACCCTCAAGGCGAGGGCGGCGAGGAATATGAGATAGTGCGCAACCTGGAGGGGATCACCCGAGGAGTCCCATATTATGCACGTTTTGAATATGTTCCTCGCGCCTACCAGAGACATACTGTAGGGGTGCCCAGCCAAATTCATTGCTTGCTGATGCGGCTAGTACAGGCAGTGATATGTGATCACGAGCACCATGCTGATTAGACTCCTAGGTTTTATTTTATCTGCATATTTGAGAGACATGATGTCTCGAGATGTAACAGAAACACAGATATATTTTTTGAAGTTATGATGCACATAGATGCAAACATGCGATATATATATACATCTATTTTCCTACATGGATCTCTTACATATGATGATGCTTTTACAAATTACGCAAATGTATATCTAATACAATGTTATCCACTGTATTAGTTAATGTGTTCATTCGTCTAGGAATATGTTGATAGGTAATAAAATCAAAATGTCTTTCCAACAAACGAATACGTAAATACAATCTCAGAATGTGCGGATTTCTAACTAAACAATGATTATTGAGTTGCAGAACGTCAAACTGTGAATCTAGATTTACAAGCAATGTACGTATGTCAAGGTCAATTGCCTTAGTTAATAGCTCAATGACAGCGCTATATTCAACGACATTGTTTGTAGTTTGCCCTAGACAAATACCTTGCAGTTCTATCAACTTACCAGCAGGATCATAAATTACCTAGGCTACTGAAGACAAATTCCTGGTACTGCGGGAAGCACCATCCGCGAAACCAACATAAGGGGTAATAGACATCTGCACAATAAGCAAGACCCAATAAGCAGAAAAACGCTCACAAAGAACACCAAACCAAACACGTACAAAAATTAAAACAACACCTATGTACACCTATTACGCATGAATGACTCACGCATAATATTTTTTGAGATACAACCCATTTTTGGGCTGTTCAAGAGGATGACCTTCATATTCAATTAGCTCATAGGCCCCATTTTGCAACACACGTTTAACGATGTAGGGTCCATTCCACATAGGTTGAAATTTTCCTGCCCCCATATTATCATGAGCTTGGTCATACAGGAGGACAAGATCTCCTTCAATGAAAGAACGAGGGGAAAATGACTGATCAAAATGAGCTTTGACCCATTTTTTCTGTGCTTCAATAACGAGAGCAGCAAAGCGGTGGGTTTCATCCAACCTTTCTAAATAAAGGAGACACCCTTCTTTTGGTGAAGTATTCAACAGTAATTCAACAACCAACTTGAGCAAAGGTATTTCACATTCAATTGGGAGAGTAACTTCTAGGCCATAAACCAACTGGAAAGGAGTGAACCCAATTGCATTCTTAACTGAGGTTCAGTATGCCCAAAGAGCCAAAAACAACATGAGATGCCAATTTGATTTGTGGATCCCAATTGTACGTTGAATCATTGTGACAAGAACTTTGTTCACAGCTTCAACCTGGCCATTGGCTTGAGGGTAGTAAGGCGTTGAGCTATCGTGACGCAGACCTAACTTAGAAGTCAACTCTGCCACCATATAATTCTGAAAATGGGAACCATGATCGGTAACGATGGCTTGAGGGACACCAAGCCTAGCAATAATGTGATTGAATATGAACTGAGCAGTTGTCTTACCTTCAGTGACAAGTGTAGGCATTGCTTTGGCCCATTTGGTGAAGTAGTCCACGACTACGATAATATAAGCATGCCCCCCGGCCGAGTGAGGGTTACACGTCATAAAATCGATGCCCCACTTTGCAAAGGGACCAACGGTAATGACAGGATGAAGACGAACTGTTGGTGAACAGAACTTGCTTTGATAAATCTGGCAATCATGGCATTTGCGAACTGCGACAATACAGTCTTTGAAAATAGAAGGCCAAAAATAACCAGCACGAAGAATCTTCTGTGCAGTAGCATAACTAGACATGTGACTGCCATGGGCGCCACTGTGACAATCATTTAGAGCTTTCTCGGCTTCCTCGAGAGTCAAACATCGCCGGAGTATGGAATCGACTCCAACATGATAGAGAGTATTTCCAACTATACGACAAGGTTGCGACTAATGGCGAATGCGTCGGTGGGCATCCTTCGTCAACTCAGATCTAAAAGATGAAGTCTGGAGATAGACGATGATATCACCGTACCAAGGATCGAGGGTGCTTATGAAGAAAGGCATATCGTATGGAATGGATTCCTCAGAACGAGAAGGAGTGGAGTCAGAAGGGAGAGAACAAAGTAAATCAGCAAAGACCAGTGATTTCTTAGACTTGGCAGAAGTAAATTCCAAATCAAACTCTTGGAGGATAACAATCCACTTTGAGTATTTGCCCCCCAGTAATTTTCGAGACAATATGTAGGTCATGGGGTTGCATTCAGAAATCACCGTCACTGTACACAAAAGAATATAATGACGAAAATGTTGAACGACTTGAACATCAGCTAACGCTAACTTCTCGACGTAGGCATAACGTGTTTCAGGGTCGAGAAGGTTACGAGACAAGTAATAAATAACATGCTCATGAACATCATCATCGTCTTGTACCAAAACCATGGAAATCATGCTGAAAGCGGCAGCTAAATAAAGGGAAAAATCACGATGATAATTTGGAGGGCGGATGAGAAGGGCATTGACCAACAATGTTTTCAATGCATCAAAATATTTTTGAGTGATCACATCCCAATAAAAAGGAACACCCTACTTTAACAATTGTGTGAATCCTTTAGCTACTTCGGCATAGTTAGGTATAAAACGGCGTAGAAAATTAGCTTTCCCTTGTAAACTCTGCAACTGATGCAATGAGGAAGGAGAGGGGAGATTGATAATAGACTCAACCTTGAGAGGATCCAGGCGAATCCTGTATTTGGAAACGATAAACCTTAAGAGTCTACCGGAATCGACGCAGAAGACACACTCGTGCAGATTAAGCCGAATGTTATAGTGTCTACAACAAAGAAAAACCTGACGGAGATTGTCAGGATGGTCCCTACACTTAGATGAATGAGCCGAAAGGTCATCCAGATAAGGCTGAATGATGTGGTGAATATCATGAAAGGCATAAGACATCGCGCGCTGAAATGTGGCCCCGAAATTCTTCAAACCAAAAGGAAGCTTCTTATATGCAAAGGTTCCCAAAGGATAGATGAAGGCAGTCTTCTGTTGATCAATCAGGAGAATATTGATTTGATTATAACCCAAAAAACTGTCCATAAGGGAAAAATCTCGCTCCCAGCACAATCGTCAATGATTTGATCGATGAAGGGAGTAGGATAATTATGCTTAGGACAAGATCGATTGATATCACGATAGTCAACACAGACATGAATAGTGCCCTATTTCTTGTCTACAGGAACAATATTAGAGACCCATTCTGTCAATGGAATCAGATAAATGAAACCAGCTTTGAGAAGCTTTTCCACTTCGGCCTTAGTGGCAGCTGCTTTCCTAGGATGCACCGAATGAAGACGCTGACAGAAAGGTTTCGAACTGGGGTAAGTAGGAATTTCATGTACCACGATGCTAGGATCAATGTTGGGCATTTATTCGTAGAACCATGCAAAGACATCACGAAATTCGCGAAAAAGGCTAGTATATACTTGCACTTCATCATAAGAACAAGTAACCCCAATATGGATGTTTTCGACGATTCCCGGTTTAATGGAAATATCGATAGACATCATTTGAGTAATGTTACTCAAGTTACCTTCCGAGAAAACTTCATGAATCTGAACAAGAGTTTGAAGCAGAGGAGAAGGTACCTGAGAAGAAAAACGCTCAAGACAGGTAGACATGGCCTCGAGACTTGGTAGGAACGAGGAACGATGATGACCATCGTCCCACGGTAGATCGTCGAGAGAGAGGGTTTCCACAATAGCCTCATCAGAAGGAAACACTTCTTTCAAAGGATCCGGTGAATCAAAATCACCAAGCCAAGGGGATTGAGAATAGGTGTCAAGATTCATGCTCGAAGGATCAGAATTAGAGGACAAAGTGTCTGATGCAACAATGAGTTCACAATAATCAATTTCAATCGGACTCAATGGCATCAAATCTCCAAACAACTTGATCTGTTCAGGAGAAGGGATAACCCAGGGGTCATCGGTGCGAGAAATCATGTTTCCCTAAATAGTATGTGGTGGTGGAAGAGGGAAAACAGCCATGAGGGCAGGATCCTTGAAAAGGCTTGGCCCTACGCTCTCGTAGGGAATAGGAATCTTATCCACATACAGAACGTTGTTCTCAGAAGAAGTGAAAAAAGACAATTTATCGACAGTAATAATCTTCCCTTCATGCGGGAATTTCAAAACACGAAAGAGAGTGGACGAAACACATATAATTGCGTGTGTCCAACTGTGACTGAGGAGAATATTATAATTGATTTTAGCATCAACGACTTCGACCTCGACATTGACTGTCTTCCCTTCTAATGTGATTGGTAAACTAGCGAGAACAACAAGAGGTTTAGACTCTCTTCCATCAAATTATTCAAAGGCATTGGGTGACGAGGTGAGAGATGGAGAACCAATGGATTTCGAAAAGGTATATGACATAACACAGGTAGATGCACCCTCTTCCACGACTGCCCAGTGAATTTTCAAGCCATTTATACCAACTTGAATGATGAGTGCAATCTGGTGCAGGATTCGCGGGGTGAAATTCTCTAAATCGAAAGCAAGAAGGCTAGTGTCGGCAGGATCAACCCCACCTATCGCAGATAGCAAAGCCTTCTGTTGTGACAAACAACTCTGAAGTAAATCTAACGCAGACATCGTGGATGGTGCTTGAGCCAAATCCTCAACAATACTGTAATGCTAAGCATCACGGGCGTTAGGATTGTACAAAGACTTACGGAATACGCCTTTGGAAGGCGGCTGAAAAACGGATTTGGCGCTAGGCCGTTCAATCTCAAGAGAGCCAGAAACAAGTGGGGGAGGAGGACCATAAAAAATCTCTTTCCCCGCTACCTGACACAACCCAGAATAATCTTTCGATCAAGTAGTAATAGAAACGGGTGCATAATCGTTCATCATGAACACTTGCGAACCAGATGGGGCAGAGGACTGAGGGTGCTCTACCATTTGGGTTTGCTGAGGGAAAGGTTATTTAAGAACGGTCGGAGCTCCTTGGGTGCCTTTGAGCAATCGATTCACTTCAGACCATCGAGGATAGTCCTTGGTGAAGTGCTCATCATCACAAATCAAACAAGGATACTTCGGTTTACATTGAGAACTATCAGCAGAACGAGCTTTTGGAGAATCCTGTTTCGGGGTATTGGCTTTGGCCTTACCTTTACCCTTCTTCTTACCTTTGGAAGTGTTATCTGTAGGATTGGCTTGAACAACATTCACTTCTGCGTGTTTGCCAGAATTCAAAGTTGACTGAGAAGCTACATTATTGGAAGAAGTAGACTTCTGCTTCCCAGAGTTTGATGAAGGAGACTTCTGAGAAGTCTGCAATATGGAACCAATAATACCATCAACGGATGGAGTCGCTGGCGGTTTAGAAGTTCCAGGTTGAGGAGCATCAGGCAAGATATCATATAACGCGCTAGACTGAGAGTACACAAGATCAAGGTATTGGGCATAAGCAATGGCTTGTTCCTCGGTTACACATGCCCCCATAGCTATGTCTTTTGCAATCTGATTGAAAAAGGAGGTAGTGAACCATTGAGTCAGAAGCTGATCAGGTATCTCAAATTTGATCATGCGACGACGACACCGCCACTCATGAATATGATTTGAGATATGAGTATCTCGGTCTTATTTAAGTGAAGTGAGCAGATGCATCCCGGCCTCATAGCAGATCGGTAACTGAAAATGTGTAAGGAATTCCATGGCCAAAGAATTGAAATCTTGGAAAACTCCATGAGATAGCTCAATGTACCACTTTGCAGTAGCACCAGTAAGAGTTCGCTGGAAAATACGGAGATGAATAGAATCGTCAAACCAAGAGTTAAAAGAACACCACAAGTGGTAAGTCATAACATGCGTTTGGGGGTCTTCACGAGGTTTACCCTCAAATTTAGGACAATCACCAAGAATCTTGGTCGGAACCGGAGGCCAATATGGATTATGAAGAATAGGATCATTTGTCAACTTCAACACATCGGGTAATTCCAACGTAGCAAGAAATGGTAATTGAGTATTAAAAGTCATTAGAGGTCTTTGATAAGGACCCGTGTGTACATTCCACCCAATCCGAGCAGGATTCTGTTTCCATACATTCTGTCCTGAAGGATTCAGATCATAAGGATTAGAAACAGTATAATTCGGTTAATACTAGGGTTGAGGACTAGGATATTGAGTCGAAGTAGACCACTAAGGTCCTTGCTGAGTATCATAAGGATTCTACTACGGAATGTAAGTATGACTTTGAGGTTGCTGATACACAGATTGATTTTGAGGGAACAGAATCTGAGGTGCACTATATACCGATTGATTTTGAGGGTATGGAATCTAGGGTGCACTATATATCGGTTGATATGAAGCTTGAGGGTAATAAGTTCCCTGCGGTTGCGCAGGTTGACCTTGCGGAGCATGTTGAGCAGGTTGTTGAGCAGGATAAACAGGTAAAACCACTTGAGGAAACGAAGGAATCTGCTGGTGGGAAGGTCACAACGGCTGCTAAGCTGGTTGAACTGGCTGTTGAAATGGTTGTTGAAGGCCACCAGGTTGACCTTGTGGGAAATATTGGCCTGTTGGTTGCGACGGCGCAGGTTGTCCCTGATGACCAGGTTGACCCGGAGAAGGACCGTAAGATTGTCCTGGTTGCACAACATTTGGACCATAATGAAAGTGCGGTTGTGATTGAGGTGCAATAGGTTGTCCTTGTGATGGATAAACATTCCCCCCAGGACCAAAATATGATCCTGGTTGATTAAGAGGTTGACCCGAGAGACTAGAGGGTTGTTCATGTTGAACCAAAGGCTGTCCATGTAAAGGTTGGCCTTGTGGACCGTATGGTTGTCCCTGTGGACCAGAAGCAAGGCCCTGCTGAGCTAAAGGTTGTCCCTGAGAGGGTTGTCCTTGTAAGCCAGAGGGTTGTGCAGGAAGTGTAGGTCCCAGATAAGTGACAGTCTGATAAGGATCAATAGGAGGCAAATAGACCGGATTACAATACACATTATAATGGTGTGGATAGATATATACGGGATTACCAACAACATCATAGTGATGGAATCGAGGATTAGAAGGAGCCTAAGACTGCTGAGAACCCTGAGAACTCTTCTGCCGAACAACCAACAAATATTCTTCAAAATTAAGACCACCAGGAATCACAGGAGTAGTGGAAACTTGTAATATCCCAAAACAGGGATTTTCCACAATAATAAGAATATATTAAGATATTCTTAAGTTGGAGATCCAGAAAATAGACTCATATGATGTGTTGAAAAACACATAGCCATTAAATGATTGAAAAAACAACAAAATAATAATGTCTACACATTCCCAAGTGGGGAAGATGCAGAAATTAGACCCTAAAAACGTTATTTCTAAAGATATGCGTTTTTAATGGGTGAAATAATGCTTGGTTACCTTATAATATGATGTTAGGTCCTCACATACAAAATGGGATCAGAAATAAATCCATTTTGATATGTTAAACAGATCTCCCGACTTCCTATCAGCTCAAAAATAGCCAAATCCCATGACTTGAGTATGCAGAAAAAGACTGAAGCATGTAAAACATTATTTTATGAAAGTTTCTATAGTATAATGATAAAATAACATGGATCTGGAACTCAATGGAATAATATGCCAAGAAACCAAATACCTGACCTCCTTATTGCATTATAAAACCAACCCAACAAGGGTTTCATGAAAATACAAGTACAACAAGAGAAGATCTGAATATCCAGCTTAGAAAATCAATTCTTACTGCAAAATTACATAAATATAGCCTAATAATACAAAAGAGGGATGAGGATCCCTTCCTCTAGCTTTTCGGGAGAAGGGTTGGCCCTTTCCCTAGGAAACTAGCTTAGAAACAAGGGTCCTAACCCTGCTGCAATAACTCTGTGAAAAATTATGCAATTCCTGCAAGGGACTGTGCTGTAGGATATGAGAAAAAATTTGGCCTACTACCAAGATATGAAATGCGCCCATAAATCTTCCTATCTGATTTCTCAAGAGAAGTAAGCCACCCTCTACTGAGAAACAGACTCGGAAGTGGTGTAAAAATCCTCCACTACAACACCCTGCAACTCAACAATATCCTGCTATAGAAATAATGCTGGGACTGAAGAATGATGCTTGGCCTTGAGCCTGGATGTGGAGAAATATAGGGCAAGCTCTCCCAAGAGGCCTCTCAAGGGAAGAGGTGGGATTCCCGTTCAGGAACACCCAGTGCTAAGCAAAACTGCCACTCTGCTAAACAACAAGAGGAAGCCAAGTCTAAACAGACAAGGGAAAAAGATCAAAATACCAAAGCATGCCTAAAAAAGGCCTCCATCCTCTTCATATATAGCAAGTGAACCTCTCCACATTGGGTCCCATCCACATGTGCCAACAAGCTCATGCAAGTTGTCCTCCACCAAAACTGCGTTGTCCATCAAGGTGGTTCAATGTATCTAGACAACTTTGTTGATTTGGTCAAAGTTGATTGAATCAACATGATCCCATCTCTGTTCACACCCAAGGGTGCTCAAATTAGCTACTTATTCTTCCTCCTTTCACATCAGGATTGTTATTGATCCTTCTAAAGAGGTTAATGGGCCTCCCTACCCATTTATTCACCTCCCTAGTGATGAAACAACTCTAATATTCCATTTAGCTTGAAGGCTAAAAATTTTCAATATTACAAAACTAAACTAGAAGCCACACAAACCGTTGGTTGAACTGGAACAGAGGTGACAGTAACTGAAAAACTAGGAGTCGAAGGTGATAGCCCAAATGAAGGTAGGACCAAACTCGAAGGAGGAGTTATTGTATTGGATTGCGCAATGGAGGCAATGCCAGATATGATCTGACTCAAGGCTCTATAGCCAAGAGGAAGTGAGACCGACGATGGTGAAGATTGGGTGGAGGCATGAGAGAGATATCCAGGAAAGAGTTGATATTATCCTGTGGAAATAGGCATTCCTTCACTGCCAATAGAACTGGAGGAATCCATATCTGAGTCTGCCGTAAGATCTTCAAAAAGACTACGGGAACTAGGAGGTACCGTAGTAGCAACAAAAGGCGATCTAGACGTGAGAGGAGATTCTCCTTCTTCCCCAAAACTAGACCAAGTGCTTGAGGGAGGCCAATTTAACTCAACCAAATCATCAAGTGGAGATCGAGTACCAAGGGGTTGGATAGATGGTAAAATCGGCTGCGAAAACTCAGCAGACCTAGTGGACTGAGGGGTTTCGAAAGAAACGTCTGAAAAAGAAACACAACTAGGAGGCAGTGAGGACGAAGAAACTGGATGTTCCGCCACTTTGACTGTATATCATAACAGGAAGGAAAGGAGATAACCAATCGAAGGTGCCAAAACAAGAACCAAAGAAATCAATCAGGCCAAGTAACAAACTTTTAATAGGCGTGTAATCGTAGGTGATTAATTTTATAACACTAAAACCAAAATCTATTGTTTCATGTTTTAAGAGTCGAGAAACAGACAAAAGATGACTCTAGTCACTTTCAATTTGAAACGAGCGTGAAAGGACAAGTGCTCGATGATATCTTCTCTTGTTTAAAGAGTCATGAAAAGATCGAAATGACTACTTGGGTATTCTAAGCAAGAGGGTATACCAGGTTTCCGTGAACTGCCATATACACCTTGGTGATCAAATGAAACAGAAATGACCAAGGACTTGACGTACGTGTAGGTAGTCTCCCTGAATGATGTGTTTGGTGTATCACGGTTACAAAGAGGTAGACTCGGCTTCCTATGGATAAAGGATTGCAACCTAGAGGGGTCTCCCTTTATATATGTGATGGTAAGAGGATCACAAGTCCGTATTAGCACTGTCTGAAGCCAAAAGGTGAGCAACAACTACTAGGTTTTAAGACGTCAGAACACATCTCTAGCCTAGACCACTAGAAATGTTTCATTAGGTTTCAATGTTGCCTTAGGTTCATTGAGTAAATTTTAAAGTTAATCATGAATTATGTTTCATTTTCCAGGCCCTATCGAATTTGGAGCTCAAATTCCTAAATGCAAGCTATATGCAAATGAACATCATTTCAATTCGATGAATGCTAGTTATAAGAAGGATAGAAATATTTCAAACAAGCAAGCAAGGAAAATATGCGAAGAAATTTCTAATGCCCTTAATGCAATCAGTTGAAAACGAAATTCCTTCCTAGATTGACAAATGCTAGTTATGTAAAGGAACGTTTCACTTTCGATGCAACAAAAGAATACAAAGATATATATATATATATATATATATATATATATATATATATAATGAAATAAGGCACACAACCTACTAATTCAATGGAAAAAAAAATAAACACTAGTTTGAGTTATGTGAATGTAGGGTTTTGAAATTGAATGACTCAACTAAAGAAAAACAGACACAAAAACATGCAAGCTAATGGAGAAAACTTTCAATCGAAAAAGAGATTTTTGTAAAGTGACCCAAACAAGCAAAGTAATCAATGCTCAAAGTATTGAAGAAGAAGGAATAATCGAACAAACGAAAAGACCATTCAATCAAAAAAATAAAAGGATCAAGAAAAACTCAGTCTAATGACCCGAAACGAGACTGATAACAATCAAAGAGACTTGTTCTCAAATAGAAGGCTCGGTATGCAAGAACACTTAGAAACCCTAAGGAATTAAATGACACCAACAAGAAAATGGACAAACAACTGAAGAAGAACGAGTCTACGGTAGTCAACGCAGTCTCAAAGGCTTAATCACACTCAAGAATAACCCAAAAGCAAGAACAAATGACCAAAACACTCATTAAGGAGGTCAAACCAAAACCTACAGGGATTGGCTCGACTGTAAGGCTGTAATCCGTGCCATACAGGGGTTGGTGCGAGTGATAAAATATAAACCTGCACTAATCGGCGTGAATGTCCAGACAAAAACCGCGCCAAGTTGGATACATATGGGAAAATGAGAAAAAACCATAACCTAATGAGAAGAGGTCAACCTTGACACTATGGAGCTAAACAGAGGATGGAAACTCAGCTAACAAACCAGAAAAAATACAGATAACTAAATCAATAATCAAAATGGATCCAACAAGATGAAACGAAAAACTTGCACTGATCCCCAGTGGAGTCGCCAATTTGTTATGAAGGTAAATCCTCTCTGTAGACAGAGACGATCCCTATAGCCCTAGGGTGGGTCTAGTAACAAAAGGACACGCTAAAGTGTTGCTTCCTAGTTAATGAATGAAAAAAATACATGGTAGATTGACCTACCTTGAATCCAACGTTGTCGTCATTACAGAAAGAGTAGTGGTGTCTCGCTCCTGCCTTGAAAAATCACAATCCATTCGTTGTTACGCTTAGATACCTACACATAAGGCAAAGAACAAGAACAACATATGGCAGAATAGTTTCACTCATAACTATTAGCTAGTCAAATAGGGCTAAGCATATTATATCAAATAAACATCATAACACAATAGTGGAACCAAACAGTAGTCATGTATATAAATGAATAAAAGGAAGAGTACAACCGATGCTTTGACATCATAGTATCCTCCAACGGGGTTCAGGCGAAGCGCGTCTCAAATGTTGGTTAAGGAATTCGGACAGGACTCAAGCTCTCTTAGAAGTCATCGACTCAAGCTTTCCTCAAAGTAATTCCTTCTCATTCTATCTCCTCTAGCAGCTCAGCTACAGTATGTATGATTCTCCCAGTTCAGCTAGCTTCTACTAAAAGAGATAGTTTCTTTTATAGAGGAAAAGGAGGAGGTTGGGATCCCTACAAAAGTGGGAGGGAGTCCTATCCTTTAGGAGAGTTCCAAGGGAGGTGGAAACTACTAACTAAAGGAAGGAGTCTGTGGTTGTTTCAGTTCAACCACTCCCAATGACTCATCCTCGAGGTGGTTGGAATGGAACCTCTGCCTCTATTTTTAAAAAACATTCCATAAACAACTTGGCGCAGGTGTCTAACTAGCACAGAACGCCAACTGGCGCAGACTCAATGTTAAATTTCTCTGTCGGCACGAGGGTGTAACTGGCTACTCGCGCCAAAAAAAAAAGGGATTTTTATTGCTCTTCTTAGGGAATTTTCAACAAGAAGAATGTTGATTTCTTCAAAAGGGATGCAAGGATGGTATTTTCAAAGCATGACACTGCTCATTGGTCACAGAAATGACCCTCCAATGTACATTTTGGGGATTGCAAGGACAGTGAAAAAATGTTGCGTAACAAAAATTAAGAGAGAAGGAATTCTTTTAGGTTCACAGGACTCATGCCAATCGGTATTGGGGGAAATGGATATGACAAAGAATTCCATTTGGTCAGAAGGTTGAGCTATATTTTTCCTTGAGAGATACCTCACGAACCTTATCATCTGATTGAATACGGAATGCGAATCCCCATCGAATGTTAGTATATTATTCATGGATTTATATGAGGGATATATTTGGGTACTTATCATATATATGGAGGGAATATATATGGTGAACATGTTGTTGGGTCCTTAATGGCATGGTAGTTTCCAAGGTGAATGAAATTGCCTTGAAAAATGCTTGCTTCACCCTACAAGCATTGACCTTAAAGTTCAATGAATAACTAGGGCTTTTTTATTCCAATGGAGTCACCAATAATGATGTGTCAATATGTCATATAGTGAAAAAAAAAAACACATGTCTTGTCTCCTCGAAAACGGCGCCAAAATTTTACCACTCAAACTAGTAGGGGCCTTAGGAAGGGGATCCTAATGGAGTAACTACTAGGTTAAGGGAAACAATGGAGCGATAGCCCACTATCACCTCAGCTAAAGCTACTTGCTCTTTACAAACTTTCACCTATGGGAGGAGACCTGATATATGAGGAATCACAATATGAACGGACCAATGGAGAGATAAGGGGTGATTCCTATGGCCTATTCACAAGAGAGACTCAATTGTATGGCTTGCTTGCTTTGGAAGAAAGGTGGTAGGCTCTCTAGGAAGGGATAAAAGGATTATCTAGGCTAGGGTTTGGTAATTTATCTTGAAGAGATTATTCCTAAGCCTAGAAATCCTTATGGGTACTTGGTCTTTATGTGATCTTTGTGGAATTGGAGTTATAAAGTTGCGGGACCACACGAGACTAAGTGAACCCAAAATTAGGTCAAGTAAGTGGAATTGGTCACTCAAAGAGGGTCTTGACCTGATTGTGGAAGAGAAGAGGATAAATGGAAAAATATTCTTGGAATAGAGTACAATGGTCCAAATGAGGTCAAGAGCCAAGGGAAACCTAGGGCAAGAATTGGTTCTGAGCTAGGAATTGCTATATCTAGAGATCCCGCCCTCAGAATTGCTTCAAATTTGGAGGGCTTCTAGAGGACACACCATCATAGTTGTGGAATAAAAAGAAAAGTGTTTGGATGGCTATATTGTGAGATAAAAAAAATTTCTTGGTGACTTATGTAGGCTAGGCCTAGAAAAAGAGGGGAAGGTAAGAGGAATTCTCTTTGAAAATGATCACCTATGGGAGAATCAATGCTTAATCCTTTGGGGAAAACAAATTCAAGATGAAATTTGTGATTTAGAGGAACTACACCCAATCAAGGAACCTCCTAGACAAGTTCACATGGAAATTAGGGCATGAGAGCGGTTGCTAGAAGATTTTATACTTCAATTTGAAATAATTGGTGACTTATCAAGATATGTTCAATAGAAACAATCTGTAGGAAAATTCACCCTTTCAAATGATACATGAGATGGTGCAACAGTAAAAAATACTAAACTTCCACAATTTTGCAAAAGAAAGCCAGTAAATTTTAGATCTAGGATAGCGAAAATCCCATCAACATCAATGTGTTAAAGAAAATAATAAGAATATACATGAAAACATTACTTACATGTATAAATAGTATATTTAATCACCAAAATTATGCCAATAATAAAGCTCCAAGACAAGAGAGAGATATCCAAACATTAAAATTCATCCATTGCATCCAAATTCATCCTCTAAGAAGGATAGTGAAATTATCCCAAGGGGAGATAACCTAATCCAAGTGATGATGATGAAAATGAATCATCTCAATTATATTTATGCATTGTCTAATGAATTCGATTTAGATAAATTGGCCTAATTGAACACATAAAATAAAATAATGTGCATAATAACAATACTTTGGCGACAAGCCCACCAACTAGCTCAATAATATAAGAATAAGCCTCTAAAGAGGGTAAAATGATCAATAAAGTGATTCTTTGGGCCTTTGATGAGGCCTACTGAATTCCAAAGAGTTCCATGATGTAGAAATGGACTCCTAATATCATGGACAAGTGGTTGGCCCCTTGTTTTCCAAGCAAGAACCTATGGTGCTCCCAAGTGGGTGAAACGAGCACAAGGTCATTCTCATGGGTCTCCAAATGGATCGTAAGTGCCTGTAGACCATCTGTAAGGGCTAGAATGATGACATAAGCCCTCCATCTATAGGGGGTACAATCCCTTAGATAATGAAACATATGTCAAGTGTACGATGCATATGTGGAGTCGGTTGGGCATGGTGAACTAGGTGCATCATCCTCATCTAGAAAGGTGGAACACGAGCAATCAACGAGCGTTGCTTGTTGATTTGGGGTAGCATCATATGTGATCTAAGTATCAATTTTTTTGGATAGGATTAGACATATGTATTACAGATAACCCAAAAATTGTTTTGTGAAATTCCACTCAGAGTATATTCTATAAAAATAATTAATTATTTTTAAAGGGACCCTAAGTCTAAACTTAGGAAAATAAAATTAAAGTGAATTAATAGAATATCAGTAAGAATGATCTAGAATAAACTGATCAAGTCAAAACTTAATCTCAGTCGTTGATTAGCGATATAATTTGGGCCATTGAATTCTCAATGAGAATACTATAACATTGGCTTGAAGGGTCATTTGGAAAACACATTTTGGAGACACAAGGAAGAGATCAGAGATCGATTTCTTTAGTGAGCAATGCTCAGGAAGAAAAATTGATCGAGAGATATTTGGTAGAGAGGGGCTATATTTCTAGTTGGAAGGATTCCCGAGCCGGAGAGTACATAGCAACAGAGACAAAGAGAGCCACAACAACAACACAGAGCCACTAATGCAATCACTGCGTAGACGCTGAAGGGAAGTTGTTTTCCTGCTAGGGAGACAAAGTTCGTCCAGTACCAGATCCCATAGAGATTTTCCAGAGGTCAGAAGGCCTCATTTTCCAGCTAGCAGTGAGACCAACATAAAGGCAGAAGGGTAACCATAGTTGTGACGCAGATATTTTCTAGGTGACATGGTCACTACGCAGAAGCAACACAATTTAGTCCAGTCTTAGTTTAGATTAGTATTGGGTTCCCATGGAGGAGTGAGGTTTGTCTCACAAGATCTCTTCTATAAGTTTCTTTGTATGATTTGATGGATCTATCAATCATATATTTGTAAGCATAAATATTTACTGCATAATATATAAACCCTCAGATCTGTTGCACTAGTTTTCCCACATTGTGTTTTTCCAGGGATATTAGTCAAAAAATAACTGTGTCGAATGGTTGTGTGATCTATGCTTGTTTCGATTTGTTTCTACACTTGTATTTCTTCCACATTTTATTAGTGTAGGTGGCAATGTGATGTATTAAATTTTTATCGTAGTAAAACTGCAAATATATTCTTAATTTAAAATTAATAGTTAGGTGAATATATTCCAGTTGATGCAATAGTATTTATGAGTTGATGGAATTTTCACATGGTATTAGAGCTTGTTTAAGCTGAGTGTAAGAGAAGCGAAGAAAATATCGAGTAGATTCATCAATTGTGAAGGTGGAATCAAAGAGTTGCATAAGAAGCATATCGATCTCCTAGTTAATTGTGCAGTCGAAGACAAGAGGGCTAGACCAGCAGGAAAATCTCTCTCTGAGTGAATCGACAAAGAGGTAGGATTGTTCCAGATTGTTGATTTTCTAAGGTAGATGGAGCAACGTAGCATTTATATGCATATCAACAGCTGTAGTGATGCAATTAACTGCACAGTAGTGATTGTTGGTGCAAAGCGTTAGGAAGTGTAGGTGGAAAAATAGTTTTGGGGATTTTTGACCTCAGTGAGTTTTCTTTACCAAGAAAATCATATTTCTCGTGCATTAGAAAAATATTTTGTGGCTTGCTCCTTTAGCAGTGCGTAAAGAGAGTTGCGCAGAGGGTGAGAGGCAGCAGATCAAAAGCGTTTGGGTGAGATGGCTACCAACGGATTGCATGACTAGGATCGGTTGGAGGGTGCCTCCAACAATGTAATATGGAAGGAAAGTATCTCCTTCCTTCTAGATGAGCATGACCTAAAGCACTTTATCGAAAATGCTCAAGATGAAGCGATGGATGCAACACCATTACGGGACTTCAAGAAGAATATGGCTAAAGCCAAGCGGTTTATCCTCGATGGAGTCAAGGATCATATCGTTTCACACATCTCTAGCAAAGGGACATCCAAGGAGATGTGGGATGGGCTGGAGATGCTATATCAGGGCTCTTCCGAGAAGCAAAAGATATTTCTGGAGAAGAAAATGCAGAGTGCAGAAAGGAGAGCGTATTGATCCATTCATGTCTATACTTCAGGAAAACTGAGATCAGTTGGAAGCCGTAGGAGCAACTCCTAAGGCCACATAGATAGTCAGATTGGCCCTCAACTCAACCTTCGAGGATTATCGATTTTTTTTTCCAGAGCATCTCGGCTAGAGAGAACTTTCCGGACTGGCTAGATTCAATGTGGGAAAATCTTCAACAAGAATAGATGTGGAGAAATTTACTCAAGTGTCAACTTGAGGGCGGCAGCAGTAGCGGTTCAAAGGTAAAGAAGGAGGAGGAATAGAATGCAGCCCTTGCATCAAAGGGGAAGAAAGAGTAGCACAGGAGGAAGAAGGTAATGTCAAAGATCAAATTTTTACAGTGTGGTGAGATGGGACATTACTCCACACAGTGTCCTCTCAGAAAGAAGGACAAGGATGAGAAGCATGATCCTCAGGTCATAGCATCAAATATAGATGAGGAGGAGTTTTCTATGATCACTCATATACCTCCAGGAGGGAAGTGGGCTTATTTGGAGTTGTAGACCCAGAGATCTACAAGATTGGGCAAGATCCTTAAGGAGTCCACCTCTTAGATCATCACCATGATTTGGGATCCCAAAACAACAGTAATGGGTTGGATGGGTGCCAGATGGTGCAGAGGAGTGGAGAAGTGACAATATAATAGTCAGCAGCACCAAATTCTGAGTAGCGTAGAGCAGTGTTTCGACAACACAAAGGGACGCAGTGCATGGTAGCAGCAGCGCATCAGCTTCAGAGCGACGTCACAGAGGCTAGCAACAATCAGATCTCCATCACTGAGATGAAATATACTTGTCCAATTTAGGATGTTTTTCAGTTGCAGAAAGAAATTGTGTTGCAATGGAGTAGCAGTTGGCAGTGGCAGAGTCAGCTGCAACATAGATGCATAATTTAGAGGGAGTTGTAGTACATATGCAGTGGTTACAGTGGTAGTTTCAGAAAGAGCACAGATGCAACATTTGCGCATGTTTTATGGGAAAAAGTGTCAAACATCAGCAGCACAGAGGGAGATGCTTTAGGGTCAGAGCAGTGTGCAATAGGGCATATTGTTAGAGCACATTCCTTGCTAAGAGGGAGTGTTGATTTGGGGTAGCATCAAATGTGTTCTAAGTCTCAAATTTTGTGGAGAGTCTTAGACACATGTATTCTAGATAACCCAAAAACTATTTGGTGAAATTCCACTCAGATTGTATTCTATAGAAATAATTAATTATTTTTAAAGGAACCCTAAGTCTAAACATAGGAAAATAAAATAATTAAAGTTAATTAATAGAATATGATTGAGAATGATCTAGAATAAATGGATCAAGTCAAAATTTAATCTTAGTCGTTGATTAGAGATATAATCTGGGTCATTGAAGTCTCAACGAGAATACTATAATATTGGCTTGAAGGGTCATTTGGAAAACACATTTTGGAGACACAAGGCAGAGAAGATTGATTTCTTTAGTGAGAAGTGCTCAGGAAGAAAACTTGATCGAGAGATATTTTGCATAGAGGGGCAGTAGTTACCGTTCGAAGGATTCCTAATCTGGAGAGTACATAGTAGTAGATACAGAGAGAGCCATAGTAGAAGTGCAGAGCTAGTGATGCAGTGCCTATGCAGTCACTGGGAAGAGGTTGAAGGGAAGTTGTTTTCCTACTGAGGAGACTGCGTTGGCCTAGTACCAGATTCTGGAGAGATTTTCCAGAGGACAGAAGGAATCAGTTTCCAACCAGCACAGAGACCAGCATAGAAGCAGAAGGAAATTTTTAGTTTTGACGCAGAGACTACATGGGAGACCAGCACAGAGGCAGAAGGGAATTTGTAGTTTTGATGCAGAGACTATGTGGGTGACGCAGTCACTCTGCAAAAGCAGCGCAGGGCAGTCCAGTGTTAGTGCCGATTAGTGTCGAGTTCCTGTGGAGGAGTGAGGTTTTTCTCACAAGATATATTCTGTCATTTTCTCTGTATGATTTTATGGATGTGTCAATCATAGATTTGTACTTAGAAATATTTACTGCATAATATATAGACCCTCAAATATGTTGCACTAGTTTTCCCACAATGGATTTTTCTGTGGACATTATTCCAAAAATAATTATGTCGAATGGTTGTGTTATCTATGCTTGTTCAGATTTATTTCCGAACTTGTATATATTCCACAATTTATTAGTGTAGGTTGCAGTGTGATGTATTCAGTGTTTGTCGTAGTAAAACTGCAAATATATTGTTAAGTTAAAATTAATAGTTAGGTGAATATATTCCATTGCTGCAATAGGATTCCTGAGTTGACGAAATTTTCACACTGTTGGGGATCCATGAAGTAATCCTGGCTATGGTGTAGCCACATGGCAATCAAATCTCACCCTAAAAGTGTCAATGTGGCCCTTTAGAGGGCTAGGACCCCATATAGGGAGACCAAGCCCCAAATGGATATTGACCTGCAATCTTACATAAGATCCAATTCGTCCCCTTCCCCTCCAACACAAAAAATCATCAGAATAATCATGTAAAAGAGCTTATAAGTTAGGGAATCAATGGGGCACTTCATGGTGGCATGCCCTTCCATGCTGGGCTTTTTTATGCACAAGTGTCTCCAAGATCAATAAGGGGTTAAACAAGGACCCTATTAGGTGGTTTCAACCTCTAGAGGGGGTGACATGTATGTGGTACATCCTTAAAATGGCAGGTGGAAAATAATATAATAATGGAACAGAGTGGGGATCAGTGGAAATCATCAAGACCACATGGCATGGTACATGGGTAGCCACAATAAGGGAAGCCCACACCTGGGTATGTGAGTGTAGGAGGGAGAAAATAACGGTACATGAGTTACCCCAGCCTTTGTTTTTCCACTCTTATTCATATGCATTTTAACTTTTATTGATTCTTCCTCATAATCACTTGGGGATCCAGGGGATGAGAGCATGATGCATAATATGTAGTAATGGATACCCCCTTAAGGTGGGGTGGTTCATCACCCACCAGGGGTTGGGACAATCATGGGTTCCTTAATGACAGAATGGGCTCATCTAGGGCCCATAGGAACTAGGGTGATGGCCATAGATAATGGGTAGAGATCATGTTTGGATTTTTCCCACATGATAAATTTGAATGTCCGGACCATCTTTTGCATTTTGTGGTACATTTCCTGTTGAGAGTGGCCAAATTATGATTTTTCTTTTTTTTTAGCTGCATCAACCTCTAGGGCATCGTTATAGGCTTGACCCATGGTGTGGACAAGGATGAGGGGAGGCTAACCCTATGTGGACCTAGTGGACACATGTGGATCCAGATGGGATAATGGATGAATGGGCCTAAAATGAGTGGAAGGCGAGTGATGTAGGTGGTATCAGGAATTGGGAGCACGCAACCAAAATCGATATTTTCCCTGTAATTACAATCCAAAATCCAAATGATTAGTAAAGGTGATCCCACGGGACTAGAATACAAGTGTAACCACAAAATCAGGCAATGGAGATAATAATACAATCCTAACCCACTATTTCTGCTGAATCCCCCCACCAATCTCTTAGGGTCATATGATTCACAACATACAAATTTTATTATTTGTAAAGTTTTGTTATATAGAATGTTGTAAATAATATTCCATCCTATAAATTATTTCCAAAGAAAAGAAAAAGAAAATACAAAACGGGATACAAAAATAGAAGAGAAATGTGAAAAAACAAAATCGAGTATGAAAAAATAAAAAAATATGAGAAGAATAAAAAATTAAAAAGGATGAAAATACCCCAAAAAACAAAATCAGTGTGCAAATATATATGTCACTCAAAAATTAGTTTCAGTAATACTTTAGAAGAATTTGAAATAATGTGCTACTAGTTAAAATGCCACATTTCAGTTTGATAAATATGATTATAAGCTTAATCACACCGCTTAAGCGTGATTAAGTTTGATAAATTATAATTAGTATAGATAGGTAAATTTGTTAATCACATTGTATTATCATGATTAAAATTGAATAAATTAAACCACATTGCTTAAACGTGGTTTAATTAAATTAGTGGTTTAATTAGATTAATGTTTAATTAGATCAATGTTATAAAAAACACTTTGTATAGTATAAGTGCGAATTTTCATGTAATAAGGTGGACCCGACAAGATTTTTCGTTTTGTGATAAAAAGCGGGTAGCATCTGACGGCCACAATCTGGCCCACCTAGATCAACGACGGGCCATCCACTGCAGACCCCCCAGACCCTCTCACCATTAAGTATGCTGCGGGGGGGGTCTGAAAAGCGGTTTACTGCTCTGGAACGTGGCGAACGCTCATACGGTCCCCCCCCCCCCCCTTCCAAACTACTTACCACCCCGCCCCACCTTCGAAAACCACCCTTATCACTCTCATCTATTAAAAGAGCCATTGACCTTCACTGCCACCTCTATCCCTCGCGTCCACTCCCATACTGTCACGTCTCTCCCTCGCGTCCACTCCCCAATTCCTCCACTATCCCCGTCTCCCCATCTGTCCAACCTGCTCCAAGGACTATTAAAATACTCGTTCACACTGTGAAAATTATCCCTATAAAAAAAATCTTTCTCTGTAACCGTTACACTCCAACATAGAATTATATAAACCTCTGCAACCTTGACCGGTGCACCCCTTCTGCACTCTATTTCCAGGACATCGTAAAGGCAACTAGCTATGAAATTCAAGCTGTTGTTGCATCCAGTCAGCCAAACCAGAGGTCCTATTATGTCGAATTGGCCAGATTACTCGCCATAATTATAGAGCAACTGCCAGCTTGAATTTTCCCGGGCAACTACGTAATTCTCTTCATTTTTCTAAATTATCATGGCCCCTAGAGAAAAATCAAAGAAAGGAGAAGAAAACCCCATGCTGCCTCCCAATGTTGACCTAGATCACCTACCCCTAGTTGATGAACATTATAAGATCCTCGAAACTTCTTCTGAATTTGATTTACATGAACGTTATAATTGGTTAAAACAAAACCATATAGATCAAAGTGATGAATTAGGGTTGTGGGACTCCTTCCTGCCCCAATTCATGTTTCCCCAAACCCACCATGTTCTAGATTTTGTAATATGGTTCCATTCTAGGTACATTCCCAGCCATAAATCCATTATAGCCCAGAATGGTGATGTTCTGTTCACCATTACTACTGAATTAATTAATCAAATTGTGCAAATACCCAATAATGAAACCCTTAACCCATTCTCAGAAGAAGCCCTCATGGATTTGTATAAAGACCTTACTTTCCTCACTAGATCTAAAATCTTTGAAATTTTCCTACCTGAAGATGCCCAATTACCTAAAAAGAATCCTTAAAACCCATCCTCCATATTTCCTGAGATGACTGTTGAGCTCCAAAGATGTTCTTTCTTCCACCACATTCCACTCCATTTCCTTTGTCCATTATTAATTACAGGCTCAAATAATCAATAGAATTAATTAAAATTGCTTTAAGAATGAATATCATGACTAACTTGCTATGTTTTTATGATTTTGTCATTGTAGTACTTTTTGAACTAGATCTAGCTACAGAATGCAGACATTCTGTAGCTAGTTGTCGATTCTGCAGTTGTCTTCATGTCTACGCAGGTTCCAGGTGTCATCTCAGAGAAAAAAACATATGGTTGTATTCCACATCACTCCCTCATAATTTTTTGCTCTCCACGAAGTTTGAATGGAATTCTATAGATGGTTATGCACGTGGGAACTCAAACTAGGAGATAGACTCCTAGTAGGACAAGGACAGTCCAAATGTCCTTAATCATATTACGACACCACCATCAGAGTCCTAGTTTGATTTTTATTTGGAAAGACAATTATCCCTAGGTTATCTCAAGACAGTTATGTAATTTTGTTATAAATATGGCTCGGGAAACCGAGGGACAAGGTTAGATTTTGTGTTTGATTGCTAGATTTCAGAAGTTCGAAAACACTCTGTTTTGAATTAATTTCTCTTTTAATGAAATAAGTACCATTTTATTAAAAGGCTGAGTCAATCTTGAAGTAGATTTTGCGTGCTACTTCGGTGGTAGAGGGCCCCTTCTACCTGAGCAGCTTTGTTCATACGGCTTAGATAAGTATTTTAGTCTCCTTTTTCATTTCTAGCTTAAGCAGGTTTCTGAAGTTATGTTTCATACTTGTTTACATTAATCATCACAGCTAGACTTACTCTTATAAACTCTTCCAAAATATCATCACGATGAATAAGGCATAGATGTGGTGTTGTAGATTTTAGTTGCATTTCCTTTCGAATTTTATGATTTATTCTTGCTTACACTAAGTGTCATAGCCGGTCTTACTCCTACAAACTCTTCCAAAACATCATTAACAATGAATAAGAAACAGCTGTGGTATCTTAGATCCTAGTTGTATTTGCTTTCAAATCATATGTTCAATTGCATTGAATAATACGTCCAGACTTGTTTTTACAAAACTCTTCCAAAATATCATTCATATTGAAACGAGATGGGCTGTAGAATTCCATAGACTAGCTGCATGTTAATTTAGTTACAACACTCCGGAGGTTGATTGCATTTAGTTCAGCTCTGTCACTACATTTCCAGTTTGATAATGGAATTCTAGTTTAACTCTGTTCATTGTACTTCAAGTAGATTAGTAGCACTTTAGTTCAATCTCAGTTCATTTTGTTCAAGAAAAATTAATGGCATTTTAGTTTAGTTGTAGTCACTGTATTTTAAGATTGATAGACCGAATTCTAGCCTAGTGTTATCCATTGTATTTCAAGTAGTACTAGTTGACAAAATTAGTCTTTCGACCTTCATTATTTACAACTTACTTTTGTTCTGAATTTATATTGATACATCATCACATGAACAGGGGTCAGTAATATCAGTTTAAGGCTTTGATCACTCTGCAAATCTTTTACAAATTCACCTATAGCCTTTTTCCCAAGCATTATTCTAGAAAATCTTTAAACTTCTGAATAACGCCTAGTAGTGATAAGTCAAGTTGCAGAATAGGGTAACTTCAGCATCATAGGTTAATCTAGAGTAGAAACCTTACTGTGTTACAAATAATCATTTTTTTTGTAATATTGTGAGTTGATTGTTTATTTAGGAGAACTTCATTTACACTTAACTTGTCCATTTCTCAAGCTCTTCCAACACACCTTTAATGAATGAATTGGATAAGTTCAAGCTCATTTTGTGGTTTATTTCCTTGCAATGAAGTCATTATCAAGCCAAGCTTGCATTGTTGTTTGCCATCTTTGGGTTGACTTTGTTACTTGGTTAATATAACAAACATAAAACCATAAAACCAAAAACATCATAAAACACTAAACACAACATAGTGAGAAACAAATACCTAGGCACATATAGTGCACCACACTTCAGCAGTTTACTAACCCTGGTTGACAATTAATGAACTCAATTTAGGAACACTAAGTTGAGTACAAATAATGACAAAACGAATCATCTCCATAGTTTCCTAACTCTTAGGTTATCAATATGGTCAATGGGTAAATGAAGTGATTTTGGGTTTCTTGTCAATCTTCTCCAAGGACTAAAAGACTTCCATTTTATTTAATTATAGTGAATTCCTATCTAATATTATCAATGATCAACTGTTGAAATTTTCTACACAAGGAAGTTTCAAAAATGCCTCCGTGATGGTTTATTTATTCATGAAGCAGACAAATTTAAATTTTCATTACAGAAGTTATATGAGTATGGAGAAGCACAATCGGTGATTCATTGGACCTCCCCAATGAGGGAACATACTACCGAGTTCACCTACAGTGATTTCATTGACCAATTTCTATATACAGTTTGCTTGTTAAACAATGACATTCAACCAAGGATAGGGCCAGAGATAAAAAGATATATGCACCTTGCTGAGAAAACCAAGACAAGGGATTGGTACTTGTAATAGAACTACATAGAAAACAAGGTGTATGGCTGTGAATTACCTCCATACAGGCTGCCAAAATTTTTCCAATTTCTCCCATTTCTCCCATTTCTCCTATTTTCCCAAGATAGATCATCAATATGGATGATCTCCATTTCACGGCAGCAAAGAAGAAGTCTCATTTCAAAATGAAAACACAAATTGGACCATTCATTTTCAATACCAGGGAAGCATGCAAGGAAGTTGACTCACTCCTAAAATAGATGAATTTTAAGTTCAGTTTTACTTGGTCGTATGACCCTTTTGGTATAATTTCCAATCTCAGAGTAGAGTAGAAAACTACTCCATATACCCACACTCCAAGACCAAAAATAGAGAAGTTCATGAATCAAGTGAAGTGGGAAGAAAACACTCTGCAGGAGGCAAAAGATCAAGTGCTATTCACAACAACTTCACAGACTCCAATGCTCCAAGAGAAACATGGAAAAGTCTAAGAGAGGATCTCTCTCCTTCAGTTACAGAGATTAGGGAAAAGGAATTTAATCTCTACAAGAAAATTTAGAAAAATGATATATTAACAGATTTTCTACGTGAAGGAGATGAATAGTCCACTATAGTCTTGACAGGTACTTGTGCTACCACTTTCCTAGGCACTGAGGATATTTTTACAGGATCTTCATCCTCCTTGGCCTCTCAAAAGCCTTTTAACACATCACAAACATCAGAATTGGTTCATGATCAAGTTGAGCCAAACATTTTTGCTAAATACAAGGAGGTCAAGAAAAGAAATGAAATGCTTAAAGCTTCTACTTATGCACAATTTTCGAAGCAAACAAAAAATTATCAACATAGGATTCTCTTAGCCTTTGACATAGAAAAAGGGCAGATGGAGATTTCCTTTATTCAAGTAGCAGAACCTTTTCCTAAAACAACATATGATTATAAGAAATATTTCTTCACCTTTGATGTTGATCAAATTCACCCTATTGATCAAATGGATATGCAAAAGCAAACGGGAGAGATGTTATATTAAACATTAATAAATACCGCCATGACATCTTCAAAGTTGTAGATTTCAGTTAATAATATACAATCCCAGCTTAAGCTTTAAAATATCTCCTCCTTAGCCAAATACACAAATATTAAATCTTTGGAGGATTAAGTAATAAAGTTGGGATATGCTCCCAAAGATTTAAAGGCAGTTGAAGAAATTGTAAAAAGAAAAAATGCAGACATTGTAGCACACTAAAAGAAACTAAAGCTTCCATCAATAGAATATCCTCAAGCAAAGGAATTTGGGCATTCATAACAAGAGAGAGAAGGCATGTTCAAAATAATTATTGAACAAAATGCTCAGATCAGGCAGATGAAGTTGAGATAGAAAAACCATTAAAGGAAAAGGAACAATCTTCTCAACTGGTTGTTGTGCCATTAACATCAGTTCTTATTGCAGCAATAGTTCCAATTACAAGTACAACAGAGGCATCTACTTCGACAACAATTACAATAGGGACACAGTCTAAATATGCATCCGAAGATTTGGTCCAAACCATGGATGACATGTCCATCAGAGGACGGGAAATTGAGAAATTGAAGGCCCAACTCAAAACTTTTCAGGAACATAAATTAAGAGTAGATTATTCATATATAGCATAACTGCAAAAATATCATAGGTTAACACAGTGAATTGATCAACTAGAGGATAAGTCTACAATGGCTCAAACATTAGCACAGACCAAGGAAAATATATGGTTTGAAATCAATGACGATATTATAGATATTTAGCCTTCAATAGAGATAATTTTTGAACAAGAAGAACTAGTACATAGGTCAAAATAATTAGTTGAGCAAGTCAAAAAGTATTTAGGACAGATGCTAGGAGAGGCAAATAAATTATTAAAAGTCCTAAATTCAAAAACTAAAAATAAGTTTCAATAATTTGAGATAAAAAACAAGGCCGAAACTATTCTTGAGGTTAGGAGGGTAACCACAAAGAAAAAATTGATGTTTCAGCTGGAAAATAAGCGCCATAACATGGAGGTTGGTACTATGAAATTCCATAAAAATTTTAATGTCTTACATCCAAAGGGACTGCCAGGGCTAAAAGGAATGGAAGATAAATTAGTAGATTTGACATATTATCAGCAGAATTTGTACACAATAGCCAAAGATAAATCAAAACTTTCTACTATCAAAGGTACAATGACAAGAAAATCCCTCTTGCAGGCTTTGGTGTTTGACTTTCTCATCAGATCTGAAATCAAACATCTATTTTTGGTCAAGCCAACTTTTGAAAAATATCCTGATATAGATGAAACCTATAGAAAGTTGGCCAAACTTATCATCCCAAGTGAAGATCGATGGGATAAATCATGTCAAGTTCTGGAGTAAAAAAAACAGTTTTGAGTCAGCAACAGAGAAACATCTTCTCAGACAGAGTCATCAACTGCAGCCCTGAAAAATAGTGCGAGCAACTTCAGCAGTTTTGGACCTCCTACATTTTTGTTCTATTTTTGTAAAAATTTGTTTTAGATATTTTTAATAAATCTTGATATTTTAAATAAATATTTTTGCTTAGAATTAGTATAAATACTTCATAATTCAAAGTAATAGAGGTTGGGAATTTTATGAAGAAATAGACTTCTGATGTAAAGTTGTTCACTAAGCCAAATGTGATCATTGTTAGTAGCTGCAAAAATTTGTTCTAGGATTCATGTGTCAGATAAATTAGTGATGTTTTTCTTGATCACAATTTATTGTTTCACTGTTATTTCATGTATTTTTCTTATCTATGTTGTTTAAAGAAAATTATGTACTGAACTTGTTTATTACACTCAGCTCTGGCTTATAATCAACATTTATGTTTTCAATTGAAGTTAAAAATAGAATTCATGTAAAAATGCTATATGTTTATTGGAAATCTAAATCTTTTCTTCTAATCCACTCCACGAAGACTTTAAAAGATCCAATTTTCTACGTACCTTACCCTATTGCACTTCAACTTTTATTTCATAAATTGATCTGCTTAAGATTTTGGACTCCATTTCCCAATGGTCTTATATTCAAAGTTTCAACTGAACAATTCAAAAATCAACCTCTGAACTTTATAACTAGCCTAATACTTTAGACAAACAAATTTAAATATGAAAGAGCGATCCCTCTCTGAATATAGAAGTGCTAGATCCCAGCTTCCAAAGTGGTTTTATGGTTACCTATGGGTTTCTTTCACGGCCTTAAGAAATTACAGAGTGATAACACAATCCATGCTAAAAAGTGCCCATTAAAGTAAGGAAAATTACTCAACCATACCAATGAAAATCCATACATTTGGGGTCGAGAGGCCCACCTTCAAACATACATTCATGAGAAGTGGTCGATGGACCACATGGATGGCTCAGGTGGCAGAGACAATGGCACATTGAGCTATCTAGCGGCTTCAAGGGGTTGTTGGCTATTGGTTGAGGACCATCTAGGAGAAAAAATTCTCCTATATATACTACCTACAGTGGTGGTTAACACATCCTATGAAATAGACTGACCACCCATGGATTCCGAACAGGATCTAGACTTTGAAATAGACTTAGAGGAAAAACAACAATGTGACAAGGGATAATGATAATGGATCTAGGAAAATATAAAGGAGAGGAAAGAGGGATTATTTGTAGGAGAAGAAGTAACCATGGATCCCATAACCCCACTAAAACTAAAAGTAGAGTGGTCTAGACAACTTATACAAATAGAATATATTAAGGGGATTGATGGAGGAAGGGTATTTTTCATATGAGATTCTAAAGGTCGCTTGATCCCGTTCAAATATTCCTTCGACGCTGAAGGATGTGTTGCATATGGTACCATCTCTGCAGACTTTAGAAAATCCACCACATCATCCCTAAGAGATATATGCATCCTTCTCTAAGGGAGAGAGTCTTCCATACAAAGGTAATTGTTTGAATCCTCATTATGTTGTTGGAGATCACATTTTTTCCACAAATGGCCATATTGGCGACACCTCTTGAATTTGTAGGGTTTACCTTCCTAGTCAAGGGCTTGCGTGTCATTCTCCCCTTCTCCTAGTTCAATTTCATTAGGAATCCCTCCCCTTAGGTCCACTTTATTAAAAAAATTGGCCATAGTTAGGTATCTCGTAGACTAATAGGAATAACCATGTATGAGGTATGAACCCAATGTTTTTCTGATGTCTTAGAAGATTTTATCATCACTATAGGCTAATGGTAGGTTTGGCAGGCACACCCATAGCAGCACTACATCTCACCTCTTCCTCCTTGCATCAAGCAAAGGCATCAGAAATTGAAAGAGCACAAGGGAATAATCAATGTGCCATACCTTTTGAACACACTTTCAAGCATCCTCTCGCTCTGCAAATTGCAAATGAATCCATCCTTTGGCCAATAACCCTACCTCTGGTGGGAATTTGTTGTGTGAGGCCACCTCATGAGAAATCCTATTTTAAGGTTTCAATGTGGAATGTCCTCCCTTGAACATGCCCGACCAAAACAATTTCAGAAATTTCCATTGCCCCTTCCATTCTTACATTTACACCCAAAACTAAAGAGATTTTTGCTCGTTTTTCCTTTCTGATGTAGTGAGACTTCTTGTTTGGGCCCTCTTTATTCTGGACAAAATTCTTTCTAGGGTTCCCTTTAGATATTGAATGAAATCTGGCACTATAAGGTCCCCCACCCCCCCCCCCCCTCCATAATCCACTAGGATTGTATTGTGGCCTTCTTCAGCTTGGTTATGCTCAAACCATATATTGTTCAACAATTTAAAGGGGTTAAAATTTGTCACTAAAACTGTGACAAGAATTTCCTTTGTGTATCAAAGGCCTTCACTAGTGCAAAAGCCCTCACAGATGAAAGCTTGATTCGTCGAATAGGATGTTGAAACCGGGTTCACAATGCGGATAAATCTGGATAGTGAAAGTGTGCTTGTGACCCTTGAGCCCCATAAATGGTCATGGAAGCCCAAAATCCAACCCTCGTAAACTCGACACCTTAATTTAGCTAGAGTTAGGTCTTTTCTTAGAAATGGAGGCCCTATCCCAGTGACCCTCCACATCACCAACCTCAATCATTTATGTGGCATTGAAAATAAAACTAGTATGAAGGTTTTAACCTTGTACAAAAATTACCTGCAAACTAATTCTTAAAAAAATAGAAAAATATAGAATGGTGAGAACAAAAAATATACATAAAGATTTTTCTCCTAGAACCCAAAACATGAAAAACCAGATTGATTTTTCATTATACTCATTTCAATGTTACAATAAATTATATACATGTTTAAGTATTCATAAACCCCAATACTTTATCCCTAGATTAGAATATAACCATAGTTCCCTTGACCGGATCTACAAAATACTATGGGAAAAATCATCATGCGCAAAACCATGGGTAGTTTTTCCCACCATCCTTGGGTCTTTCCAACCATCCTTGGGTCTGCAATAAAAAAAAATTGGGGCGCTACCCGAAATTATAACAATATCCATGTAATAAAGTTAATAACGGTAAAATAAGACCTTGGTAATGGGACATGTATTCCAAGCTAAATGTTGGGAAAAAACATAGTGATGGGGATCACTTGTGATTAATTATTGGCTATGGAAAGTGGAAAATTAAATGGATAAGGAATTGGAAATGCATGAGAAATTTATTGGCATTTTATTTATGAAAATAATGAAAATAGGAGAAAAGGAAGGTGAAAGGTCATAGGTTTCATGCGAGGAGGAAAATGAAGGAAAATAATGGAAAATGAAGAAAATAGAGACCTCATTAATAAAAAAGGCTTCTGAGGATCAATTCATAGCTTTTTTAGAAATTCAATTTTGGAGCTCTCATTCTATTCTCTCTCTCTCATACTCTTGGATACTTAGATTTTTCTTAGAGCACTCTTGGAGGAGTGTGGCATACTCTGGATTTGGAGAAAGAAGGCAAAGGAGAAGCAGGAAACCGCAAGAGGACATCGGGATCAATAGCTACAATAGCTTTTTCTTGTATGTACTGAGTTACATATATGATTTCCTTGCTAGTTTTGGCATGCATGTGGTTTCTTTGTCATGATCTGTCATTGGAATGGAGGAATGCCTGGATGGATAGTGGTTTTTCTGGCCTTTCCATTTCCTGGATAGCCATGGTGTTGTGGGTTTCTTTTCTTTTTTTCCTAGTTGGTTCTCATGTTCCTTTGGTTGTGGGTTGATTTATAAGTTCATGGAGCCTTGGTTGGACAAAAGCTCTCGAGCCCTGTAACAACTTGGGTTGAGTTAATAGTCCTGGAGCCTTGGTTAGACAAATTCTTTGGATCCCTTGGTGGGTTAAGTTACTAGTCCTAGAGCCTTGGTTGGAAAAACTCTCTAGAGCCCGGTAGCAGCTGTAGGTTGAGTTACCAGTCCTGGAGCCTTGGACAGCTTGGGCAGAGACTGATCTGGTGATGGTTAGTGATGTTCGACTATGGCGTGGAATCACAGGTTGATGGTTGAGCTAGTTGGCCTCTGGAATCCCTAGTTTTGTTGTGCTTGATTTGTTTCATGAGATCCCACATTCATTCTTGGAATATGGAATGGGGGTGATTAGTTGCAAGAGAGATTTGGTTCAACCTTGTCTATGTTCAGGTGGTACGTGGAAGTCCTAGACCCGGTTGCATTTTACACATGATAATAAGAGATTCTCTCCTCTTGTATTTGATGGGTAAATGTAATTTCTATTATGTGGTTTATATCGTTCTTATATCCATGTTATTTTTGTTTTTTATATGTTTGTTATGAGTATGTTTTATGACAGTTACAATGTATGGCTCTCATCGTGTTTTTTTTGCAAATGAATGAATAATGAATATATTACTAGTAGATGATAATGAAGATAATGTGATAAGGCATCAATGCTTCTTAAATATTCTCATATAATTATGAGACCCCTATGCTTAGATTTATTGTTAAGACCTGTGAATTTCATATTTGTGACATGTTTGACGAAATGCATGTCAAGGCTAGTAGGGGTCCAGTGAATTAATTGATCAAATATTTGCATTAGTACCTTTGTTTTAGTGTTATGTATCATTTCTAGAAGTGTCATAGATTTTTTGGCAATTCCTTAAGTCTTGGCCCTAAAAAAGTGGCACAAAATCTGGGGTCTCTAGCACAGGACTACCTGAAAATCTCCACAGTTGCTGGGATGGCCTTGATGTGGGAGCGACTGGAGGGTTCCAATCACATTGTTGCCTTTTCATGGGAGAGATTGGGGTATTTGGTCAGTAAAAGAAAAGGTTCATCATGTGTTAAACACCTAGAAATGTTGGTTGGCTCCTGGAAGTTTTGTAGGATGGGTGAATAGTTAGTTTGATTTTCTTCCATCAATACCACTTCCTTAAGCTGACCTAGGAGGTTGAATCTCATCATAGTTCCCTCTCATCACATGTTTACCCCAGTGGACCGGCTATCTTGGGTAAATGTGGGAGGAGGGTGTTACAGAGCATGGTTCAACCCTTGGACTGGATGGGCGGTGTGTTGGTCATGCTTTCATGTCAGTTGCATATGTGTTCTTTATGTTTGTGGATTGTGTGCTTGTGGTTTATACATGGTGTTGGTCATGGTTTCATTTCTATCGCCATATGAAAGTTGATGATTTTGATGTTGTATGTGTTTCTTGTGAGTATATGTCAATTATGCATTGGTTAGGCATGTTAGTTCTTGTATGTATTGTGTATGCATGCACGTCATACATATGTTGTTATGCATGCATTATGTCTAGTTGGTGTTATGGTTGTGGCATCATGCATGGTAATTGGATAATGGTTGAAATGATAATTATATGTCAACTTAATTATCTTTATATATGTATTGTGATAATACGGTTGGTCTTGTAGACGAGATATCCTCCCCAAACTATACTAAGGTACGTTGCTTATCTATGATTCGGTTTAGCTGACATGATATACCTTGCAATAAGAGAAGAAAAAAGATGGCTAGCGGACTGGTATAGTGGTAGACTATAGCACACAAGACTCTCCCTATGGATCAGATGAGAAGCATGGTGTTGGGAACTCTTCTAACTTGGAAAACACACTGAGAACCTTGAAGGAAGAAATAAGGAGTTACAAAGAAGATAATGACAGAATCATCCATGCACAGGAGAAACAAGCAGAAGTCAATGCAGTAATTCTTCGGATTTTGACAGAATTGCAGAGGCAGTGACCACTTTGGATCAGCCATGGATAGGAGGATATGACTAATGGGGAATATGGTAGTAGATATCATAGTGGGAACAATTCGAATAGAGATGACACAATCGGAGATGGCAGATTCTTTGACACTCTAGACAGGAGAGGCGATGGACACAGGTACTATTCAAGTTCTGGTTCTGACAAGTATCATGCTAATCATCGTTATAATCCTTATAGGAGGAGTGATAAGGCATATTTTCCAGATGAGTTCAAGAAAGAAAATATACCTACATTCGATGGGGAAATGAAGAAATAAAAATATGTTGAAGCATGGTTTCTTGGGATGAACAAGTTCTTTAGATTTCATGATTACTTAGAGAACATGAAGACCAAAATAGTTACATTCAGTCTTATAGGTAAAGCGGATGTTTGGTGGGAATATGTATAGAATTTCAGAGATATTTACGAAGAGGATTTGACTTGGAGAGAGTTCGAGAGGCTATTCAAGAAGAATTATCTATCAGAGAGATACTATGAAGATAGGGAAAAATAATTCTATGAGCTAAATATGGGATCTATGACCGATGAGAAGTACACTAGTAGATTTTTGGAGTTGTTGATATATGTGCCTTGCCTCGAGGAGGAGAAGGCCAAGATTCAAACATTCATCAGTGGGTTTTCTATAGCATTCAAGGACAAGATTGAGTTTGATGAGCCTAGATCGTTAGAGGAGGCCATCCGAAAGCTAAATAATTGTTATGATCAATCGAAGCACAGATATGAGACTAAACAGGACTGGAAAGGTAGTGATAATAGTAAAGGGAAATGGGATAAGAAGCGAGAAAGGCCTCATGATAGAATGTAGTAATGCATAATAATTTCGATGCATCTAACAGAGGGCGAGGATTTCAGTCTAAGAAGAACAAGGGTGATGATCGGAAGTTCGTACCGTGTTGGATTTGTGGAAAATATAATCGTCAGAGATATTGTCCACAACATCAGGGTGGTAGATCGCATATTTACGGTGCTCAAGAGGCACAAAAAGTGGGGGATGTTGGAAAGAGTGTTCCTCGGATATATGCAACATTGAATAATAGGCAGGAAGATTATCAGGCATCTATTATTGAAATTGAAAGTAAGATTTGTGATCAAGTTGTTTCTATTTTTATTGACCCTGGATCTAATTATAGTTATTTTAATCCTAACCTGGTGGATAAGTGTGGTTTGAGCAAGGAAGTGCATGCAAAGTCTTGGTTAGTGCAGTTGTCTATAGGTACTAAGAAGTGACTTCATCATTGGGTAAGAGCTTATGCATTTGAATTGAATGGTATGTCTACATCAACGCATTTGAATGTACTTCCGTTAGGATCATACAATATGATTTTGGGTATGGAATGGTTATATCTTCACAGGACTAAGGTAGAATGTTATGACAAGGCTATTGAGTGTTTGGATAATAATGGGGAGCAAATAATATTATAGGGTAAGAATAAGGCAACGTCAATTAGAATGGTGAAAACCATGCAGGTGAAGCGTAGTTGCAGGAAAGGGTGTTTTTTATTTGCAGTGCATATTTCTAGTGACAGAGGTAAGGAAGTTAAGGATGTTGAAGTATTGATTAGGTACCCAGTTTTAAAATAGTTTTAGGATGTATTTCTCGCAGATATTTTGGAGTTACTGCCCCACAGGGAAGTTGATTTTTCCATTGAGTTGGTACCCGAGGCAACACCAGCATCAAAGGCACCATACATGATGAGTACTCTAGAGTTATTGGATTCGAAGTTGCAATTGAAGGGAATTCTTGACAAGGGGTGTGTTAGGCCAAGTGTGTCACCGTGGGGTGCACCAATGTTGTTTGTGAAGAAAAATGATGGTACTCTCAGGTCATGCATTTATTATAGGCAACTAAACAAGGTAACCATTGAGAACAGGTATATGTTGTCGAGGATTGACGACTTGTTTGATTAGTTGAAGGGAGCGGAATTATTCTCGGAGATTGATAGAGATCAAGATACCATCAGGCACACATCAAAGAAGAGGAGATTTAAAAGATAGCTTTCTAGAACAGGGTATGGACATTATGAGTTTGTTGTAGTTACATTTCGTTTGACTAATTCTCTAGCTAATTTTATGTTCTTGATGAATAGTGTGTAGCGCATTTATTTGGACAAGTTTTTTATTGTATTCATTGATGACATCTTGATATATTCTAAGAATGAGGAAGAACTCGTTGAACAATTAGCAGCAATATTGAGATTGTTGAGAGAGAATAATTTGTATGCTAAGCTTAGTAAATGCAATTTATTTCAGACAGAGGTAGATTAGTTGGTGCAGGTGGTCTCCAAGGAAGGCATAACAATGGATCCAAAAAATATAAGGGCTATCATGGAGTGGGCGACTCCTAGGAATTTGGATGAGGTAAGATGATTCATGGGGTTAGTAGGTTATTACAGGAGGTTCATTAGGGAATTCTCACGGATTTCTTATCCCATTACGTCGTTGAAAAGAAAAGGTAAGAAATTTGAATGGACAGAGGAATGTGCAACGAGTTTTGAACAGTTGAAAGAGTTGTTGACAAATGCTCCAATGTTAAAAATTGCATATACAAATAAAGAATTTTTGGTATGTACAGATGCTTGCAAGAGAGGACCTGGTGGAGTTATTATTCAGGAAGGACATGCAATGTGTTATGAATCACTGAAACTGAATGAGCATGACCAGAATTATCTGACACGTGATATTGAATTGGAAATAGTCATCCATGCATTGAATATGTGGAGGTGTTATATTCTTGGCATAATGTTTGTACTGATGAGAGATCACAGTGGATTGAGGTACCTATTTCAACAACTAAATATGAATGTTAGGAAATCAAGATGTTTGGCCATGATCAATGAGTTTGACTTTGAGATTAGGTACATCAAGAGAAAAGAGAACAAGGTTTTAGATGCTCTTAGCATGAGGATATAGGTAAATCACATTGTAGCTATGATTTCTTATGGGACAGATTTACATGATCAAAACTTACAGGTTGGTCAGCAAGATGATAGGTATAGAGATATTAGGCACAGGTTACAATAGAGTACATGTACAGGTACAGGTAGTGGTACAGGTGCACAGGATGTGGACTATCATCTCTTAGCAGATAGCTTGATCAGATTTAGGGACAGGATATATGTGCCGGATAATAGTGAGCTCAAGAATATTATATTGAGAGAGTTTAATGTGAAACCATGTTTAGGTCACGTGGGATATCGAAAGACATTGGCATCAATGAAGAAGTTTTAACATTGGTTGAATCTAAAAAAGGGCGTGGCAGAGTTTGTGGCTACATGTTTGGACTGTTAGCAAGTAAAGGCATAGTGTAAACATCGAAGTGGATTACTACAACTGATTCTAATTCCATAGTGGAAGTGGGAGGTCATTTCCATGGATTCCATTACATGTTTTCCAAGAACGTCTAGGCAGCATGATTCCATCATGGTTTTGGTAGATAGGTTGACTAAGGTACGAACTTCATTCCAGTGAAGACTAGATATTCAGCTAGTGATGTGGCACAGGTATTCATCAGAGATGTGGTCAAAATGCATGGTGTTATAAATGATATTATGTCAAAGAGGGATGCTAAGTTCACTTCCAAGTTTTGGAAGGAGTTTTTTATAGGATTGGGTACAGAGTTGGCTTAGCACAACTTATCATCCGCATAAGAATGGAAAAATAGAGAGGGTCAGCGGGATATTGGGGGACATGTTGAGGATGTATGTGATGCATCAACAGAGTAGATTGGAGGATTATTTTCTATTGGTTGAGTTTTCTTACAACAATGGGTATCAGGAGTGACTGAGGATGAGTCTGTTTGAGACATTGTATGGGCAAAGTTGTAATACTCCTATTAGTTAGAGTGATCCAGTTAACATGGTATTGATTAGATCGGACATGTTGGTGGAAATAGAATAGGAAATGCAGGTAATCAATAAGAATTTGAAAGCAGCACAGGATAGGCAGAAAATTTATGCAGATCAGAATAGGTTGTTTAAGGAGTTTCAAGTTGAGGAACAAGTGTACTTGCGGATCAAGCCCAAGAAGAGCTCTTTGAGGATTGGATCATGTGCCAAGTTGGCACCTCGGTTTTGTGTACCTTTCAAGGTTCTTAAAAGTATTAGACCAGCATCATATCAACTTGCACTGCCTCCAACAATGAAATTCGTTGGATACCTAATCCTCTATGGGTAGGTGTGGAAGTTGAATGGACAAAAGGAGTCCAAGTGACCTTGGAATGTGGAATACAAGGGTCACACCAATGTAATATAAATGTACATCTATGGTGAATAATAAGACAACTCATGCTTATCCTATCTTTCTATGTGTGTGTTTAACATGGTATCAGAGTCGGCGATTGTTGGTCCTGCCAATTTGAGTCACTAGTTTTAGTGGTATTTTTGTGCATGTCAGCTCTGCCATCCGTCTTGCACTTCTAAGTCAAAATTGGAGTTGAATTCTCTGCCCTATTTCCTGAAATTAAAAAAAAAATGGGCGTTCTCCCTCATACTAAATTCTGTCACCTGTCTCTGCACCCCATTATACCTTGTCAGCGAGCAGAGTGACTGTTGTTTCTCAGATTCTGAATTGCACTGACCTGGGAACCAATACTTATTCCTGGAAAAGGAAGAAAGGTCTGCAATTTTACTGCATATGTCGGCTACATAACAATACCTCTCCACCTACCTGAGCACTATTTATTCGGCACAGTCCTCTCGGGCCTTTCTCTACCTACGCCCACAATGTTGCACAAACAGTTTATGTTCTCTCTGGTCTGTAGTACCCCTTGGCCCTTCGCGGGCACTGTGGTATCGAATTTACATATCGCATATTGTATTGAATTGGCATATTGTGCACCGTCGTATCCATATGTTGCTCCTCTCCAATCTACGCAATCTCCATATGTAGTCTTCTCCCTCCTCCATATACGCAACCTCATCATACATATTTAATATCCCTCTGCTTTGTAGTGCTCCCACACCTCTCAATGACAACAGCTTTGTGCTCCATTTCCAATGAATTCCTCCTCCATATAGAATCGACACCATATTGACTCCTCTGCTCTTCGATGCCACTACACCACTCCCTCGACAGTGGTGGTCTTGGTATTAAAAATACAACATACACAACCTCTCTACATGCAAATACTGGCTTAGAGGCACCTTTAACAGCACTCTGCGTCCAATAGGTTGATACCATACACTGTTTAGCATGCTCATCAAAAACTTTATTGATGACGCCATAATAATTCTCACCGTCATACTGGTTTTTGCCAGCCCGAGCCTCAAATTTCACAAAGTCAAGCTCCTTATTGATTCTTCCAATGTACTCATAAAAATCCCTTTCGCTTACATCCACATTGTTCTCACATATAATTTTGAATATAAATTTGATTTCTTTCTCCCGCAATGGACCGCGTGTTAGAAATTTGTGTATTTCAAGTCGAGTATCACCATTAAAGGTTGCTAGTGATCTTACGGTCTGAAGTTTATGAAATTTAAAAAGAACTCAAGTTTCACTCAAAATTGATGATTATGTAATTTAAATAGTTATAGTTGCAAGGAAATGGTTTTCTAGAGAATCCATTGAATGTCGGGGTGTATTACTTCTGCAGCAGTCCACTTTTTATTGGCCTAGCCATGGAGCCTGATGTACGTTTGATACGTTTGGAGGGTTTCTTCCACAAGCCTATTAAGGAGAACAAAGCTCGTGATTGCATGTCATGTTGATTGGAAAATTCATCATTGATTGTTGAACTAGAGGGTGTCTTGAGTATGGAATTGTAGTAGCACTCATCTATAGTATTTGTAATTGGTTTGGCATGAGAAGAAGATTTCAAGAGGGAAAGGATATGGTATATTGTGAGGAGCGTTAATGGTTTTCCTTCATGGGAAGGATAAAGGGAAGCTCTGTATTGCATCATATTTGCAGCTTCCTCTTGTGAACCGAATGAGGGCATTTAGAACGTGATTTAACTATTTTCAAGTCAATGTTAAATGCATTTAGTTGTTTTACATATTATTTACTGACTATTTTATGATTTGGCAGTAGTGGAAGATTTCAAATTGTTCAATGGTTAATCTCCATTGTAGTGTGTGAGATTGTATTGTATGATCACTTTCTATCTCTAGACATTTGATACTTTTTATATTTGGAATCTGAAATAAGCCTCCACTAGGATTGTCAAGCCTTTATTTTTGTTGAGACAATGGCTATACTTGATGGCATTTTAGAGTTTTTGAATACTCTAAAACATTCGAGTGTGGATGGGATGGTAAAATCAGCAAGGATACTATGTCTGATATTATATTTTTTCTGTAAAATGCACATGAGAAGATTGAATTTTTGCAGCTTGAATCTTAGCTCCAGTAAGCAGAATTACAGCAGTGGAGTCATCATTCTGAACCTATTTCTATTCAGAATATTGAAAGAGACTCCCATAAGCAACAAGTAAATAATGTTGCAGTCGATTCAGATTCAGTGCCTAGTTCAAAAGTAGATTTGTATGCAAATGCAGATGTTCACACTTCACCTCCCAAGCCCATCATCAAACCTTGGGAATATCTTGACCACAAAAAGCACAGAACTGGTCTTGGATATGACAAGGAGTTGTCCTTTCATATTCCGGACTACTCCAAGCCCATCAAATTTCAGAGTGCCAGATTTCTCCGTGACAATTCACATTCAGTTGTTCTAGATCCCGCCCCTCTTCCACAGCAACAACAATAGGCTGAAAAATTCCAACACTATGATCGAGTTAGCCATATGAAATATCATTGTTTCGATCTCCACCCATGCAAGCACTGTGGTTGGCACTACCATTCTTCACACAGATGCTTCAGAAACAAGCCTCCTGCAAGAATAAAGATTTATCTTGGATGGATCGCTTCTTGGCAATGGACATCAACAACCAATAATATGTTTAAGTTGCATGTTAGAACTTGTTCTCGAATATTGAACAATCTTGCAGTTGAGTTTTCGCCATCATCTCACCTTGTACCTGACAGGGGGGGAAATGATGGTCATCTACAAGCTTCAAAGTCACATCAAGGGAGCCTGAGCCACAACTTTTCATTCCAGATTCAGAGTTGTAGCCAGAGACATAGTAGTTCAAGGGAGCCTGAGCCACAATCTCTCATTCCATATTCAGAGTTGTAGCCAAAGACAAAATAGTTCAAGCGAGCCTGAGCCACAACTTGTCATTCTAGATTCAGAGTTGTAGCCAGAGAAACAGATGCCTATGAGCATTCCTTTGGTTGGCGGACAACCTTAAACCATATATGCGAGGTTGATATTATTCCTCTTAAAATAATTCAGAGCACTTCCTCTAGCAGAAGACTTCAGCTTCTTGCCAGCTTTGGTAGAGTTCCAGGAAATTCATTAAGCATTCCAGTGCTAGTGGTCATCCTTAAACCATCACATGTTGTATACCTCCCTTCATCTAGGTTGAAGGTCTCCCTTTTCAAATATGAGGGACACTTACTCTAGCACAAGCCCTCAACTTCTCACCATATTTGGAAGAGTTCCGGGAACTGCACTAAGCGTTCTAGTGTTGGTGGTCATCCTTAAACCATCTATTTATGCCAACATTTTAGAGAGTTGATTCAGCCTAAGTGCTACCATGCATACTTTGCAAATTTGTATTATAATTCTCTTCTTGGACTCACACATACCCCTTCGGATTAAGGGGGGGAATGTTGGACACCTAATCCTCTATGGGTAGGTGTGGAAGCCGAATGGAAAAAAGGAGTCTAAGTGACCTTGGAATGTGGAATCCAATGGTCACACCAATGTAATATAAATGTACATCTATGGTGAATAATAAGAAAACTCACGCTTATCCTATATTTCTATGTGTGTGTTCTCCATTTACCATGCGTGTTTTTAACAAAGTCCATGATGTTTTCCATGTGTCATTTCTTAAGAATTATGTTAAAGATGTTGATCATGTGGTTGACTAGTTTGTATTACAGTTGGAGCCAAAAAGAGAATTCCATCTGGAACCTCATTGAATTTTACAAAGAAAGATGCTCATGATCCAGAACTAAGCAATCGAGCAAGTTAAAGTGCAGTGGAAGCACTTTGGGCCTAATGAAGCTACATGGGAGATGATGGATAAAATGCGGGCTATGTATCCTTCTTTATTCACCGGTTGAGTGAATTTCCTTGATATATAATTTCGTATATGTTTTGATGTTTTGTTTTCATATATGATTTGGTGTGATGTTTTGATATATGCACATATGTATATGGATGTAAATACCTCCATGATTTGTGTTAAAAGCTCCAATACAAGCGGTATCATTATGGTTGTCATGTTATTATGTTTTCATGTTGGATTTCTTCTTAGCGGGTTGATCATTGTAAATATTGCAACAAGCTAAGTTATAAACCTCCATGGGTAGTATGTTTTTCTTTTAGTAGTAATGTTGGTTGAGGGTGTCATTGAACACTAGGGACAGTGTTCCCATAAGAGGGAGGGTTCTCTAATAGCCCTAGTAAAAAATCCATGCAATAAAGTTAATAATGGTAAAATAATACCTTGGTCATGGGACACGTATTCTAAGCTAAATTTTGGGCAAAAACATAGTGATGGGGATCACTTGTGATTAATTAATTGCTATGGAAAGTGGAAAATGAAATGGATAAGGCTTTGGAAAGGAATGAGACTTTGAAAGGCCACAAGTTTCATGTGAGGAGGAAAATGAGGGAAAATAATGGAAAATGAAGAAAATAGAGGCCTCATTAATAAAAAGGCTTATGAGGGTTAGTTCATAGATTTTTGATCAATTTATTTTTGGAGCTCTCATTCTATTCTCTCTCTCTCGTAATCTTGGACACTTAGATTTTTTTTGGAGCACTCTCAGAGGAGTTTGGCATACCTGGTATTTTGAGCAAGAAGGCAAAGGAGAAGTAGGAAAGTGCAAGAGGACATCAGGATCGACATCTACAATGGGTTTTGCGTGCAAGTATCGAGTTGCATGTATGATTTCCTTGCTAATTTTGGCATGCATGGCACATGCATGTGGTTTCTTGGTCATGATATTTCATTGGCATGGAGGATTGTCTTAATTGATAGTGGTTTGATTAGCCTTGTCATTTCCTAGATAGCCTCGGTGTTGTGGGTTTCTTTCCTTTTGTTTCTAGCTGGTTCTCATTTTCCTTTGGTTGTGGGTTGAGATACTAGATCCTGAAGCCTTGGTTGGACAAATGCTATGGAGCCTTGTAACATCTTGGGTTGAGTTACTAGTCTTGGAGCCTTGGTTGGACAAACGCTCTAGAGCCCATAGTGGGTTGAGTTACTAGTCTTGGAGCCTTGGTTGGACAAATGCTTTGGAACTCGACAAAAACTCTGGGTTGAGTTACTAGTCCTGGAGCCTTGCTTGGAACAAAATCTCTGGAGCCCTGAATGGCTTGGGTAGAGACTGATCTAGTGATGGTTAGTGATTCCCGATCGTGAGGTGGAATCACTGATTGAGGGTTGAGGTGGTTGGCCTATGGAACCCCTGGTTTGGTTGAGCTTGATTTGTTTCATGGTATTGCACATTCATGCTTGTAATATGGAACGAGGGTGACTAGATGAAAGAGAGATTTCGTTCAACCTAGTCTATGGTCAGGACTGGTACATGGAAGTCCCAGACCTAGTTGCATTTTACACATGATAATAAGAGCTTCTCTCCTCTTGTATTTGATGGGTAAATGTATTTGCTATTATGCGGTTTATATGGATGTTATATCTTTGCTATTTATGTTGTTTATGTGTTGGCTATGAGTATTTTTTATGACAATTATGATGTATGGATCTCATCGTGTTTTGATTTGCAAAGGAATCAACAATGAATATATGGCCTAGTAGATGATAATGCAGCTAATGTGATAAGGATTCAATGCTTCGGAGTGATTCACATATAAGTATGAAACCCCCGTGCTCATATTTGTTGTTAAGACCTATAGATTTCATATTTGTGACATGTTTGACGAAATGCTTGTCATAGCTAGTAGGGGTCGAGTCAATTCATTAAAAAAATGTTTGCATTAATACCTTTGTTTTAGTGTTATGTATCATTTTTGGAATTCTCATGGAGTTCTGGGAAGTGGCTTGAGTCCTGGCACTGAAAATGTGGCACAAAATCTGGGGTTGATGGCACAAAACTACCTGAAAAAATCCACAGTCGTTGGGATGGCCTTGATGTGGGAGTGACTGGAGGGTTCCAGTCGCACTGTTTCCTTGTCATGGGAGCGACTAGGGTGTTTTTCAGTAAAATACAAGTTGCTTCAGGAGTTAAGCACATCCAAAGGTTTTTTTGCTCCTGGAGGTTTTGTAGGATGGGTGAATGGTCAGTTTGATTGTATTTTGTTGGTTCCACTTCCTTAAGGTGACCTAGGAAGTCGAATCTCATCATAGTGGCCTCTTGTCACATGTTTACCCTTGTGGATCGGTTATCTTGGGTAAATGTGGGAGGAGGGTGTTACAGAAACCCCGTGCAGGGGGGCTACCACCCCCTGTTGTGCCCAACATAATGTAAAAATGCCTGGTGCACATTCCCAAAATTCTCCCACTTGTTTTGTTTGCACATAAGGGGACACAAGAGTGCACATTTATGAGTCCAGAGTTGTAATTCCCATTATTTCTCTACACCAAGAAAACTTGTCATTCCTCACAAAATTTTTCAATACATAAACAACATTATTCAAAGTGTCTACCTTACGAGAAATGTCTTTTTGTATTCAACCATATCCCTCACGAAGTGATTCTAAACATCAATATACCACACTTCTTACAAAACTCTTCAAATTCCTTCTTGCAGAACTCTCCACTGTTATTTGACCTCAACACCTTGATTTTCTACCAGAGACTTAAATTATTTAAAACTATCAAAGACTTCAGATGTTTTCCTAAGGAAATATATCCATGTATTCATCGAGAAGTCATATATAAATGAGATGTAGTACACAAATTTACCCAATGATAGAAATGATACATGTCCAAATACATCATTGTGCACAAGCTCTAATATTCTTTTTACCCTCTTAGCACTAGAGGCCAAACTCACTCGATTATGCCTCCCATATATACAATGTTCACATAAATCAAAATCTAGAGATAAATTAGACATACCTTCTACCATACCATTACCATGTAGTATATGAATGCCCTTCTCTCCAATATGTCCCGGGATTTGATGCAATAGCATATTATTTTCACCAGAGACTAAAATATTTTTTGCTTCACTTTCAGGAACGACAGAACTATTGCACCCATCGATAACAGTACTACCGAGAATCTTGTACAAAGTTTTGATCTGAACTCCCCTTATAAATACCAATGCTCCTAGAACCATCTTGCAAGTATCTCTCTTGAACATTGTCTTTATACCTGCATCATCCATCTTGCTTACAAAAATTATACTTATAACAAATCCAAGAATATGCAACACACTAGGAAGTGTTTTGATCCTTCCACCTATTAGCTTTAGCTTCACATTTCCTCATCCTATGATTATAGTCTTCCAATCATCACCCAGGAAGACATCGCCACCATCATATTTTTCATATTCGTAAAAAAACTCCCTCAAGGGAGTCATAAGAAAGGATGCACCCGAGTTAACCAACCATGCCTCATGATCTATATATGTACTTGAAGAACAATTCAAGTACACATCCCCACATTTACATGAGGTGTTTTTTGCCTCTCCAAAAGGAGCATCATCAAATCCCTTTCCTTTCTCAAGAGTTTTAGATCTGTAGTCCTTTTTACAATGCCCTTATTTTCCGCATTTCCAACATACCTTTACAAATTTTCCTGAAGATTTATATCTCCCACTTGAGGACTTATTTCTATTTATGTTGTGGGACCATCCTCTTATATAAAACACATCCCCATTTTGGCTCTCCATATTTTTCTACCTCATCTCCTCTGATAACAAGGCTAAGACTATTTCATCAAATTTCAAGGTATTTGTATTGCTACCTATGGCAACAACCAGACTATCCCATGAATCTAGTATAGGATGCACTTATCTTCGTTTGAAATTTTAATATCAATAGATGGTAACCAAAATACCACAATATTGAAGGTGTTCAAATGCTTTGTCACTGAATCTCCATCCCTCATCCTTGGGTTATTGAATTTTTTCCGTAATAATAGTTTGTTCACCAGGGACTTAGATTGATACAAATCCCCTAACTTGTCCCACAAATCATTTTTTATAGGTTCTCCCAAAACATTCAGTAATACTTAATCTAAGGCACATTTGTATTGTGTTCTTTGTCTTCCGATCCAACTTTGTCCAATATTGTATCAACATTACCGTTGGATTAGTACATGGATCCACTATGATATATTGATCTCTATCCAATAACATATCCTCCATATTGAGCTTCCATAACTCAAAACTTTTTCCAATGAATTTCTTGATCATTATCTTTCCGTTGTTTCCATCTCCTTTCACCAGAAGAATCGATCCAACGAATCTCCCATTGTAATAGGGTCTACCATAGGCTCGAGAAAAACCCCTTAGCCACAAAGGTGTTCTCTTGAAGCCAAAAATGCTCTGATAAAAAATGAAGGTTTTAACCATGTGCAAAAATTACATACAAATGTACTCTTAAAAAAGCAGAAAAACATGCAATGGCAGGAACATAAAATATACACAGACATTTTTCTCCTAGAACCCAAAACTGGAAAAACCAAATCGATTTTTCATTATATTCATTTCAATTTTACATTACATTAAATACATGTCAAAGCATTCACAAACCCCAATCAACCTTGGATTAGAAAATAATCGTAGTTCCCTTGACCAAATCTAAAAAATACCATGCGAAAAACCATCTTGCCGAAAACCATGTGCAAAACCATGGATAGGTTTTCCCACCATGCTTGGGCTCGCCCCCCAGCCTTCGGTCTTCCAAACCATAAAAAATACCCAACACAATAGATGTTACCAACCCAACCCATTCTTCAGAATCAAATTTTTTCATGACAGGGAAATTCAAGAAAATACAAGCACAGGGGAAACCTCTAGCTCAAAATATACCAAATGATAATAACCCATTATCCTTCTAGACCAATGATGGAATAAAATGTCAAGAAAATATATGCAAATAAAAACCTCCAATTGTCCACCAAATCCCTGATAAGGACTAATGACCACAATAACCTTTGAGAGAAAACCCAAATCATAAGAGATGAATAACGTTAAACCATTTGGTGATTCCAAGGTCCATATTTGTGCAGATTAACTGCTTTCAGTGAACCAAATTTGTGTCGACCTCAAAACCCTAGCTGCATTGAAGCATTTTTTAGTTCTCATAAAAATTACTCTCCGAATTTGCAACATAAGCCAGGGGGCCATGGGCGCGAAACATGAGATAAGTTTGGAAATTTTAGATTCAAAGTTAGTGTCCATCCCATCGTACCAATCTTAAATTATGCTCATGTTTTTCTTCTAAAATTGGAATAAATAAGTATGACATCCAATATTACAATAACAAACTTGTCTAAATGCATTTTAAATACACCATTCATTAAGTACATAAAAACAATCGTCGCATTTGTCAATACAAAAAGCACTACTACAAACTCATAATTCCCATACCTTGTGTTGTCTTATTTATTTCTTATTCCTTAACACTCACACTGTGATATCCTAATCCAAAGTCTATATTTTAAAATATATTTTCTCCTCTTAGCAGATCAAAAAGGTCGTCAATTCTAGGAAGAGTGTATTTATTATTCATTTTTTCTTTGTGTTAGCTCTCTAAATTCAATACATAATCTCAATGTTCCATCCTTATTTTTCATTAAAAAAAATTGTGCTCCCTAATGTGAAACACTTGGGAATATGTACCCTTTCTTCAACAATTCTTCTAGTTGCACTTGTACCTCTTTTAATTCAAGTATACTCATTATAAAAGGAGTCATTGATACTAGAATAGTTATTGGTATCATTTCAATAGAAAAACCTATATCTATCTTTGGTGGCAAACTTGATATCTCTCCAAATACATCTACAAGCACCTGCGACACTAGATAATCTTTGAGACTTGGTTCATTGGTATTTTTTGGCTTCTCCACATGAGCTACATACAATTGACATCCTTTCTAAAAACATCTCCTCAATTGTAAGGCTAAAATATCTCTTGTATAAAGAGGCCTTGGAATTCCTTGCACAATGCCCTACTTTCCTTCTTCTTGTAAATGTATTGTTGTGACAATCTAGGAGAACATGGTGCTTGTCCAGCCAATCCATTACACATAGAAGATCATAAGATCCTAATAAATTGATATTCAAATATGAAATTGTGTCCAATCCATTTAGATTTATAGGATAGATCTTAACACTTTCATTGATCCTTCTCTTGGACCCAATGGCCAATTGAACAAATAATTACCTTTCAAGCTTGATTTTAATCAAATGAAATATATCCACTACTTTGGGACCATTGTTACAATGGCTTTCCCCTAAATAAATTTAAATAATAACAGGTTATTTTATAATCTCGCCTTCCACTTCAATCGTGTGGGATTAATGTTATTTTTGACAATTCTCTAGTGATGCATATATTTTTGGAATATTTATGCCCATATCTTCCACTATTATAGCCTCTTGAGTGTTATGCAAAGTCCTCATTTTGTCATATTTGTGAGGGAAATCTCTATATAAATGGTCTCCTTTACATCCCCAACATTTGAAAGGTAGTATTCCTCTTTTTCCCAAGGAATCTTCTACTTTGGGTTCATTTGGAGCATGCTAATTTTTCTTTTATCCTTTAGGACTACTTTTTTTGAAATATGGTTTGAAACCCTTCTTCCTCTAATCTAGTTTTTCCTCCTCCTTTTCTCTCCAAGTGTTCTGAAAAGTCTCTTTGTCTTTGTTTTTCTCATATAAGTACTTGGATTTACTAATGGCTTTATATTTTCACTTTCTCCTCCTTTATAAAACCTAAATATCTCAAGATTTCCAAGAAATTCTCTCGTATTTCTCCATGGTCATACTTAGTTTTTTTTTTTTTTTTTTGGTAAATTAGGCTAATCTATATTAATTCAAAAGGAGAGACACATATGCTACAGGTTGGGTTGGTAAGCTGCACTTAACCAATCCCAACCTTTGTTGCGCAGTTAAGGGGCTGCTTCCGTGGATGAAACCAACCCAGAAAGTACATAAAACAGAAAATTGCAAAAGGTGTTGTAGCACTAGGGAAAATAGAAATTCTATGGTAATAGCAAGCATGACAAAAAACAAGGAAGAGATGAGTTGTTGCGTAGTCATTAGTCTTCGGCTTCATCATCGCTATATGGATATTCCTCCATTATGGGACAGGCGTACGCCTGCACGGCAACTTCGTCTTCAGCGGTTGGTACACGTAGAGGCTTGGAGACCGATGTGTAAAGGATGGGGGCCACCGGTATTCTGCATCAGGGATGCGCGTCCGAGTACCTTTTGAATCCATTATCCATACATTTGTTTCATGCCCCTCATCTTCCTAGGCCAGAAGAGGCTCATTCTTTCCAGGCAGGGGGTGCTCCTGGTGTGCCATGGTGGACTTCCTAGGTCTACGTCTACCTCTCTGCATAACATTCAAGGGGGGCTCCTCCTCTTGATAATATTCAAGGCTCTGGGGAGTCTCTCTGGCGTGACTGCCCGAGGAGGAGCGTTCAACATATTCTAGGTGATTATCTGGCCCCCGGTGGTATCAACCAGGGAGCGCTCATCTCTGGCCTCCTCGGATAGTTCTTTGACGCAGCCTAGGTGCCATGGCCAGCTAAAGCAACTGAGATGTGAAGTAAGGGTATTGCACGACAAAGGGGGAGGTGCGAAGCAAGGTGCACGACAAGGGGTGCGGGATAATTTGTACACCTAGGTTTATGAAACTAGCCAGACAGATAGAGCTTGGTTGAGGTGCGTAGTTAGAGAGGAGCGTAGCTAGGGGAATTATGCATAGTGCAACACTAGGGGGGAGGCTATGTGACAGACTGGGCGCGCAGAAGGGCAAGAACTGTAACAACAGATAAAACTGAAGGAGAATATTGTGTGTCTCTTTGTGCTAAATGGCCTTCCCTTTAATATATTTGTGACACATGCAAAGAGGCTGAACATAATTGTGCCTCGCATGCAGCTGTGTTCTGCAATAGTTTTCCTGAGAAGGCACATGCGATGAGTTATGGATGATCGGCATGTCAATCCAAGTGATTATTCAGAACAATTGTAGCAGAGAGGTACCCTGGAGGGGGTGATGTTGTACAATCGTGTCTTCATTATGCCTTATCTCTATCATCTCATCTGGATGATTGCTAGAGAGTGGTTCCACATCGGGTGAGGACCTGCGTTGCAGATCTTCATCCTCTTGGGCATGGGAGAGGTGGTTATCATGCGTACTTCTACTGTCACCCGCATCTGAAGAGAGAAGATCTTTTTGAATGAGATTTTTGCATTCTCTTCTTAAAGAATCATTCTCAAACTGGGTGAGGTTGGAATGGTACTGCTCTCTGTGACTTTCCACCCCTTTGTTCGCGAGGAGGTCTAAAACTGAGTTTTATTTCCTGTGCACGTGGTGAAAAGTTATTTCTCTATGATTGTGTATCAGCTGTTCCACAAGTTTGAGCCTGTGGGCAAGCCTCCAACTAGTGGATACCTTTGTCGAGGCAATGCCATGGAGAATTCTTGAGGCCGCTAGTGTGATAATTTGTGAATCTCCCTCCATTTCCAGAGGAATGTAATTGAACTCAATTACTCTGTAGATGCCTTGGATGAGACCTTCAATCTCCATGGAGTTTTTTTTATCCCATCCCATATTACCCTAGTAGATCAGAAGTGGTTCACCCTAGGAGTTCCTGAAGATGCCTCTGAATCCTGCATTCCTAGGGTTGCCTTTGGAAGCGCCATCAAAGTTACATTTGAAGAAGCCATTTTGGGGAGGCTTCCATTTTTCAGGAGCAGGGGTTCTTCCTGCGCTCCTTGGGATAATCTCTTGAGGGGTATTTATGCTCATATGCCATTTGTTCCATATTTTACGCTCTTCAGTGGAGGTGGGGAAATCCTCCTGGCTCTAGGAAGTAATGGCGAGGGTTTCAATGAGATTATCGTGTATCCTTGCCAAAATTTTCTATTAGGTGCATACTCTGTCTTTGAAGATTCGATTATTCCTCTCTTTCCATTTTTTCCATATCAGGAGACCCGGAATTATCTACCAGAGTCTATTCAAAAGGTCGTTGGAGTATGGATTGTCTGTCCAACTGCTAATGGTGTTGATGATGTCGCCCCTTTCTCTATTGGTGCGTCTGCACAGGATTTATATTTTGTCCCACAAGGCATTGGAGGTAGGGCATAGGTCCAACAAGTGGTCGATGGTTTCAAATTTATCCTGGAAAAGAGGGCATCTTGAGGGACCTACAAACCCTCTCTTCAAAATATTCTCCCATGGGAGGATGTGTCATTTACTAAGCAGCCATAATGCAGTATTCCCAAACGGGAAATGCAGCAATACAATGAAAAATAGCAGAAAAATAGTGCAGTTCATCTTTTATTAAGAAGGAGGCCAAAATGGAGACCCTTCATTAGTCATTACAACAGCAAAATATAAGTTAAAAGTGGCCCATAAGATGCATGACTAGAAAATACAAGTCTCCAATGAAAGAAATCCTCAAAATGAGGTGTTGCAACCATGTATAAAGACTACAAATTCCTTACAGCGTTATTTTATTTGCTCTGCAACAGTTGTAGATTACACATCAGATCTAGAGCAAGTATGTGGACAAAAAGTTAGATCTATAGTAGATCCATACACTATACAAGGTCCTCTAACAATCCCCCTTGGGGTTTTCAACAAAATACCAAGTACAAGATGTAGATCTAAGATCTAAGACTGCATATCTATGGAAATATTTAGATCTGGAAAGTGGATGTGATATGATATAAACAATAAAATGATCTCCTCCAAAAGATCTCCAAAGTGAAGGGTAGATCCCCAACACCTAGAAAATCACTCTCCAAATGGTGAGCTAAAACACCCTGCAAATACACCTACAGAAATAACGCAGATCTGGATCTATACTACGCTGTAGGGATCAATATACAATTGGCCTGTAGCCAAGCTTTGAAAATGATGCTCAAATTCTTCAATATAGTCCTCCCAATGAAGTATAACCCTCCTTCACTAAAAAGAAGCACTGAAATGGACTAGATCTGAAAGATCTAATCTCCACTTGTTGCAGCTTGCAAAAACAGTCAAACCCTCAACAGGATATGCACTGTAGTTGAAATAAGTAGCTTGGCCCTAAGCCAGATAGTGGACAATGCAATACAAAATCTCCTAAGAGCTACTCAATGGGAACAGGTGTGATTCCCGACCAGGAACACCCAATGCTAAACAACATTATTCTTAGCTAAACAGCAAGAGAATGAGATATGTCTAAATAGACCATATACTCAGAAAAATATCGTATCATCAACAACCTTCTAATGCTGCCATCCCCTTCCTTTTATAAGACAAGATCTCGCAAACCCTAAACCACCTCCAAGGAAATCATCTCTTTCACACAAGGCATCTCCATCTAAAACTATGATGTGCCTCATTGATGGCCACTCCTCCATGAAAACGCTGTAGATTTGGTCAAGGTTCACCCAGTCAACATGTTTAGCCCCTATTCACACCTTAGGGTGCTTTATTCAGCTGAAAATATGATCCACTTTCACAAGAGAAGTGTTTTTATTCACAATAAAGAGCTTTATGGGTTCCCCCACCCACTTATTCACCTATCTATGTGACAAAAAAAACAATTAATGTTCCCATTAGTTATAGGCTAATGTATGAATATTACAGTCCTCCCCTCCAAAATGTTTCTTATCCTCAAGCAACTACAAAAGGACATTGCAAAATCTCCAATGGATATGTCTCCTCCCAAGAATACAAGTTTGCCTTTGGTGAATAAACCAAATAGCTTTCATCATGAAGAAGTGGGAGTTATATGGAAAGAGTTATATGATGTCCATTGGCTTCCTTAAGGCATGAGAGATGATAAATGTGGGGTGCTTCATCCCCAATGAGAAACTCCAATCTCCATGCTATCATCCAAACAAAGTGAGCCATCCTTGGTAGCTCATAGAAACAGTCACCAATCCCCTCCTTATGCAATGTGTATGTGTTGCATGGCTGAAAATGAGAGGTAATATTGTGCAACTTACGTTGCCTCTCCCTCCATTTATGATAAATTTGGAGCTCCTGATCCTGGGCTGCAATAATATAGTCCTCATGAAGCCAAAAGATACTTGGAACCTCATGATTCCCCTAATTGATTCTAGGGAGTCTCCTTGCCCAATCCTCCATGCATATAGTGAACAAAGTGTCATCACCATCTAGGCTCCAAAATAAATAGGGACTAAGTGTCATATGACATATGGGCTGGTGACAATAGTCCCTCCATTGAGACCAGCACTAATCTTTTTCTTGTTGTCTCAAATCATGATACAATAAGTGGCCATCCAACCACCCTCTTGCTGCCATAAGCTTCTCAAAAGCTTGAAAATAATAGAGGACATTAGTTTTTTGCTGAATAAGATCTAATCAATACATGTCTTGCCAAAAATCCTCCCACGACAGAGGCTTCTCCCAAAGACATAAGTCAAACATATGGCCCCTTTCATAAGGAAATAAGTGATGTGATGTAGTATCCATATAACGTCCCATCCTCCTCTTGAAGCATGAATAAATGTGGGAATTTTCATTCCCAATGGACACATCCAACCAATGTTTCATCCCTCCAATCATGTTCCCAACAAAGATAAGAGCATCATCATCATGTGGGATCAAAACCAGTAATACATAAACAATCAAATGCAATGATGGAGGTGGATCATAGTCCCACATGTGGAACCATCGCAATAGATCTCCTAACTGCATCCGATAGTGATATGGTAAGTGGTTTCCCCACCATTTACTTGATTCCCAAGTGATCTCACCATGGCTGAAGGTGTGAGATATATTCGGTGCTTTTGGAAAGCACCCACAGTGATACAATATCTCCCTTTGTCCTCTAAGGGAGTGGCCATGTTCAGAAATGTTTGTGGCCAAAAGTTGGCCATGAATTTTGTATGGAATAACAATCCTCTTAGGAGATATGGCCTGCATATGCATGGTAAAAGAATACAAGTAATAATCAAATGAATCATGAGATATAAAAGCATATTCTTTACCAAAATTTCTCCACATACAAATGGAGTGGTGCATAGATCTATCTCTTCTCTTTCCCAAAGAGGAAAGAGGTGGTTGAATTGACTCCTCCATAGAGTCAGATATCTTCCCCAACTCCACATGGTTCATGCATGTCTGAAAATGCTGATATAACTCCTCTTCAAAGCCCCCTCAAGTGTAAAACTCTATGATAGTGTTGAAAGCCTTCATAGAATAAGTATGGCTGAAAAGGAATTCTTCGTGTGCTCTTTGTAGCAACTTCTCCTTGAGCTTGGAAGCTCTAGATAAGAATATCCTACCATGATGATAGATGACTTCATCTTGGAATGAATAGCCCCCCTCTTGTAGCTGGTCATTTGGTATCATGCATGTCAAAATATCCTTTGAATAATCCACCAATAGCTGTGATTTCTAATATGGATCTAAGCTTCCCAATAATGACAGCGACGTAGAATTCTGAAATGAAGTAGTTGTCACATCATCACTCTCCTCTTTCGCATGCTTAATGTCAAAGCCACATGCTGGAGTAATGTAACTCCACCTTCGTTTCCTCTCTTGCAGTTGATCTTGCTCAAGACAAGATTGAAGTACATGGAAGTCAAACTCCTTTTGAAAGGTCTCTTTCTTCCAAAACTTCCATAATTTTGCCCATGCATGCAAGGGTGTTAATACCCTCTTTTCATATTCAGAAATATTCCTCATGTGTGGAAGTATCATTTGCTACTCCAAGACCATGGAGTGGCCATTTGACACCATGCTCATGTCATCATAGATTTATGAATCATTTTCCAGCACAGATTGTTGAGTGGGATATGGCAATGTCCAACTTAGAGAATTGATCATCTCTCCTTGGAACCCATCAAAAGTTCTCAACGTTGTAGTAGATTCTCCCAAGGCTCCTTCCTTAGCCAAATATGTCACTGCTGCACTAAATTGAGAGAACACTTTATTCATCTTCCAATCAGGGGGTCTCCCTGGTGGAATGCCTCCATGCAAAGAGACATCAAAATATGAAGTAGACTGTGTAAATGAGTGGACTGATGTGTCCCTTCCTTTGCTACATAAATCAGTCTCCTTATTCTGAATATAAACCCCTTGAAATAAACAAGGGTGCATACTCCTCATCCTTGGATGTTGATCCATCCTTTCTCCTCCTTGGATCAAGGTGTTACTGCCCAATATTACTATCACATGATGCTCCTTGGGAACCCTTTGCAAAGATGCAAGAGCTCCTCCTCTTGAAGCAATAACTTCATACCCATCCCCATGTGGTGATGGTCCTTATTCTGGAGTGACAACACTGTTACTGCCTTCATGTTCTTTCCCCTCATCAATATTTGAGAATACCTCACTAATAATGAGAGACCCTAGATCTTGGTCTTCCCTTGTAAGAGGAACCTCCATGTCTTCCCTTTGAGAAGAAATATCTTCATGCAATGGGGATCTTGCCCGTGGCAAGGTATCACACAAGTTTTTATCCCCTTCAATAGAAATTTGAAGTGGAGTTGGCATAAAATATCTTTCCAACTCATGCAGGGGTTTTGAATGTTCATGCGTTGCTAGCTCATTCAAAGATGTTTCAGATTGTTTTACATCAAATATCTTCACTAATCTCTTAGTGAATCTTGCATAAGTAGATATATTTACATTCTTTAATGAAAAGGATTCAAACAACCACCAAGCATAAGATTTATCCTTGAGATGCAGCGCTGCTACTTTAAGGGCTTCCTTTTCTTAAACTTTATGTAGATCCAAATATGATTCTAGTTGATCTATCCAATCCTTGGTTGTGCATGTGGAGGATCCATCAAAGTTTGGTAGAAAGAATCTACCTCTTTTGCTTCTGTTGTACTTGCTGGATCTTATTTCCTCCTTAAGTTGGCAGAACTCTTGGAAGTTCAAGTGCTCCTTGAATCTCTAAGATTGAGATTCATACTCTTGAACATAATCACTCAAAGTCTCCTCCTTTGGTGCATCTTCCTTCTCCATCTCTCTTGTAGTAAATCTGGGCATAGTATAACGTTGTGGATCTGATTTTGTAGTTGAGTGCTTGCACACATAATGTGAATAACTGGGGTTTTCTTCATGTGAAAATCTTCTCGAGGGACCTTAATACCTTTCCCTCTTCATTCCCTTGATTTCTCTTCTAAGCACATGCATAGTTTGACGAAGAAGTCTTGAAATATCCTTCCATTTCATGCCTCCAGATAAAGGGGTTTTACCCTTGTCTTCTTTCTCATCAGTGTAATCAAATCTTCTTTCCTTTTGATACCACCTCTCCTTGTCAGCAAGAGGCTCTCCTTTTCTAGAAGACATATTGCTTCTTAGAAAGCACAGGTTATGCCAAGATGATGCTCTAATACCACTGTAGTATTCCCAAATGGGAAATGCAACAATACAATGAAGAATAGCAAAAAAATAATGTCGTTCATATTTTATTAAGAAGGAGGCCAAAATGGAGACCCTTCATTAGTCATTACAGCATCAAAATATAAGTTAAAAGTGGCCCATAATATGCATGACTAGAAATTACAAGTCTTCAATGAAATAAATCCCCAAAATGAGGTGTTGCAAGACTGAAAATGCCTTACAGTGTTTTGTATTGGCTCACCAACAACTGTAGATTACACATAAGATCTAGAGCAATTATGTGGACAAAAAGTTAGATCTATAGCAGATCCATACATTGTACAAGCTCCTCTAACAATCCCCCTTGGGGTTTTCAGCAAAATACCAAGTACAAGTTGTAGATCTGAGATCTAAGACTGCATATCTATGGAAATATTCAGATTTCGAAAGTGGATCTAATCTGATATAAACAATAAAATGATCTCCTCCAAAAGATCTCCAAAGTGAAGGGCAAATCCCCAACACCTAGAAAATCACTCTCCAATTGGTGAGCTAAAACACCCTGCAAATACACCTACAGAAATAACACATATCTGGATCTATACTACGCTGTAGGGATCAATATATATTTGGCCTGCAGCCAAGATGTGAAAATGATTCTCAAAGTCTTCAATACAGTCCTCCCAATGAAGTAGAACCCTCCTCCACTGAAAATAAGCACTGAAATGGACTAGATCTGAAAGATATAATCTCCACTTGTTGTAGCTTGCAAAAACAGTCAAACCCTCAACAGGATCTGCGATGTAGTTGAAATAAGTAGCTTGGCCCTAAGCTAGATAGTGGACAATGCAATACAAACTCCCCAAAGAGCTACTCAATGGGAAGAGGTGGGATTCCCGACCAGGAACACCCAATGCTAAACAACATTATTCTCAGCTAAACAGCAAGAGAATGAGATATGTCTAAATAGACCATATACTCAGAAAAATATCAGATCATCAACAACCTTCTAATGCTGCCACCCCCTTCCTTTTATAAGACAAGAGCTTGCAAACGCTAAACCACCTCCAATGAAATCACCTATTTCACACAAGGCATCTCCATCTAAAACTGTGTTGTGCATCCTTGATGGTCACTCCTCCATGACAGCGTTGTAGATTTGGTCAAGGTTGACCCAGTCAACATGTTTTATCCCCTATTCACACCTTAGGGTGCTTTATTCAACTGAAAATATGATCCAATTTCACATGAGAAGTGGTTTTATTCACAATAAAGTGCTTTATGGGTTTCCCCACCCACTTATTCACCTATCTATATGACAAAACAAAATTTTAATATTCACATTACTTATAGGCTAGTGTAGGAATATTAGACATAGAAAGGTGGCTACTTTGGGCCAGAGCTTGGCCAACCATATATTTTTCCAGATGAAATTGGTAGGATCTAGGATTTGTTGATGTAAGAGGTTGTAGGCTTCCTTGGTAGAGTATTTGCCACTTGGCATGTGACCCCATCTAAGGATATTAGGTCCTGGTTGGGCTCTGATTTTTCTTTTTTTGCTTAGCTCCTCCCGAATGTCTGTGTGATTTTCATTATTCCAGTCTTCTTGTCATCTGTCTGTATGTATCCAGTTCCTGTATCTCTGAGTTGTTTCATCGGTCCAGAAATCCTGTACACACTTCCTCTGCCTTGCCTGTGATATTGTGCTCCACAGTGGTCTGGGGAAGATGGAAGAGATTCTAGGCAGTTGCTGCCACGAGTCCTCCCAGAGTCTTGCTTGAGTGCCATTGTGCAACTCCCAGAATTTGTGGGTCTGTATCAGTTGTTTCTGGTTGCTTTCTGCTTTCCATATTTGAGATCCTCCTAGCTTTATGTTAAATCTGATAAGGTCCTCCTTGGTCCATGTGCTAGCATATTTGACTGCCCACAGGTTTGGCCACAGAGTGTGGCCGTTGGAAACCCATTTCCACCAGATACTAGCTCACATGATGTTGTTGATGTGCTTTGGATCATGCAGCCCCCCATAACCTTTTGGTGTGCATACTTATTTCTATTTGACTAAAGCCCATTTATTTTTATCCTTGGTACCACCCCACAGGAAATTCCTTTGTATTTTACGAATGTCTTTGAGGACCCATTTGGGAGCTGCGAGTACCAAGAAGAGGTAAATGGGGAGAGATTACAAAACTGCTTTGATGAGTACCAAGTGACCTGCTATATTGAGAGTGTGATGAGTCCAGTTGGATATCCTAGTTTCCATTTTATCCAGCAACGCACGCGCATGAGGAATGATTAATGGCAGTGGCGATGAGCGGGGCACCAAGGTATTTGAAGGTTAAGGAGGCTATGGAGAAGCCTATAATGTGGGAAATATTACGATGAGTTATAGGGGGTGTGAAAGAAGAAAATTTGTGATTTTTCAGGGTTGAACTTTGTGCCAAAAGCTTCAGAGAAGGAATCTAGCATAGATTTGAGGGAACAGGCTTCCTGGACCGAGGGGTAACCCATAATCACATTTTCATCCACAAATTGTTGATGGGAAGAGGGAGGAAGATTGTGGACGGGTATACCCTACAGAGTACCTGAACAGACAGAGCTTTTGAGGATTCAGCCTAGCCCTTTAGCCATAATGATGAAAATGAAGGGTGAAAGGGAATCCCCTTGTCTGATACATCTTGAGGGACTAAAGGTTGCTGAACGTATACCATTCACCAAGATGGAAATAAAAGGGGAAGTTATGAGGCTCATGATCCATCTTACCCAGGTGTCATTAAAGCCAAAGGCAAGAAGGACATGTTTGATGTAATCCCAACTGAGTTTGTCAAAAGCCTTGGAAAGATCGATTTTGAGGAGCATGCCAAGATTTTTGGAAATTTGGAGAGAATGAATGACCTCGTGGGTTAAAATGATACCATCAAAAATTTTCCATCCTTCTACATAGCTCGTTTTCTCTGGGGAGATAATTAGGGGGAGGAGCTGTTTCAGCCTATTATCAATATATTAGAAATTATCTTATAATTGACATTGCAGAGAGCTATGGGCATGTACTTACTTGGTGTGGCAGCATTGTCTTCTTTCAGTACAAGAGTGATGAAGGTGGCATTTAGAGCTGGAAGAAGCCAGTGAGTGGTGTGTGATTCCTCAACTACACCCCAGACCTCATCTCTGATGGTTTCCCAAAATAAGTAGAAGAATTTGGTGGTGAATCCATCAGGGCCCGGAGCTTTCCCTTCCTTAAGTTGGAAGACTTCTTATTCCACCTCAACAAGAGTAGTAGCTTTGAGCAACGTTCGGTTGTGTTCTTCCGTAACCAACTTGGGTATGTGCTAGGTGATTTTCCCTATTGCCTCATGCCTCTGATGATTAGGTTCTTGAAGAATGTCCTTGAAGTGGTTGTGCAACTCCTCCGTGATGTCCTCTTGCTTTTCCAGCCGCTCTCTATTTTGATTTTTGAGAACTATGATTCTATTGTGGATTTTGTGTTGAATGGTGGAGCGATGGAAAAAAATTTTGTTTCGTTCTCCCTCTTTGAGCCAGCAGATCCTAGATTTTTGTCTCCATAGGATTTCTTCCTGGCTTCTTCTTTCTTCCATTTGAGATGATAATATCTTCTCTTGATTTGCTGAATCGGCTGAGTGGCCTTCCGTGATGACAGTTTGGTGAAGCTTCTTCATTTTCTCTTCCAGCTCTCTTTGATCTTTGAAGATATTGCCGAAGATGGATTTTTTCCACACCTTCAGTTTCCCTTTGAGCATTTTCAACTTTGTTTGGAACTGGTGCATTTTTGTTCCTTGCGGTGGTAAAATGGAGGACCACCAATCAGAGACCATTTCCTTGAACCCTGAATGTCTGATCCAGTAGTGTTCAAGCCAGAATGGTATGGGCGTAGGTGTACTTGGTCTTAACCATTGAATTTGTATAGGCCAATGGTCAGAGCCAGCGGCCGAGATAATGGTGGCTACTAGATCACCCCCAAGATGTATGAAGTCTTCTTAGTTGACTTCAAAGAAATCTTACATTTTCTTGTCATAGTAGTGCTCTAAAAAAAACATTGTCGCTAGAAATATTCCTTGAATTTATTCTAAGAAATATTCTCCTCATCAATGTGCTTTATTTGCATCAATTTTCTGACCACATAGAATCCTTTCCTTGTAAATATTATATGGCTACTCTAGATTCTAATTTAGATGAGCAGTTATGCAATTTAAGATACTTTCTTATTCCAAGTAACAAAGTTTCAACATAATCTTCTTTTTTTATTTCACCATGAAATATAGGTGGTTTAAGCTTCCTCGGCTCACCTTGCAAATTGTTCAACCCATGTCTTTTCTTTTATGTTTAATGCGAGACATTTATAGGTTTCTCCTAGAATCATTAGATGTTGTTGGAGTGGGGTCACCTAGGGTACATTTTTGAGTAAATTTGTATAAATTTTTCATATGCATGTTGCGCAAAAAGGTCAAGGGGCTTTGGGGTGAGTCAAAGTCCCTCTTTTTGCATACTTGGGCTATAAGGGTAAACTGTGGGCCTAAAACCATGGTTTGAGACGATAGTATCTGCGCGCTAAGATGGATATAAATAGATAGATCGAGTCTAAGTAAGAAATCAGAATTGATGTAATTTTTTTATCTAAGTACGTTTATGCTTATGTGGTACCTTTTTGTAAGTCTGGGTTGGGTCGAAAGGCTCCTGTTGGCTATGTCCACAGAGACCTAGTCCTGGTTGTGTGCGGACTCCGTTGGTTGTGTGCGTGGAAGGGAAAATTCTATTTGTACTGAACTGTTGGAATCTAATACAAAGACTGGTTTTGGCAAAGCACTGTGTTCTCTATTTACTTTATTGTTTTTGAGATCGCTTTACTTCTGTTATGCTTAATTATATTTGCGCGAGTAAATTTTTCTTTATGCATGAACATTTGTTGATGGTTGATAAATTTTCTTTAAGTTATTGCACTTTGATCGGATCTTGTTTTTTATTATATCTATCTATCTATATATGTGTGTGTGTGTGTGTGTGTGTGTGTGTGTGTGTGTGTATACATATATGTATATATGTATATACATATATATGTATATGTATATATATCTACATATATATATATATATATATATATATATATATATATATATACATATACATACATACATATGTGTGTGTGTGTGTGTGTGTGTGTGTGTGTGTGTGTGTGTGTGTGTGTGTGTGTGACGAAGTCGATATGTGATTCATCTATATATGCATTATTTGTGTCTGTGACAAGCTGAAATGATAAGTATTGTTTTGTATTTGCGCGCATATGTCTCTGATCTGTAACACATTTTGTTATAAACTTGTTTAGGGCCACCACATTATTTTCTTCCTCAGGGTGCAGAAACCTAGTTCCAGTACCCCCCCATACTACTTCAAGTGAGACTTTGATCTGCGCAAGAAAGTCATTGCCAAAAGGGCCAGTAGTTAGAGGGTTTGTTGGTTGCGCGATAAACTCTGAACCTGGGTCAAGACCCCTCAAGCCAACAGATGCACACCTCTTACTAAATGAATGAGTGGGTGAATAATGATATCTCTGGGCTCTACTGGAAATTTTTTATTGTCTAAATCCTATATAGTCATTCTTCCTTGCATGATTTATGGATTCTTCTTCATGTCTCGAGGTTAACACATTCTCCATTTGTCTTTACAATTTATTTAGGCTTTGCAACAACTAAGTGTTTATTTAATTATGCTTCTCACATGCCTTTATTATTATTTCATTTTCAACCTTGTATTTGTACACTTTCTACTCTCAAACTCCTTCTAGCCTCTACCAATTATGCTTATTCCACTCTACTTCTATGTCCATTAGATTATGTCACTACTTTACCCAAACTAATGTTTAGGCCTTTGTATTCCACCTCATGATTGTAAATTATTTGTTCTTTCTTCATATAGGTGGTTTGTAATTTTAAGCTAATATTGTTCTATTGATGCCCATAATTTTGCAAAATGTGTATATAATTAAATTACTTTAGACAAAAGTAATTAATTATAAATTATGGAACTCATATGTATGTTTTTTTTTTCTTCCCTTTGAAGTCACCAACAACCTTCTTTGGACTTGCTGAGAATTTATTCTACTCAAAAAAAAAAATTACGTGTGGACTATCATATTCCATTCATCATTAGCTTCCCGTTGTCTATTCATACACCCCTTTTTGAGTTATGAGTTAAAAGTTATGTTATTTGAAGTTTTGTCCATTTTTCATGATTACCCCTATAACGCTACAAGCAACTTTATGTTAGTTCACTTAAGATAAGTGTGCTCAATTCATATTATATGAGTGGATTATAAACTTCAATAGCTTTCTAGTGACTACTTTCATTCTCCATTTTAAGCTTTCGACAAGGAGTTATGGCACTTGGAAGTAAACTAATACCTTATTTTTCCTCTACTTGTTTCAAATGTATCTTACTTGTACCAACTTTGTTTTACAATTGTAGTATATTGTTGGAAATCTCCCTTTGAGCTCTTTAATTTAAGCTACAAAGTATAAGTGGATTGTGAGGATTTAGAATCTAAAAAAATTGTTTATACCTTCAAAAATTCCCCTAAAGTTTATGACCCAAAAGCATAGAACAATTAAAATATTTGTTGGGTGCGTTTTTTATGGTTATTTTTGCTTAGCATAAACCCCTAATTTGGCTTAATATATCCACCTTATCCTTAATTTTTCCCACTTTTTCTTTATTTTAGCTTCAAATTTCATGAAAATGTATCCAATTCATCCTCTTCTAAATTATGAATTTTTGATAAAAATTGTGCATTAAAGCAAATTTACTAGAAAGTCAAACTTTTTTTTGCAAATGCTCATTCGGTTGAATATATGCAAGATATATGGGAAAAATGAAAGACATGGGTTTTGTTTCTTGGGACCCATACATGGATATACACTTATTCTCTTCTCGAAAATAAGCTCGTACTGGTTCGGTCAATTCGGCCAGTTTTGAGGAAAATCCCTTGTTTTGAGCTAAAACCAAATACGTTTTAGTTTTTCAGGGATTACATTACATTTCAAGGGCCTAGTATGATGGAATTTGACCCAAACAAATCTCAAAAATAACATTTTAATTTATGGCATGAGAAATCACAACACTTCTAGTTTTAAAAATTTGTATAAAGACAGCAAGTATGTGAAGACTTGGACTAAGTTTTTATTTTTCATAACTCAGATTTGAAAGATTTAGTATCAAAACTATAAGAGTTGTGTTATAGATTTTTCTATGTATTTTTCATCAATAAATGGAGTTTTTTCAGTTTTTGTAGCTGATATTCTTCAATAGGCATGCTTGCTTGGGTGGAGGGCCCCTACAATAAGCTTGTGCACTTAGTTCTTTTTGTTTTTTATCAATTGTATTATGGTATATATTTTCATATTATTTTAATGCTAGCATATTTTCCTTTTTGTGTACTAATTTCCCAAGTTACATTGTATATACTCATACTTATATCTTGGTATGCTCATAATTGCCCATAACTATATTTTAAGGCTTGTTGTCCATGGTTATTTTGTTGATTGTCCATACTAGTTTAACTTGTTGTCCATACTTATTTTCATCATTCTGCATACTTGCTTTATTTTTTGTCCATGTACTTCTTCTTAAACATTGTTTATGAGCAAATATATCATAGATTAGTTGATGTCCATTAGATCATATTATTTTTGAATTCAATAAAATATTAGGAGAGACTATCTCTTCTTCCTTTTAAGGAGAAAAGGACCCAATGCATTCTTGAATCATAAAACTAGCATTGTTCGAAGACATCTTAGTTTCTCACATTTTTGTAGATCAAATCATTCTTTCATAGATTAGACAATGAATGGAAAGACGAGCCCACTGTTAGATGGTGTATAATACTAAGTGTGACCACCCAATTTGGAAATACCTTACTGCATGCAAGTCCCTCAGACTGGAACTATTATATTATTGCTTTTATTTCTTGTCAATTTTCCTTTCAAAGTGTGGGGTAATTTAATTCAGGGTTCATAAACTTGTGAAGTATACTCGCAGTGTATATGTTAAGTTGTCAACTTTTATTTATAGGAAAGCTATTATAATTTCAAGATGAAAATCAAACCTACTTATGACAAGATCTTTAGTAAGCACGCACACATGTTCTTTTTTAAAGACCAAAGTAAAATACGAAATTCAAGACTTGGAAATTAAATGAAATCAAAGAAAATTATGCTAATGTGAAAGCTTTTAAATCGTATTCTATTGAGAAAGGAAATGAAATATTACTCTATTGAACTTCCAAATATAAATTTACTTTATATTTGTTCTCTTCCTTGCATTAAAAATCCATATGAAACCATTACAATATTTGATGAATCTTCTTCAACCTTTATAAACACGATTCAAAATTCCAATATGGATGTGCATACCAATGATGATGAAGTTGTAAAAAAATATTTCAAACTCTGAGACGCGTTGTTGAAGACCTAGGCGCAGGCGCAGGCGCAATCGTCCCAACCTCTGCTACAAACTGCTCCAGCTACTCGATTTTGGCTGCATGGCCCCTCCGGAGGACATCCCGAAGGCGGACGCTCCTCCTGATCACACTTCTGCTTTTTCAGCACTGATCATCTCATTGAATCTGCCACAACAAAGGCCAGCAATCTCCAAGTTTGTCAAAAAATTGGATCAGATGCAGGAAGTCTCTCTGCCTCCTGTGATCCCTCGAATGGCTGTTCTCTCCCTCGCAGAGAAAGGACTCAATGGAAAATTCACAGGCCTCTGGACCTCGTTGAAGACAGTCCAAAAATGGGTGGAACACAACTGGATGGACAAGATCAAAGGAAAAATATCTATCAGATTTTGTGGCAGGGGTTTTTACACCTTCCACTTTGAGACAAAGGAAGACAAAGACTTGATCTTCAGGAACGGGCCATATTTCATGGATACCAGAGGACTTTATTTCAACAAATGGACACCATAATTCGATCTGGAGCTTGACATTCCTAATGCAGTCCCTGTTTCGGTCCGTCTTCCACATATTCCTCTTCACTGCTGAAGGGACGATTCTGTAAGAGCGATTGGGAACATTGTTGGGAAGTTTATTGACATAAGTGAGCCAAAGGATAACATGTAAGCTTGCGCAATAATATGCATAAAGGTAGACCTGGGGAAAGGACTTTCGAAGGCAATCAACCTAAAGGTGGACAACTGGACTCATATTCAGCAGCTAGACTATGAACAAATTCCCTTCAAGTGTAAGGTATGTCACGAATACGGTCATTTCGCTAATAGATGTACAAAAGTAATTGAGGTTGAAAATACTGACCCTGAAACACAATGGAAGGTTATAAAAAAAAAAATTTATGGCCCAAATCCTAGAAACATTGGTGCTCCATGATCTGAAATTGTGTGAACAAAATATTTCTTATACAGAGATTGACAGTAGGGGCTTTTACTGGTTATTTCACCTTTACTAGAAAGGATGAAACCAGAAGCTTTTGGCCCACTTACTGGCTCTGCCTAAAGAAATATAATGTAAACACTTAAATAGATCTGATCAATGAAAGTATTTTTTTATGTGCAAAGTATTCATAAATCAAAATTTTATGTGTGAATAAGCAAGTTCAAGTATTCTGCAATGGATGTAATGTGGTTTGAAGTGAAACTAATGAGTTGTGATCATTGTATAAGTCTGATTGGGAAAAATGGACTTATAAAAAGTTACTGTTTAATGTAGTAAAATCTGAAATATAATAGCAAAAATACACAGCATAATAGTAAGCATTTGTTTAAGCAGTTCACCCCTCTCTTGGGCTACCTCTGCTGGGTCCAAAAGCCTCTAATTAGGCTTTTCCCTCTTTCATTAATGCTCAAATTAAGAATTACACTGTGTAGAAAGCCTCAAAAGGCAAAATTAGCTGCAAATTCAGAAACAGAGGACTGAAATCATTATAAATCGACTATTCATTCACCTCCAATGGATGAGTATAGTCCAACACAGCTGATCTTTCACCAGGCCCTGGTGGCTTCACAACAAAAATCACTGATAAAATCACTGATAGAGCACCCTGATGGCTTTGCAACCTGTCCCAAAAGCTCCATCATGCTTCAATACCCCAAAATCAAAAAACAATTCGTCCCAAATGGACTTCCTTAGCCAAAGTTATGGCTAACTGAAGTTTTTTCCCAGTGTCACCTAGAAAAACTCCACTAAATGTGGAGAAATGGAGCTAACTCCAGTTAAATATAGCGACAGGTGCTAAAATTGGGGAACCACCGAAAATGCCGCCGAATATGAGGTGCTAACGGATAAGCCCCCATGTGACCGCACCGATCGGACTTCATAAACAAACTTAGAGTTTAATGCTTATAGGTTCGAACCATATGTTTTAATGTATCTCCGCACCGGGTGCGGAACCATGTGACCAAGACCCAAACCATAACGCGCCGCCCATAACAAACAGTAAGGTTTAAATAAATGTCCATTGCCATGGTTTAACAAGAACTATCGTGTAGCCCGTTGGTCGGGCCTCTCTGTTGCCATCGCCCTGACCCGGGGTCGAACCTCTCCGCGACCAAAACAAAATTTTTAACGCCCATTTCATTCCACCTTGGGGCCATGTGGCGGCCTCCGGGCTGGCCACGTGGCGCCCTTTCATTGGCTGCCTGTGGAATATTCTACAGGATATTCTATGGAATATTCCACGAAATATTCCTAGAATATTCTGTGGAATATTCCACAAAATATTCCCAAAATATTCTGTGGAATATTCTTTTTTTAATAAAAAATTTTATAAAGTCAAATTTTGGCCATTTTTTAACTGAAATTGAGAAAATTCAAAGCTGAATAACTTTCTCATACGGCGTCGGTTTTCAGTGTCGTTCACGTCTACAGGATTGTTTTTCCAAGCTCTTTCCAATCATTCTAGTTCAGACCAATTCTGAGCAACTTCATTTTTGAGCATTTTTCTACAAGAGACTTGATCTCCTGATCACACCTCCCAAATGGGAAGCTTTTGGACCCTAAAAAGCTTTCTGATTACTTAAAATGATGATGTGGAGACTGATTCTCCACTCTTCCACCCTTGAATAACTGAAATCTACCCGATTTCATCTAATGAAGCTTTTGAGAAAATGATAATCTGTCTCTGGAATCAACTTATCGACCCTTGCTAAGATTGACGAAGTCATGATGAAAATGATTAAAATCTGCAGAACAGAAATTGTAATCTACAGAAAACAAAAATTTTCTACACTGATCAAACTTCCAGAAAGACTTATAATAACCTTCACCTTGCAAATTGTTCCCATGGCGAATTCTACCATTCTGAAACCAAATTTTTCCCATGCTGAATTGTGTGTCCTTCTTGCTTGCACTGCTTTGCTTTGACACTTCATTCACTGCATTGGCTGACCCAAAAGGTAATTTGTGCAACATAACATCATATTCTTTCAAATACAAACTATTATTAAGCTGAGACAAATCATTAGCAACATCATAAAAAGGAGAATGCTCAAAATCTGGTCGTTTCAACATCAACAAAGTTAGACTTTGACTTGCATTAACTAGTCTTTTCAATTGACTTGCATGGAGTAAAGAAGATTCCAGCTTCTTCTTGTGAGCTCTCACAATGTACTCTTTACCATCTTTGAACAAGTGATACTTGTTTTCATGGCGATGAAAGATAGCCTTCTTGTCAAATAAATAAGGACTTCCCAAAACAATACCTGAGATATCAAGCGGCACCACATCAAGTTCAAATATGTCAATAAAGTGTGCAGTTATTGCAAAGCGCAATATGCACTTCCTTGAAACTTGAAAATTGGCATCCTTACATATCCATCCAAGTGGATAAGGCTTAGGATGTGGAATGGTCTCAAGTTTAAGCTGCTTGACCAAGTCTTCAGATATAAGATTCGCTTGTGACCCACTGTCAAATAGTGTGTCAATTTTGGTATGTTTTGAAATTACCCTCACATGGAAAATATCTATCCTCCTCTTTTCTTCATGAGTATCTTTGTGACAATTCAAAGAGCTAGAACTGGGAGTTGTGTCTTGCACCACTTCTTTCCCCTTAATATTCTTTAAAACCATGGCTATGCTTTTTGTCTCATCTCCTGAGTCTGACCCTAAGTCTTGCTCAACTGTTGCTACAGTTTTCTCCTTTTCTTTGGTCTTGTTTTTGTTCTTGTATTTTTCTAGTTTCAGTTCAGGATGAAGCTTCCAACAATGATCTTCATCATGACTTGTCTTCGAACAGTTCTTGCAAAAGAACTTTCCTTTTTCTTTTCTTGAATTTTCAACTCTCTTCTTTCCTTTGTTTTTGAAATTACTATCCTCATCAAAAGTATTCTTTCCTCTAGCTTCTAAATGTGTAGCCTGCACACAGACTTCATCTAAGCTGGTAGGATTGAACATTAGAATATTATGTTGAAGGTAATTGTGCAAACCTCCTATGTATTTCAACAAGGTGTCTTGACTTTGTAAGTCTACTCCAAGTAGAAGTGCTCTCCTTCTAAACTCTTGGGTATAATCTTGCACATTTTGACCCTTAAGTTGCCTAAAATTTTACCAATTCATGATTTCTTTCTGAATATGAGCAAGAGGATAAAACTGTTTCTTAATAGCTGTAATAAACTCATTCCAAGTTAGAGTTATCTTACCATGCTTTTTTATTTCCTCCTTAGTCTTGGCTTCCCACCAAACCAAAGCTGCTCCATCCATTCTCAAAGAAGCTAATTGGATTTTTGTGTCATCATCATGCAAATTCTGAATTCTTAGATAGACTTCCAGCTGTCTAATCCAGTTATCCAATTTCTCTGCATTAACATCACCATTAAACATTGGCAACTCAAACTTCACATCAAGCTTTAACAAAGGATTTTTAAGAGATGTTTTTGTTTTGTGTGACTAATTAACAGAAGTTGAAGAGGATGATGTGGAGGAAGAGGATGACGATGGAGATGAAGGATCACCATTTCCTCCATTCCCTTTCTTAGACTTATCATTGTCTTTCTTCCCTCCTGAAGAATCTCCTTCTTCTTTTTGGTTTCTAGACCCTTCTCCAGCAATCCTATCATTTCTCTCCTGATAGAGGATCCTAACCATCTCAATCATGTCCAAGAAAGCTTTTCTAAAGACTCTTTCTTCTTCCTTGGGATCCATTTCCTCATGTACTTCTCCTTCTCTGGAAGACATGTTTGTGGCTGATTCTAAGGCTAATGAGGATGAAATGGAAGGTGGAGATAATGGCACCCTAACCCTCCTTGGTTGAGGATTAACTTGTGCTCTAACCAATTGACCTTCCCCTCTTTTCAATTTCAGCCTAGTAAGCATCAAATTCTGCAGAATAACACAATCTTCTTGCACAAATTTCAAAAAATATTAAGCAAAACCTAGTGCTTTGATACCAATCTGATCTGAAATTGTGTGAACAAAATATTTCTTATACAGAGATTGACAGTAGGGGCTTTTACTATTTATTTCACCTTTACCAGAAAGGATGAAACCAGAAGCTTCTGGCCCACTTACTGGCTCTGCCTAAAGAAATATAATGTAAACACTTAAATAGTTATGATCAATGAAAGTATTTTTTTATGTGCAAAGTATTCATTAATCAAAATTTTATGTGTGAATAAGCATGTTCAAGTATTCTACAATGGAAGTAATGTGGTTTGAAGTGAAACTAATGAGTTGTGATCACTGTATAAGTCTGATTGGGAAAAATGGACTTATTAAAAGTTACTGTTTAATGTAGTAAAATCTAAAATATAACAGCAAAAATACACAGCATAACAGTAAGCATTTGTTTAAGCAGTTCACCCCTCTCTTGGGCTACCTCTACTGGGTCCAAAAGCCTCTAATTAGGTTTTTCCCTCTTTCATTAATGCTCAAATTAAGAATTACACTGTGTAGAAAGCCTCAAAAGGAAAAATTAGCTGCAAATTCAGAAACAGAGGACTGAATTCAGTATAAATCGACTATTCATTCACCTCCAATGGATGAGTATAGTCCAACACAACTGATCTTTCACCAGGCCCTAGTGGCTTCACAACCAAAATCGCTGATAAAATCACTGATAGAGCACCCTGATGGCTCTGCAACTTGTCCCAACAGCTCCAACATGCTTCAATACCCCAAAATCAAAAAAAAAATCGTCCCAAATGGACTTCCCTAGCCAAAGTTATGGCTAACTGAAGTTTTTGCCCACTATCACCTAGAAAAACTCCACTAAATGTGGAGAGCTGGAGTTAACTCCAGTTAAATATGGCGACGGGCGCTAAAATTGGGGAACCGCCAAAAATGCCGCCGAATATGAGGTGCTAACGGATAATCCCCCATGTGGTCGCACCGATCGGACTTCATAAACAAACTTAGAGTTTAATGCGGCATTGTTATAGGTTCGAACCATATGTTTTAATGTATCTCCCCACCGGGCGTAGAACCGTGTGACCAAGACCCAAACCATAACGCGTTGCCCAAAACAAACAGTAAGGTTTAAATAAATTTATGTTGCCATGGTTTAACAAGAACTATCGTGTAGCCCGTTGGTCGGGCCTCTCCGTTGCCATCGCCCCGACCCGGGGTCGAACCTCTCCGCGACCAAAACAAAATTTTTAACGCCCATTTCATTCCACCTTGGGGCCACGTGGCGGCCTCCGGGCTGGCCACGTGGCGCCCTTTCATTGGCTTCCTATGGAATATTCTGCAAAATATTCTGTGGAATATTCCACATAATATTCTGTGGAATATTTTTTTTTAATAAAATTTTTTATAAAGTCAAATTTTGGCCATTTTTTAACTGAAATTGAGAAAATTCAAAGCTGAATAACTTTCTCATACGGCGTCGGTTTTCAGTGTCGTTCACGTCTACAGGATCGTTTTTCCAAGCTCTTTCCAGTCGTTCTGGTTCGGACCAATTCTAAGCAACTTCATTTTTGAGCATTTTTCTACAAGAGACTTGATCTCCTGATCACTACATCTGCCCATCCACCCTCCCATTCTGCCAACCCCATCATTCAAACTCATCTGGAACCTTCCCTAAACCCCCTCCAATCCCCTGATCCCCCTTTCATCTCCTCCAATCCCTTCTCATCCCTTTCCTCCTCAACCTTCCATCCCCTCCCCCCCTCCTGATTCCATCCTTCAACCCTCCCCTTCCAAGTCATGTCCACCATCCTCCTCAGCTGAGCCTTCATCAACTTGGATTTTCACCAAAAATGCAGTAAAGGAGTTGGGGGCTACTTTGGAAACTCTTAAAAAAACAGGCCCTAGAAGAAAATCATCCAAACACCATCGAGATGAAGCAACTCATAAATACATTGCCCTTGGAATGCAACACCCAATAGAAAAATTCATTGGATGGCTCACAAGAAAAGATGTCAATCAGCATGAACCAGGAGGAAAGACAGGGTCTTAACCTGCATTCCTGAAATAATGAAAGCATTCACTTGGAACTGTAGGGGATTAGAGCACCCCTCTAAAAACAATGACATAAGAGACCTTTTCAAACAAGAAAAGCCTGACATAGTTCTCCTCCAATAAACCAAACAAGCAGAAAAATACATGGGGAATATCATAAAAAAAATCAAGAATTATATGGGCACCATGGTGGAATTCAGAGGTGCTTCGGGAGGAATAGCCACTATTTGGAACCAGAACAGATGGAAACAACTGACAGTTGTAAAGGCACATGACTAGATTAAAGTTAAACTTCAAAACATGCATGAGGATGTTGTGATAATTGTGTACAATATTTATGGTCCAAACACTACAAGGAAAAGACCCTCTAGCGGATGTTTTTGAGGAACCCCTTATAAAAATACCCCAGACATCCATTTCTAGCAGAGGTTACTAGAGGAGGTTGGAAAGCGGAGGCTTTTGCGGATGTTTTTCATCTGGTGCGCTTATCATCGTAAATCGCACCTGTGCATTCAACAAGAGAAAGCACCAGTGCACACAAAAAATTGGCACATCAGACACCTTGCACTCCGTACACACCTACTCGGTGTGTCATATTACTATAGTGCACCGGTGCTTTACAACTGTTACGCACCGATGCATCATAAAAAAGTGCGCCAAAATAAAAACCGCACCAGTGCGCCCATAAAAACCCCGCGCATCGGAACAGGGTAAAAAATAAAAAATAAATAAATAAATTTACTGCCAAAAACCTCATTTTTCACTTTTCTCAATGCTCCAGAACTCTCAAGCACCGTTGCAATCTATCTTTGTTTGAGCTGCCCTGAAATCGGTGCACACATTACACTAATTGCACGCACTGCTGTTGTGCATTACCGACCAATCTCCAGCTTGAATTTTGCAAAACGGTGGGCAAATTTTCTTTTGCAAATTCTACAGCCAATATGCCTCCTCGACAACCAAATATATAGGTATTTTTCTTGTTTTTCCATAATTAAGCCTTTTAGTGGATTATAATTTCAAATAACCTTAAAATTAACAATTTAAAAGAAGAAAAAGAAAAAATGTCGCACAGTGCGCTTGAGCCATTCGGCTCGCACCGATTCCCAGTGTTGCCTGTAAATTTATAGGTCACACTGCAACCAGTGTTAATGGTATCTGCACTAGTTCCAGGGAGGTACCGATAGGTGCACCATGTTATTTTAATTTTTTTTTAAAAGTGCGGTATGGTCGTTTACTCGGCCGCACCGTTGACAATGTGGAATAATGGCAACACGGTGCGTTGACTGAAATATATGCCCTGGGGTGGGTAATTTTGTCAGCGCACTGCATTTTTCATTTTGACAGGGTCAACGGTGCAGCCTGGTAAACCGGTGCTAACACTATCCACACCAGTTCTGGGGCGGTACCAAAGGCGCACTGTGTTATTTCAATTTTTTTTTTAAATTGCGGTGTGGTTGGTTACCCGGCCGCACCATTGACGTAGTGGAATAGCGGCAACGTGGTGCATTGACGAAAATATCCGCCTCGGGACGGGTATTTTTGTCAACACACCACTTTCCGTATTTCAACAAGGTCAATGGTGCGGCCTGGTAAAATACCGCACCATTGACTGTGTAATGATGGCAAAAGGTCGATTCGCTAACTTAACTATACACCCCAGGGCGTAGATTTTAGTCAGCGCACCGCATTCCTGACATCATACATACTCAACGGTGCGCTATACATTTTTGGGAGCACCACCACCAGTGTGTTGAATATTATCTGGTGCACCATCGCCACTGTGCTCCATAAAAAGATGCACCGGGACCGGTGCATGACTGTTTTTTTTTGCGCACCGACTGTTTTTTTTTTCCAAAAAAAATTATATATGTATATTTATAAATACATGTATCATTTAATAAAAAAATTGTATTTAATATGTCAATCATTCAGAGATGTGAAAGGAGAGAAGAGGGGGAACAACAACAACAATATATGGAGCAGTATAACATGGTTCGATTGTGGGAGGCATGAGAGAGGGAGAGAGATGCGTACCCTTGCCCTATTACAGTAGCTACCCAGGAGCTCCTAAGGCAGGTAAGCCTCCTCAAGTTCTATGAGGAGGATACTTCCCTAAAGGGCCATGGTTTGTTTTTGAGACATCTTATCTAAAGGTGGAATGCCCACCAACAGGCTTTCCGGGTTGGTCGTAACCAGTGGCACACACCCACTGAGGAGGATATATATTTCATTACAGCGCTATCGAGGAGAGGGGTGGAATTTCCCTCATTACCAGGGGCTCTAGCTAGCTATGTAGTAGGGAATCAGTTAGTGTACTCCCAGAGATACATTGGAGCATCAGTATTTTCTCCTTCAGATTTTCAGGTCGTTGGAGGTCAGTTATGTATTGGTGCATTTGGTAGTTAGGAGGTGCAGTGCCTCTCACTTCTCATTTCGACCATTTCACACAACACCAGTGACGGGAAACGCATTAGTCGCTTGCTTCTATATTATTTTGATTCTTTAGTACAGGAGCCACGACTTTTTTTTTTCCTCGACAAAAAAGCGTAATTTCATTACTACAGGTGAGTACAAAATTACATAGAGAAGCACATATAAGTGTGATCTAGAAGACAAACCCGAAATTTTGTAGGCAACCCATAGGGTAACAGTTAAAAAAAAATGTAAAATCATATGTAAAAACCTGAACTGGATTTTACCCCTTTCCTTTCTGAAGACAAAATGTTCATAAAAAAATCAGATCTAATGCTGTCAACTTTTAGCAGTCCTAGATGAAGTACGTTCAAAAATTGCTTAAATATGTTGATCTATCGATCCCAAGGATCCAAACTAAAACCTTCCATGGCACAGCCCAGACAAAATATCACCTTATGGAGGCTCCATCAGATAAACCGCATCAGAAAAAAAAACAATAAGAAACCACCGCCCAGGGGAGAATCCCTATATCCAAGTGTATTAGGAAATTGTAATGCAAGCCCGTTGCAGCAGCCCACCGAGCAAGAATAGCCCAACAGAGATCAGCGAAAACCGCATCCACCATCTAACATCTGTTATAAAGAAAAATCGCACCAGGAGTAAGCAGCCTGAAGACATTAACAAAGGCAGGCCAACATAGGAAAAACAGAGGCATCTCAATCGAATAAGGATAGATGAAAATATTTTGTAGTATCTCCATCCTTATGTTCTCTGATCCTCTAGATACCCACAGCCTATTGAAGCCCCCTCTTGGAAGCCCGATCAGCCTCGAGAAAGAAACAAAAGAAATAAGGATCTCCCGAATAGAGAGTAACAGGTTTTGTAGTTGGTGAACTCTACACTAATGTATACCTTTGATCCAATTTATCACATTCATTGAGTCCCCAAAGAAATTAAGCTTCCTGCAACCTTTCTCCGCAGCAAACATCAGGAGAATCTTGAGGCTCAGCAATTCTGCTAAGTTATTTGATCCCTCCCTAAGCCCAATAGAGATCTCAAACCAATGTGATACAGAAAGAAACAGCAGAGCCCCTCCTCCACAAACATTATGCTGCATAGCCCCATCAAAAAATCCCCAAGGAGTCCTCCTATCAATGTCCAACAACATGATCTCCCTCTGATTAGCAGCATGGATATGATAAGGAAAAGCGGAGTGTAGTCCTATAGTCATGCCACCAATGATCTCTGGTGAACTAATCGCCTCATCAAATAGGAGTCAGTTACGAGCCAGCCAACATCCCCAGATGACAAGGAGAGGCAGAGCTTTAATATTTGGCTTAGCATAAGACACCCACCACAAGTCCCATGCATGAGACACTGTTAAGCCCTCCCATCTACACAGGAGACCCAACAATCTGGAGCATTCCATCCAAACCCCTTTAATGAAAGGACAGCTTAGGAATAGATGGTTGACTGATTCCTCATCAAAATTACAGAAACAACACCATCCAGGGCCCTGAAAAACATCTACGTTGCAGAACGTCCCATGCAGGGACTTTATTTTCTAAGACACACCACATAAAGAGGCGATTCTTAAAAGGACGGTTTAGCTTCCAGAGTTTCTTCCACCACCACCACTCTTCTCCCAAAAAAACCCCAGCACTAAGTTTTGAGTAGCCAGCCTGAGGAGAGTAGATCCCCGAAGGATCAAAATCCCATGCTATCTTATCCTCCCTCTCCTGAAGAGAAATGTGAGCCTGTTTTAAAGCTCGGATGTAATCAGCCAAAGCCCTCTCATCATGAGCATCTAGCCCCAATGAATAGGCCATAATCCAAGACTGAATTCCCAGCCTTCTCTGAACCAGATCAGCAAGATGGGAGAGAAAATTAATCCCCCTCTGCCTTAAGGCCTCAACCGTGCGCCCCGGAAGGAGGTGTTGTAGTTCACTTCCCATCCAAGGATCCTCACCAACCCGAAGCTTCCTGCCACTACCCACTTTCCAAGCTCGACTTGTTTCTAGAATGTGAAAATATTTAACTAGAGCCTTCCAAATCACTGACCCACCCTCAAAGGATTTCCTTGGATTCCTTATCCAATCCACTATAGAAAAAGGAGCTATATATTTCTGTGAGATCACCTGTGTCAAAAGACTGTCAACATTGATGAGCCTCCACCCACCCTTTGCTGCAAGAGCCTGAGCAAAAAGAAAAATATTTTTTAGTCCCCAACCTCCCAGCCCTTTTGGAACAGCAATTTTCTCCCACCGAACCCAAGGGGTCACCAACGAATCCTGCTTCCCACTCTAAAGAAATCTAAAGAAAATCCGCCTGGCTGCCTCCAAAATACCTTTTGGAATCTAAGAGAGGGACAACCAATATACCAGGACAGCCTCCAAAACAGACTTAACTAAAGTCAATCTCCCAGCTCTAGAAAGCCATTTATGACTCCAAACTCTTAACCACTTTTCCAGTTTTTCCAACAACCAGCTCCAATCTTGTTTCCTATAATCATTAGGTTTTAAATGGAACCCCAAATAATTCAACCCATCATCCAAACCAGCAGAATTATAAGGAAAGATCCTCACAAACTCAAGCTGCTCCTCATCCCTCAAATGATGAGAAGTGATGGAAGATTTTCCAGCATTCACTTCCATACCTGTGGCCTTGCAAAACAGGTCCAAAATCTCTCTTATCGTATTCGCATCTCTCACCGAACCAGAGCAGTAGATTAATACATCATCCACAAAAAGTAGATGAGTAATGATCAAATTTGGAGCAACCTAAATACCCTTCAAGGAACCCTATCTCTTGGCCTCCTGAAGAGCCCTGCTCAAACCCTTAGCAACCAATAAGAACAAAAGTGGAGAAAGGGGACAGCCCTGGCGAAGACCTCTTTCAGCATGAAAAAAGGGAGATGCGGCGCCATTAAGAAAAATAGAGAAAGAGACTGTTGTAATACAACTCATAATCCATCTTATAAAACCAATGCCAAATCCAAGGTGAGTCAGAAGCATACGGATATATAACCAACTTACCCGATCATATGCTTTGGAGAGATCTATTTTCAACACAGTCCCTTTGAGGTTCTTGGTCTTCATGCTATGGATAACCTCTTGAGTTGTTCTGATTGCTTCATGAATTTGTCACCCTTCCAGAAAGCCAAATTGTTCACCAGAGATATGAGTAGACAAAATACATTTGAGTCTTCTAGCAACAACCCTGGCTACCACTTTATAAATACAATTGCACAAAGAGATAGGACGAAAATCAGTCAGAGAAGGAGGGTTATCCACTTTCGCAATTAAAGCTATGAAAGTAGAATTGAAACAAGCAGGAATCTTCCCTGAAATTCTGGTATCCTCCACTACTTTCAGCAGATCCGCACCCAACAAATCATAAAGATCCAAGAAAAATTCTATCGACCATCCATCTGGCCCAAGGATTTTTTCTTTTTGGAAGCTATGAAGAACCTCCTTTAATTCCTTCTCTGAAACCTCAGCCATCAAGGATCTGTTATCTGCCTCCTCCACAAATCTCGGAAATAATTGAGCAACTCTTATCACTTCCGCAAGAGATGCATGAACCGGAACCTTAAAAAGTGCCTTGAAATGATCAACCCCCAACTTAGCTTTTGCCTCAAAGGTGGAATGCTCATTGCCCTGTCCATCTCTTAAAATCCAGATAGTATTAGCCGCCTTCTGACCTCGAGCATATGCATGAAAAAAATTTGTATTATCATCCCCACATGCCAACCATGTAGCCCTACTTTTCAACCTCCAATATTCCTCCTTATCCATAAGGAGGGAGTTCCTTCTCTTTTCGAGACAAACAAGAGTATATTTATCTTCTTGAGAAAGAAAACCCCCTCCAATCCCTTCATAGATCAAGCGAAGGTCCTCTTCCACCTGCTTCAATTCCATATCCTCCCTCTGTCTCTTAAGACCCGACCAATCCTTCACAGCATCCTTGATACGTTTAAAATTATCAGCAAACTGATATGTCGCAGAAAGAGTGTTATTCGCCCTAAAAGGGATCCACCTGGAGAGAACAAGAGATTTAAATGAATCATCCTTGAGCCATATTTTGTTAAACTTTAAAGGGCTACGAGGCTGCCTAGGCCCAATCTTAAACTCAATAAAAATATGAAAATGATCCGATGCACCCCCACATCCTATCAACTGCCTAATTTGATAAGGCCTATCCACAATCTGCTCTGCCACAAAAAAACAATCAAGTCTCTTCGCTACTCGACCTTCAGCACATATATTGTTCCTCCAGGTGGGTTTCATCTTTATGGGCTCAATATCCAGCAAAAGACTCTCCTCCAATTTTTGAGTGAAGTAACTTGTCAATAAATTAGTTTGTGCATGAGGACCCCAGACCTCAAACTGGCCCAATGAAAAGTTCAGATCCCCTCCCAGAATCACCAAGTCCCCCTTGAGCAAAAGGTTACCTAGGAGTGAGTCCCAGAAATGGATCCTATCTTGATACGGACCATAAATATTAAAAATATTAAAGGCTTCACCCAACTCCAATGCCAAAAAATTTAGACTCAGGACTGACTCCATACCCCAAAAATTCAGTGGTTTGATAGTTCTTTCATTCCAGCCCACCGCCAAACCACCCGACCGCCCTCTAACATCCAGCGTCTCAAAAGACCATCCCGGAATCCAACCTTCCAATCTAGATTTGACCACAGCCCCTTCACCTAAAGTCTCTTGAAACAAGATTATATCTGGACAGTCCAGAAATATAACCCTCCGAAAAGTAGATTTCTTGTGGGGACCTGCCAAACCCCTGCAATTAAAGGACATAATCTTCATTAAAAACTAGGATTCAGGGATCGGCTTGCTCTAAGCGCCCTCTCTATTTAAATATGCCTCCCGTCATGTACATCCATCATAGCCCTATCCTGGGCTCTAGCCAAAAAAGAAATCCTACCCCTGCCCCGGGATGCTGGGGATTTCCCCCTCCCCAGCCCACTAACACCTTTTTTTGCACTAGATATCAGATTATAACCATAGACCAGAGAAACAGAGTTTACTACTGGAACCAGCATCCCTTCACTTGGATCAAAATCTATAGCCTTCTCTTGAGTAGCTTGCAAAGGATAAAGAGGAGGAACATCGATATGGAAAATCCCACAACCATCCATCCAATCTGAGTTTGAAATCGAAAACTTGTTAAGGGAAATATTGATGATAGGGGAAAATGGGAAGGATCCCATCAGAGAAGGTTTCATCAATGTTAACACAGCCTTCAACATGCCATCAGCCCCCAACTGGTAATCCGATCCAATGTGACTACTTAGGACCTTCACAGCAGATGTCGAATCACAGTCAGAAATCTGAGAGAGCGAAGCCAGCCGAGATGATTGACCAGACTCCACCCCCAATGACTGATATCCTACATTAATCGGACTACTATATCCTTTTGAAACAGGGTTCGAAACACAAGAAGAGGTTGTAGAGGGTGATGGTTGTGTATTTGAAAGGCCAGAGCCAGCCCCCATCGAGACCTGTTCCTCCTCAGAACGGCTAGAACGTTGGCTTTTTGCTTGTCGAGAGAAAAAACCACATTCAGAGGCTGGATGCCCATATGCATGGCACCGACGGCATCTGAAAGGAACATTTTCATAGTCAAGAAGCTGCTTAATGACATATTGCCCCCACTTGAGATTCAGAGATTCAGCAAGGCCTTCTCTTATATTAATCATGACTAGAATCCTAGCAACATGCCTTTGATTTTTCGCTATGAAGGTGAGATCCGCCTTTAGGAAGGCCCCAAGAATATTTCTAATGCCTCTAATATGTTCCTCTGTCCAGTAATGAAGAGGAAAACCTGGCAGACGAACCCACAATGGGACCGAGTCCACCCTCTCCCTACTTGCATCAAAAAGGGGGTGCCATGGTTTTAGGAGCATAGGAGTATGGTCCAAAGCCCAACTACGATGCATCACCCATTGGATATGATCAGGATGCAGGAAGTTGAAAGCAAACCACCCCCTTGAGAGGGAAACTACCTCAGGCACATATCCAATGGCATCTTTCCAATTCGCTTCAGCCCATGCTACTATTGTTCTCAGAACGAAAAACCTCCCCATAACCCTTCCCGCCAGAGTCCTGCTGGCCATTTGTGTCACCTGCTCCCAACCTATATCTTCACCCAAAACGTAGTTATACTCTGCCCTTTTTAACTTGATCCATTTCTTTTTTCTGCCCCCCTTCTTCGTCACTCCAACCTCCCTTTCTATACTTGAGCCCTTCTCTTTTGTTCCTTCAATACCAGATATCCCACACTGTTCTAAAAAACTTATATGGTTTGGGACAGCTCTCAAGTCCTCCCTTTCGCTAAGACCTTCCACCCCTCTATTCATGAACAAAAAATGATCCAGATCCTTTTCATACGCTGTTAAACGCCCCTTTCTCACTTTCTGTTTAACACCCACAGCTGGATCCCTCCCTTCCGCTTCTAGACTATGAATAAGACCCTGCCCCTGCGCATCCTGGACCTTTACCTGGGATGCTGCACTCCCGTCGCCAGGCAAACCTCCACTGGCCCTCCCAGCTTCTCCACCTTCATAAAAATTAGAAGACTGCCTTCCGTCATCACTGGAAAGACGGGTCTCCTCCGCGCCTTGAGATCGCAGCCCTATCACCTGCACATAGTCCCTGGCCTGCACACAGTTTGTAGATCCGCGTTGACCCACCCCCTATGCACTCTCCCGCCCTACACCATTCAAACCAGACAGTATCCCACCCTTCTTCCTTCTCATCCTGCGCTTCTACAGGAGCCACGACTTTTCAGGTGGTCTGCCATTTTTTTGAGGCAGTTTTTTATAGCCTTAGATAGATGTCATGCTTATGCAAAAGGGAGGGTAAAATTCCCTTTTGGTTCAGATATTTTTTGTTTATTTTTTTAGACGTGTCCAGAGACGAGGCCTACTTTTCTGCAGCAGCCTCGTAGGCCGATGTTCAAGGCACGAATGCAAATTTGGGGGCAGATGATGCCCAAGAGGGGCGAGACTGTGTTTCTAGTGAGGATATCGAATGATGCACTGGAGTTGCTAGCCAGTGTTCACGAGCATCCCTTCATTATGGTCCCCTGTCCCTATGCGTGTTTGGATTGGTGAGGGTGTGACAACATCTTCTTCACAATTGATGAGTCGTAGGATGATAGAGGTAATATTACTGTTTTATTTAAATTTATTCTAACATGTTCTTTAACTTGTTTTTATTAAATTGTGTAATGAAATTGTCTAATTATTGTTGTGTACTTGTATATATTTTGCAGACATTAGGTCTTTTGATGGCAAGGACATGTCGTCACCACCACATGATCCAGGTGTGGATCCTGATGACAATCAGGGCATGCCAGATGCCGAGGATTATCAGGAGGCCAGTGCAGAGAGACCTGCTCCTGCTGATGCGCCGGTACCGCCTTTTTCTAGGCGTGGTCGGCTTGATAGAAGATACAAGATGGAGTTGGGCGACCAACTCACTGCATTGATTGTTGAGGCGAGCATCAGGCCCGCTCATATGAGAGACATACAGGCCGATGGTAGGCTGTTACAGAAGTGGAGAGGCATGTCGCGTGACATGTACAGGCTGATGCGGCATGTCATAGGAGCTACAACCTTAGTTACGCGACTGAGGAGGAACGTTTCACATTATAGGCGTGATCGAGATGAAGCACGTGATCGATAGCCCGCGAGAAACAACTCATCATCTCATGATCGTTCACCTTGCGCCACGCCAGATGAGCAGCCTCCACTAACATCTAGCAGTAGTCATCATGGAGATCAGGCTGAACCATCGGCCACATCCAATCAGCAGCCTGCGGCATCCAGCAGTACTCATGATCATGAGCAGGCTAGACCATCGACCGTCGAGGCTGCACCATTGATTGAGCAGGCCTCAACTAGTACTGTTATATTTGATGTTGTACCACCAGCTGATCCATGACATTTATATTATAGTTGTATATTTTTTACATTACTCAGTTATATATATATATATATATATATGTGTGTGTGTGTGTGTGGTCCATGTATTTTATGTTCATGTTGCAGTTGTACTTAATTTACATGTTGATGATCATTATGATGTGTATATTGTTAGGTCATGTTAGATATGTTCATTTAATGTGCAGCTTGCAGATAAATGTGTATGTGATAGCATGAGTTATTTGACATGAAATGTATTTGTAAATTGATGTTTGTGTTGTGATGATGTTAATATATAATGTTAATTGTGTTTTGTTAGATGATCATGATCACGATGATGTTAGCAATTTTGAATGTGTTTTTTAGTCAAATATGATGTTTGTACGATGGTTATCATGAACGTGATGTTTATTAATTAATTTAATATTAAATGATCATGATATTGTAAAATTGTAATATTTGTAATTCTGATTATATGTAAAATTCTAAAATTGTAATTGTAATGGTATATATGTAAATTTGTAAAATTGTAATTGTATATATGTAAAATTCTAAAATTGTAATTGTAATTGTAATTGTATGTGAAATTGTGAAATTTTAATTTTAATTTTAATTTTAATCCTAATTCTATGTAAAATATTTGTAAAATTTTAATTATATTACTATGAATTGATTGTAATTGTAATTGTATGTAAAATTCTAAAATTGTAATTGTATGTGAAATTCTAAAATTGTAATTGTAACTGTAATTCTAGTTCTAATTCTAATTCTAATTGTATTTTAATTGTATTAATGTGAAAATTTTAATTGTATTAATGTGGAATGATTTTATTAAAAATTTTAAATTTGTAAATTTGTAAAATTTTAAATAATTGTAAAATAAAATGAATTATTGTAACATAATAAAGTTTAGAAAATAATGCAAATAAATTCATGTACTTTAGATTATCATTATTTTATTAAAATTTTAGATTTAAAAAAAAAAAAAAAAAAAATTATACAGTACGCCATTGTTTTTGAGATAAACATAATTGCAAATTATCAAGTGAAATATTGATTTTAACATTAACACAATGCAAATTACCAATTAATTCAAAATACATATTATAATGTTTCGAAAAACCCATCTTAAAAAGTATAATTATTGATGAAATAACACGTGTTGAGAGTTTTAATTGGTGAATTAAAGCTCTTAATATTTAATTTTTCAATCCGGGTTCGTAAACACGAACTGCACTGCACTTCTCGATTCAGTTTGTAGGTCAGAGTTTTAATGATTCCTTATGATAATTAATTAAGAGTCAAGACACAAATACTCATAAACACGCAACTTGCAGAAAAGAGATCAGTTCATCATTCTAAGCGGGATCGATAATTGAATTTGACTTGAGCAGTTAACCCTTTATTTAATTTATCTCGTGATTGAACTGAAATCAAATCCTAATTACTCTAAAGCAAATACCTAGTCTTCAACAAACTTCGATTTAACAATTCAATATTTCTTGCAAAAATTCCAAAACCCTAATTCTAACTTTCATAAGCCACACTTGGAAGAAATTAATTAATCTAAATTCACCTACAAATTGATCTTATGCTCACATGATGAATTTACAGTTACTAATGGTTTCCTTACTTAAACCCTAGGATAAGACACTTTATACCAATTCCTCTACCTTAAGATCAATCAAGAGATTGCAACATCAAAACTATTTGAAATGTTTGTTTCACACACCTATCAAACCAAAGCGGAAAACTCAGTCTTTCATGCTTGATCTATGATTTACTCTATGGCAATTCCATTAAGAAAAACCTAATTCCATTTTTCAAAGTCAACTAATATGAACCTGCATTATTGAGGTATGCAACTGTACTCACGAAATAATATTGCAATTACAGTTGTCATCAATCAAATCATGAAACCGAACTCTGGAAAATTTACTCAAAAGCCTTCAGCAATCAACACTCAGCTTTCTTAAATAACAAGATAAGATATGCTAATCTAAGCAAGCGCACACACTATTCTATGATATTGTAATGAGAACTAATTCAACCTAAAAACTAAGATTTTGATTAACATCCTAATGAAAATCACAACTGGCACTCGTTTACCTATTCAAATCAGTTTGCAATGTAACTAATTTATGCAATGCTCCGGAGTCTCAAACCAACGATCACTGCTAAACTAAGTTGTAAAGGCTAAGATCACTGATCACACTTCATTCCTATGAGCTAGAAATTACCAAATTGCATTGAAAATTACAAACCCTAATCTATTTTACAACTCTGCAAGGACATTAAAACCTAGCTTGCACATAGTTCTACAATTTCACATTCAAGTTGAATCCATAAACTAACATTCCTATCGACTCAATACCTCTACTGGCAATGGAAATGAACATTGGCACTTGAAAAATAATTGAGAAACCTTGACTCAATAATTCAAAGGAAACACGTTCTAAAAATCCGTCTACAGTCTTACTGTGGGAAACTAACAAGATCATACTGCTCGACTTAAATGACAAAACGAAAATCCTATTTGAATTTCGCACAGCAAATGGTGAAGACTATGTTTTTATAGCAAGTGTAGAGACATTAGTTCACACTCTGTTTTTTTAAATAAATCAAATTCCACTCTAATTGAAAGAATCAGCAAATCAATTTCAAAATCGAATAATGGATCTCGATTTTCAATCTGCCTATGGTTTGATTGGTGTGCTTACCTTTGATGTTAATTTAGGAAATGATATTGTCGGGCAAAAATGCACTTCTGAACATCATGGAAAAATTGAATTGTGTTTGAATTCAGATGTTTAAAAAGATGGGATTATTAGTCCATTGTTGAACTGCTTCCATTAACAAAAAAAACTATGAAATCTGATGCATTCAATCCACTCTCCACCTAGTTGATCAATCTCAGAGGTTTATTCTCCTTCCACGCATTTGCTAGTGGACATACAGGATTCAAATACAAAATCAGAAAACAGAATTCCTATTAATAAAAATAGCGCTGGTAGAGTTTGGGTGTAATTCTTAGGGGCAGCACTTGGAAAAGGATCAACGCACACCTACAGCACTACTTCCCAACACCTGTACTATGAAATTCCTCAACGCACACACTTAATCTATCCATCTACGTGCCAACACATGAAAATAATTCATAAAAAATGCAATCCAATCATCAATTCATGAAATAAAATCGATTTCTCAGCACAACTGTAAAAAGGTAGGAAATTAATCCAATGCACCTATAGATTACCTCTAGCTATGCTTACAGGAGTTGATCCGGTTGTGGTGGGCCCTTGCCATACCCGGAGAAGCTTAGGACTTACAAAGGCGGACTACGCTTTAGAAAATCGACTACAAGAACTCGTAACAATCAACACACTTCTGAAATCAAATTGACACATCATGGCAATTACAACTTCGGATTTCATTAATGGAGCATTAAATCACAGTCTTCAACCTTGATTACAAAAATTGAATTGCAATATCCACACCCCCAAACATATTACAATTTTCAGCCACTATAGGCATCGTGGTTTCTTAAATAGCATTAGTTCTGTGCGTTGAAAACCAATCGATGTATAAATCCCTCGAATCACTCCTATTTAGAACCATAATCTTCTAAATTTTAACTGTCTTATTCTTATCAAAACCGCATACTGATATAGCAGAATGCTTCTCTAAATTTATCAAACTGGACCCAATTGTGTGGACAATGGCCATCTGGTCATTGCATCGATTCCATGAACTTCTGGAACGTTGAGCTGGAGCTTCAGGTATGCTGGATTAGAATTGAAGGATGATTGGAGAGGCATAGTTCTCCCAAATTGAGCCTATGTGCCAACTGAGCAAGTCCTGTAGGAAATTTCATACTATACCCATAATGATGAGTAACAATAAGCATGTAACTTAAAATACCTAACTTAGCCATAAGATAGTAAAAATAATTATACTTGTAATGCTTTTTACCTCAGATAATATCTAATGAAAGACAGATTGAGGAAAAATGAGTACATATTTGTTCAAAACAAAGTAAAAAAGGGCAAGGAACGTAAATAAAAGAAGACAAAAGAAGGGCTTAACATCTTGAGTTATTCCTTAGGTTGATATTTGATGATATTTAGGACATATTAAAGACAAATAGGGAATAAAGGAATTCATATTTGACCATAACAAGGTTGTTTGGGGGATTTTGAGAAATATGGAAAATTCTGAATTTTACATAAATTAGCCTCAAGCCCCCCTGCATATCTCCAAAAATGTAAGGTATTTTGAAAAAATATCATAGGGTTAGTAAATTGGCTATACTGGGATCAAAACCCATGTGCCCAAATTTCTTCCTTCGCCTTCATATACACGGAAATCAAGGTCAAAATTGGCAGTTTAGAATTTTTTATAAATTTGGAAAAATTGGGTAATTTCCTTCTATAGACCCATATGAGTGAGCTGGGTGGAATCCAATTTATGAAGAGGTATAATAATATCATTTTTTATAATAACCTCCCCTGTTTTCTCTAGAAGAGCGCCGAAAGTGCCAAAGCCCTAAATTAGGCAATCTCATACTTAACTGGCTTGTGAGGGATTTTAGAGATGGAACCCTGTGATAAATGTACTTCAACAAAACCGTCATCATTAAAACATGTCATAATCATATATAATCATAGAGAAGTGAAAAAAAATGATGATAATCAACCATAAAGATTATTTGGCGGCGAGTGATGGAATTAAAGTACAGAATAGGCTAAAAACCTATGGTTTTAGGGTATAAACAGTGATGTTTCATGATGAAAACATGGGCATATACGAGGCCCAACATCCCCCCATGCCTGAGGTTTTGCATTTCCTCATGCAAACAAATACTTTGCTCATATCTATGTTTTTATGGCATCATGGCTTTTTAAGTAGGGTTAGGTCTTGTGGAGCAACACTGCATGAAGATTTGATTGTCATAGATTTGATTTTAAGAGCGATAAAAATAGAGGAAAAACATAGATATGGTAGGAGTAAAATGATGAATATGATGATAGGTGACAATGGAAATGGTAGATGAGACGAGGTGGTGATGGAGATGGGAAGACATGTGCTTGCATGCTCTATTTTCGCGAGGCCAATGATTATGGATGGTTTCTACATGAAAGGCAGCAATGAATTCATCCTCTATTGGATTCAAATGACAATATGTGTGAATGTAGGAGGGGAAGGCATTATATTTACTGCTTTTGTTTACATGAACCATTATGATTATGGCCTAGAGTAGCATGCAAATAGAGGGTATATGGAAAACCAGATATACAGAATATTTGGTGGTTAATCATCAAAGCTTTCTTAAGTCTCTAATCAATTAAAGAATCTTAAGCTACCTCAATTTTTACCCTTATTGTTGATGTCCTTGGTGCTGCAAGATGAAGTAAATGATGGAATGGCTCAAGCTGATGTGACTGTTGATATGAAAGGTCTCAATATCCACATTATCCTAAAAATGTTGATGCATGTGTGATTTCATACGGCTTTCTGACAAAAATAAAAAAAAATAAAAAAAAAATAAATAAATAAATAAAAAATAAAAAAAAAAAAAAAAAAAAAAAAAATCCTCTTTATTGAAATAAAGGAAATAGGTTAAATTAAAGAAAAATTACCCGATCATGCTCCAAGCCCAACAATTGTGAAAAATGATAGTGAGAACCATGAGTAAGCATAGGGTAAAAATATGAATCAAAACTTGATAATTCTCATCATTTTCCTAACATCTCTCTCCCCCCCCATGCCTATCCTCTTGCATGTCCTCATGCAAGAAAATCCTCTGACAGAGACCAAAGGCTGAAGGGCTAGGGTTTCTATATTAAATTCAAGTTTCATTGACTTAAACCATAGGGCTAATTGTGAGAGCATGTAAGTAAATTTCACCGGATGTCATCTTCCTTTGCATCAATAAGATAAGAAAAGTAGTGACCAGGGATCCAGTGACGTTAAGACTGAGTTTTATTATTCCAAACGAGTGACTAATGCTAGGGCTACTAAAGGAATGCTTAACAGTGTTGTTACTGCAGAGATAATTTCATCCTAAAATGATTAACCATAAGAATTTCCACAAAGCATCTCAAGAGTAATCCAAAGAAGTAGGTCTTCACTTTCAATAGCGTCATTATTACAAGTAAAAGTGACTTTATTTAAAAACCAAGGCCTTAAAATGGATCGAAAGTAGGGAAAAATAAATATTACAAAATGATACCTTCCGAGGATGATTGTCTTACCATTACCCAAGCATGTAGTTGAAGCTTCTCTTATTCAAGCAGAGTGAATCACCTGCACTAAGGGTCTCACATCCATAAAAACCAAATCATTCCTAAAAGATAGAACTCCAAAGCACACTACTGAAGGATATTAAATCCATTCTCAGAGAGATATGATAGTGAGTTCAGGGAAAAGATAAAAACAACCAAGTAAATCAAAGTGTAAAATTAACTTTGATACCACAGGCATGGCCCTGCTGCTAGCAGGTGTCTATAGCCTCGACAGGGATGCCTTTTAGCCTAACGAAATATCTGTGTCCCACTTACTAGATATAGATTCAAAGTTAGCTTATTTTACTTTTAGATAAAGGCCACTGTCCTGGCTTGGTAACCAGCGGATGGCAATGCCACTCAGAAGAAGTAACATGGATGAATAGGTCGGCTCATGATGAGACCTCCCGTCTTCCAGCTTTTTGGGCTGAAATCCATTACTCTGGCTTGGTGACCAGGAGCAGTAATGTCATGCACATTAGGTTTCATGATCATGCTAGGTTAACTCATTACGAGACCTCCTATCCTCCCCTAAATCCTTTTGTAGACTCTGATTATGATTAACCTTAGAGGTTACTTAATAAGTGGGGAGACAGATCTACTCTTTAAGAGAGCAAGATGGCATGAAAAGTTTTTAATTACTATTCTTTACTAGTCGATCCTTCTACCCTAAAGACTTAAGAAAAGAAAATAACTCAGATAATGACTGAAAGATTCCCTTGGTAGGTCATGCTAGGGTTATTATGAAAGCTCATGATGGTTTTATAGGAGTGGTCCACCATAGGAGACTTTTCATCAATACCTTCAAAGAGAAACTTGAAAATATTTCTTGGTTGATAGTATGTTAAGCTTATGAATGGGAAGTATAACAATAACAATTCGCCTAAGTGACCCAATGAATAATCTCGGCCAATAATCAGAGTCACTTTTTAAAATATGAGGCATTAAGAGTGAATGGCTTCTGACAAGTCTTACCACAAGAGTGCATAATGACAAAAAATTAAATGGTTATGCCTTAGGAATTTCACTTTCAAGAATGATGTTGTAACAACAATTTTATTCATTTCTACCCTACCTTAATCTAGAGAGAGGAAAGTCTCCTTAAAGTGTAGGAGTACTTCCAATGCAGCCATGTTCATAACAACATGATAAATATACTCACACTCAGTTTGAAAGAATAAACTTCAACACATACCAGAGTATGAGAAACTGATTGCTTCAATTGATATGGTACCAAGAGTATTTGAAGATGAGAGTGGTATTTTGACTGGATTGTGACTTGGAAACAACGCTCGATGTAATCCTGGTGGTATTGGCTCATTTCTTCATTTGGGCCACTCTAAATGTCCTCCTTGGTCATGCCAGAAGAACTTGGATAATCAGTCTCTGGAATGCACACAAGGCTTGTTGTTGGGCATGGTGAAATCTCAAGTTCAGCTGGATGCTCCCCATCAGATTTGGTATATGATTCATCGATCTCCTTGGTAGATAGGCAAGAGGAATCAAGGAAGACTTCCAAATCCTTTTTCGGCTATGGAGAGACAGATAATTTCTTGAATGTGGTGAAGATGAACTCTTCCTAAGAGGCAGATATCCTAGCAACTGCTAAGACTTGAGAAAGTATTTCAAGGGATATTCTTCAAGCTCTCGGTCATTCTTGAATTTCTCTTGTTGGTTGATGTTCCTTGTCCGCAACATGGATTAGTACAAAAAGAGGGTTCTTGCAGCACCCCAAAAATGTTTTGTCGTTCAAAGCTTAAATTTTTTAATCTAAATGAATTAAAAACTGCTAATTTCAAGAAAACTAGTACTGGAAATAAATCTACCTTTACTTCTACGCATAAATAAAAAGGAAATAAAAACTCAAGAACAAGCAGCAATCGGTCAAACTTTGGAGCAACCCCACAAAAGTGGATGTGTGGCTCTTCACTCACGTCTTACCATACACTCTCCACCCTCTGACAGCCCTGCAAGATCCTGAAACTCTGATAATAGTTACCTGAATCAAAAATTGCAACTCCCCGGCAACATCGCTAAAATGTTGAGAGTTTTAATTGGTGAATTAATGCTCTTAATATTTAATTTGTCAATCTGGGCTCGTAAACACGAGCTGCACTGCAATTCTTGATTCAATTTGTAGGTCAGAGTTTTAATGATTCCTTATGATAATTAATTAAGATTCAAGACACACAAATACTCATAAACACGCAAATTGCAGACTAGAGAACAGTTCATCATTCTAAGCAGGATCAATAATTGAATTTGACTTGAGCAATTAACCCTTTATTTAATTTATCTCGTGATTGAACTGAAATCAAAACCTAATTACTCTAAAGAAAATACCTAGTCTTCAACAAACTTCGATTTAACAATTCAATATTTCTTGCAAAAATTCCAAAACCCTAATTCTAACTTTCATAAGCCACATTTGGAAGAAATTAATTAATCTAAATTCACCTACAAATTGATCTTATGCTCACATGATGAATTTACAATTACTAATGGTTTCCTTACTTAAACCCTAGGATAAGACACTTTATACCAATTCCACTACCTTAACATCAATCAAGAGATTGCAACATCAAAACTGTTTGAAATGATTGTTTCACACACCTATCAACCAAAGCGGAAAACTCAATCTTTCATGCTTGATCTATGATCTACTCTATGGAAATTCCATTAAGAAAACCCTAATTCCATTTTTCAAACTCAACTAAGATGAACTTGCACTATTTAGGTATGCAACTGTACTCACGAAATAATATTGCAATTACAGTTGTCATCAATCAAATCATGAAACCGAACTCTGGCAAATTTACTCAAAAGCCTTCAGAAATCAACACTCTACTTTCTTAAATAACAAGATAAGATATGCTAATCTAAGCAAGCACACACACTATTCTATGATATCGTAATGAGAACTAACTCAACCTAAAAACTAAGATTTTGATTATCATCCTAATGAAAATCACAACTGGCACTCATTTACCTATTCCAATCAGTTTGCAATGTAACTAATTTATGCAATGCTCCGAAATCGCAAACCAATGATCACTGCTAAACTAAGATGTAAAGGCTCAGATGACTCATCACACTTCATTCCTATGAGCTATAAATTCCCAAATTGCATTGAAAATTACAAACCCTAATCTGTTTTACAACTCCGAAAGGACCTTAAAACCTACCTTGCACACAGTTCTAAAATTTCACATTCAGGTTGAATCCCTAAACTAACATTCCTATCTACTCAATACCTCTACTGGAAATGGAAATGAACATTGGCACTTGAAAAATAATTGAGAAACCTTGACTCAGTAATTCAAAGGAAACACGTTCTCAAAATCCTTCTACAATCTTACTGTGGGAAACTAACGAGATCCAACTGCTCGACTTAAATGACAGAAAGAAAATCCTATTTGAATTTTTCACAACAAATGGTGAAGACTATGTTTTTATAGCGAGTGCAAAGACATTAGTTCACACTCTGTTTTTTTAAATAAATCGAATTCCACTCTAATTGAAAGAATCAGCAAATCAATTTCAAAATTGAATAATGGATCTGGATTTTCGATCTGCCTATGGTTTGATTGGTGTGCTTACCTCTGATGTTAATTTAGGAAATGATTTTTCCAGGAAAAAATGCACTTCTCAGCATCATGAAAAAATTACATTATGTTCGAATTCAGATGTTTAAAAAGATGGGATTATCAGTCCATTGTTGAACTACTTCCATTAACCAAAAAACTATGAAATCTGATGCATTCAATCCACTCTCCACCTAGTTGATCAATCTCAAAGGTTTATTCTCCTTCCACACATTTCATAGTGGACATACAGGATTAATTCAAATACAAAATCAGAAAACGGAATTCCTATTAATAAAAACAGCGCTGGTAGAGTTTGGGTGTAATTCTTAGGGGTAGCACTTGGAAAAGGATCAACTCGCACCTACAACACTACTTCCCAACACCTGCACTATGCAATTCCTCAACGCACACACTTAATCTATCCAGCTACGTGCCAACACATGAAATCATTCATAAAAAATGCAATCCAATCATCAATTCATGAAATAAAATCGATTTCTCAGCACAACTGTAAAAATTTAGGAAATTAGTCAAATGCACCTACAGATTACCTCTAGCTATGCTTACAGGAGCAGATCCGATTGTGGTGGGCCCTTGCCACACCCAGAGAATCTTAGGACTTACATAGGCGGACTACGCTTCAGCAAATCGACTTCAAGAACTCATAACAATCGACACACTTCCGAAATCAAATTAACAACACAGCATGGAAATTACAACTTCGGCTTTCATTAATGGAGAATTAAATCACAGTCTTCAACCTTGATTACAAAAATCGAATTGCAATATCCACACCCCCAAACATATTACAAGTTTTAGCCTTTATAGGCATCGTGGTTTCTGAAATAGCATTAGTTTTGTGCGTTGAAAACCAATCGATGTAGAAATCCCTCGAATCACTTATATTTAGCACTATAATCTTATAAATTTTAAATGTCTTATTCTTATCAAAACCGCATACTGATATAGCAGAACGCTTCTCTAAATTTATCAAATTGGACCCAACTGTGTGGACAATGACCATCTAGTCATTGCATCGATTCCATGAATCTGTTGAAGCATTGGCTAGAACATCGAGCTTCTGGAACGCTGAGTTGGAGCTTCAAGTATGCTGGATCAGCATTGGAGGATGATTGGAGAGGCATAGTTCTCCCAAATCGAGCCTATGTGCCAGCTGAGCAAGTCCTGTAGGAAATTTCATACTATACCCATAATGATGAGTTAACAATAAGCATGTAACTTAAAATACTTAACTTAGCCATAGGATAGTAAAAATAATTATACTTGTAATGCTTTTTACCTCAGATAATAGCTTATGAAAGCCAGATTGAGGATAAAGTGAGGAAAAATGAGTACATATTTGTTCAAAAAAAAGTAAAAATGGGCAAGGAAGGTAAATAAAAGAAGACAAAAGAAGGGATTAACATCTTGAATTAGTCCTTAGATTGATATTTGATGATATTTAGGACATATGAAGGACAAATAGGGAACAAATAAATTCATATTTGACCATAATAGGGTTGTTTGGGGGATTTTGAGAAATCTGGAAAATTCTGAATTTTACATAAATTAGCCTCACGCCCCCCTAAATATCTCCAAAACCATAAGTAATTTTGAAAAAATATTATATTCTTAGTAAGTTGGCTATACTGGGATCAAAACCCATGTTCTCGAATTTCTTCATTCACCTTCATCTGCACGAAAATCAAGGCGTAAGTCGGAAGTTTAGAATTTTTTACAGATTTGGAAAAATTGGGTAATTTCCTTCTAGAGACCCATATGAGTGATCAAAGTGGAATCCAATTTATGGAGAGGTATAATAATATCATTTTTTATAATAACCTCTCTCGGTTTCTGCGGAAGCGCGCCAAAAGTGCCAAAGCCCTAAATTAGGCATTCCCATACTTAACTGGCTTATGAGGGATTTCAGCGATGGAACCCTGTGATAAATGTACTTCAAAAAAACCATCATCAGTAAAACATGACATAATCATATTTAATCATATATAAGTGAAGAAAACTAATGATAATCAACTACAGAGTATTTGGCAGCGAGTGATGAAATTAAGGTACAGAACGAGCTAAAAACCTAGAATTTTAGGGTATAAACAGTGATGTTTCATGATGAAAACATGGGCATATACAAGGACCAACAACATGTACCATATCACTCTCAATTCTCATGATCACCCTCATTATCTTCCAGCTCGCATGGCATGATAACACTATTGTTCTCAAAAATATGTTTTGATCTAGGGTAATGTGTCAATACGAACCACCAATCCCTATCAACCACATCTGGGTAAAAAAATACCTGGTTCCAATGTTTGGGGAAAAAATAGAGCTCCTTAGCTTCATCCCACATCTTTCTAGAGTTGATACATAGCAACCTACTATCGCTATCTTCCTTTACATTATTCCAATCAAAGGTGTCCCACCACTTGCACCTAAAAATAACACATTAGAAAGAAGAGAAATCCACTTCAATGATCTCTTGTATCTTTTTGACGTAACCTAACGTCCCTCGTACTAGGTTTTGATCACGGTGGCTAGATCGACTAGATTGATCAAACTCGACTTCCACTCCAAATTCTTGTGTGATGTTTCCAGCATCAGCATTTTCTGTGCGAAAATGGTATCCATATGCCCACATAGATGGGAACAAATGCAGCTATTATAAAAAAGTTTAAAAAATCATAGTGTCTTGTGTCTTATAATAACCCAATAGTTAAAATATGAAATATAGAAGTCTTTTAAGTTTCAAATTTACATATAAATTAAAAATATTATTATCGAGTTGCTACACCCAATCCCTACGTTTATCGCATCCTCTTCAGCATGCGGGTAATAACCGGTTGCACCGTATTTCTCTATGACTTGGTCAGCAACCCAACTGTTGGGGAATATTTTTGGCATATTTTCTTTTAAATGATTGGGATAAGGCACACTTATACCATTCAACTGTCTTAATTCTTTCTTGTCACTAACCCATTTCATCCTCTTTTGTTCGTACAATGTGACCCACAGTTGTGTCACTTCAGAATTGTAAAGAACGAATTTATTGATTGCTTCAATTTCTGCATTCGTTGATGAAATCAATCTGACATTATATAGTACTTAGAGATCAAAATATACATTATATCGAAGTTCAACATGAATATTAACTTTGTGTAAATTTGAAAAATTATAAGTCGCTTACTCGTTATCACGCGCTTTTTTCCACTTGTTTGGAGCAACTCCTCTTCTCTTTTGTCTTCATCCCTTTCATCATCCCAAATCACCGCACCTGGTCTGTTTTCGATCTACTTGATGTACTCATTGGCATAATAGAAAGACTCATACGCTATGTACCCCTCGGGTTTTTCCCTTTGTCGAACAAAACCTTTCAATTTCTTCATGTACCTATCTAAGAAGAAGATCCAACGACAAGAAACCACCCCAACTAATTCAACCTCATCTACTAGGTGGATTAGAATATGAACCTGTAATTCCATGAAACTCGTCGGAAGTTCCTTCTCAAACATATAAACAATCTCAACTATCTCTTGACACCATCGTGGAATGCTTGCCACATGAATCTCCTTTGACGTGATCCAATGTACAAATGTAGATAATTTAGCTATGGCACATCCTAGGTCTTGAGGGAATTCATGTTTCACACACCCACGCACGAACAAAGGATAATGACACTGCAAAGTTATAAACATGTGAAATAATATACAAAATTAGTTATGTTTTATGATCCCCGCATGGGATAAAATTTATTAATATAACAAATAATAAAACCATGCTTTTGACATTATACGTACTCTTAGAAGATTCAAATGGTCATGCTATTTCAACCCCGATAAATGGTCATCCATGGTGAAGCAGCATCTTAGTGAAGACACGTATGAAGTTGGCACCCTCACACCCATTATAACTTTCTTTTCCAAAGAAATATCATCTTTTTTTTTAAACCATGGGACAGCGCCTTCTTTGAAAAACCATGAATTAGAGGGACCAGTGCCTACCTCTAATCCCATACTTTCTAATTGTCCTGGCCAATGTTTGTTTTTAGTTTTTGAAGTAATAAGATATTTCCTAACAACCAATGTGTCACTTTGTTTCGATGATATGTGCCTCCATATAGAGGATGAAACATTTTTAAATATATGCATGGGATTTAATAAGTGGGTAATCTTAATATGCTCCCAATATGGGAGGTTATAAAAGATAGATTTCCTTTTCATCACAATGGGAAGTTTCTCAACATAGGTGTTGAAGAATTTTGGATCATCGAAGATAGGCTCCCCATTTGAATCGAACATTTCTATGAACTCCTTCTCCTTCTCTCTCTCATATGCTCTAAGCCATTCAACTAGTGTCGCTATTGGAGGCCTTTGGGTTCTCTCTCGTTTACCATTGAAAGCGGATGTTGCTCTTCTGTAACGGTGTTCTTCTAGGATGAATACCCTGGAGCAATCATACACTGGCTTTCATAGTTCCTTGGACCATCTAGATTTTAGAGAAGGTCCACAACATTTACATCCAAAATACCCTTTTGTTACAAGACCTGTGAGATTATTGTATACAATTAATATGCATGGCACGTTAAATAATATCATGAAGATCAAAACAAATATCTCAACGAATTAATAACTAATATGTGAAATAATATTGTTACGTATATAAACAAATCAATAAATTAAACATGTAATTTACCAGAGAAAACTCGTAAGCCTGGATAATCATGTGTCGTGTAAGCACATATGTCATACAACGTAAAACTCCTCTCTGCTGCGATGGGTCTTGATACATCGTATACATTTATCCCATCCCATAATTCCTTCAATTCATCTACCAATGGTTGTAAGTAGACATCCATATTCTTCACTTGTCTTCTACCAAGGACAATGAGAGTCAACATAATGTTCATTCTTCACGGACAACCATGGGGGGATATTGTTATTGATCACTACTACAGGCCAAACAGAATAGTTGGTGTTCTGGAGGGAATATTGGTTGACACTATCCATGGTTATGATGAGTCGTAGACTTCGTACTTCATCCTTGAATTTTTCGGGCCATGTATCCTCTATATGCTTGATGGCTATTGAATCAGTTGGGATTCGCATAACTCTCAACTCACTTCTATGTGAGGCATGTCATCCCTTCAACATAGCTAATTATTTGCAACGAAAGAGCCTTTGAATCCTTTGGATTATAGGCATGTGCCTCAATATCTTAAAAGGAGGAACAGTACGTGATTTACCATTATTTTTTTATTTATCATACCTGTCATGCCCACATTTCGGACACATCTCTTTGTCTGCATATTCTCCTCTATATAGAATACAATCATTAGGACATGCATGATATGATATGTACTCAACACCCAACATTTTCAACAATTTCTTTGCCTCTTCGCAGCTACCAAGCAAGACATTATCACTCGGAAGAACCTTATCTTTGAATAACCTGTAGTTCGTGATCATGGAAAAATATATTAATAAATGTACATTAATTTCGATATAATTATTATAGCATTGGGGATGATCGTGAAGACAACCTTATTGTTGGGGGAGATTTAAATCTAATACTCAAAGTTGAAGAAAAAAGAGGAGGGAACTTCTTGCCGGATCCAAGTAGAGAAACTCTAGAAGAGATAATGGAACAAAGTAACCTTCTTGATATCCCCCCTAAAAATGGGAAATACACCTGGGACAATATAAGAATAGGCAACGAAAGCATCAAGGAAAGGATAGAATGGATCCTTATCCGAGATAAGATGATAGTCAACTACAGCAGAGCGGCCTCCAGAATTATTCCCTCAGCAGTCTCTAACCACAAACCAGTTTTTATGGAGTTGGGCATGGCTAAAAATTATAGACCATTGCCCTTCATACATAAACAGCTTCGGGGCAACAATGAAGATGCACAAAAAGAGGTGGAAAAGGTATGGGGAAAAAACATCAGTGGATCCCCCACTTATATATCGGAAACAAAAATAAAAGCAACAAAAGTAAGCCTGAAAGATTGGGCAAAAAAATGGATATAAATAACCACACAAAGAGAAAGAGGACCTAAAAAATGAGATAAAGCAGATTCAAGAGGAATTGGAAAGCAATGACAGCACCATAGAAAAGCAAGCACGAGAAAAAGAAGTTCAATGGAAAATCTACAGAAACAACAGAAAAGAGGAAGAGACTTGGAGACTCAATTCTAGACAGTTATGGATGCAAGTTGAAGACAAGAACACCTCCTTCTTCCATAACTCGGCAAAAAAAAGAATAATAAAGAACAACATTGAAAAAATTACAATAGGAGAAGGATAAGAGTTAAAAGGACAAGAGGAAATAAAAATGAGGCCTTTAACCATTTCAGAAATCTTCTCACAGCTCCAGATAGCCAGGCAAATCCTGAAGAGTTTTTGAGACATATCCCAAGAATTATTGACAATAGTAGCAACATATCTCTTACTAAGGAAGTGACGGAAGAAGAAGTAAAGGAAGCTGTCTAGACCCTGCAACCGGACAAGGCTCCGGGACCAGATGGTTTTCCCATAGCCTTCTACATAACCTTTTGGCACATCATTAAAAAGGATATGTTGAACCAATTCAACCTTCTTGGCCTTAATACCCAAAGATCCCCGACCTTCTTCTCTCAACCACTTCAGGCCCATATCCTTTTGCAACAATTCTTGTAAAATTATTTCCAAAATTATAGTTGGCAGGATGAAACCCCTCCTCCCCTATCTAATCGCTGAAAACCAAGGAGGATTTGTTCCCAATAGGCAGATAGTGGACAATATCATCTTAGTTCAAGAAGCCATTCATACCAGACTCACCAACAATGAAAAAGGCTCCGTCCTAAAAATGGATATGGTGAATGCCTTTGATAGATTTAACCTCTCCTTTCTTGCAGATGTTCTAAAAGCATTTGGTTTCTCAGAATAATTTGTCGAATTAATACAAGCATGCACAGTGGGCCCTTGGATAGCTCCACTCATCAATGGCATGTCGTGCAAATTCTTTCAAAGTTCAAGGGGTTTAAGATAGGGATGTCCCCTATCCCCCTTCCTCTATATCATAATGGCAGACTCCCTCAGCATAAATTTGGAACAATACAGAAGAAAATCCACTCTAATAGGCCTTTCAATAAGCAGAGGAACCAAAAGAATAAATCACTCTATGTTTTCAGATGATACCCTTCTAATGCGAGGAGCATCCTGTATAGTGGCAAGAAGATTCAAAGCCATCTTGGACAGCTTCATGGAGGTCTCTGGAGGCATGGTCAACAATGGAAAAATCTATTTGTATAGCTGGAACACTCCCATAAGGACCCTGCAGAGAATGTCACAAATTCTGAACATTCCTTTCGAAAACAGCTGGGACCATTTTCAATATCTGGGGCTGCCAATAAGCAAGAAAAACATGAAGAACGAGATATGGAGAAAATTTACAAAAAAAAATGAAAGTAAAAATCCATCTTGGGGAATTCTTTGGCTAAACCAAGCAGGCAGAATTACGCTAATAAAGTCCATATTAGTAGCTTTGCCTCTATACCAATTTGCACTTATATCGGCCCCTGCAAGCATCCACAAACAAATTGAACTAATTGTCATAAGCTTTTATGGCAGGGAGGGAAAAGGGAAAAAAAAAAAAATTAGCCTGATAAATTGGAAGCAGGTAACAACCTTGTTGAAGATTGCAACAAGAAACAGTGGAGGCATCCTGAAACATCATTCGTGATCCTAGTTGGAAAATGATCATCGAAACTAGGTGGGGCCCACACAGGTGATTTTTGTCGCAAAGTATATTTTTAGACTATGTCTATTTTTAGACATATCGATCATATTCTATGAGTTGCAGGATGCTATTTGTGGATGGTTGGTCAAGTTGGAAAAATAGATGGATTTCTATTTTTAGACATATTGGGCGGAATCTATTTTTAGATTGCCAGTCTAAAAATAGATATGTCGAATATTATTCGCTCTTAATAATATTTGGACTATAAACATTATCTTATTCTCTTGGAGCACTTCAGTTAAGTGCACAGATGTGGCACAGGAGCTGACAGAAGGAATTGCGCTATTCCTAAGGGTTTACTGGAGCTATTGCATGGAGGACTTCAGTTAGAACTCATGTGACAGAGTTTGGTGGAGTTATTGAGGTAGTTGGTGGAGTTGTGTTCATTTTAACTGAGTTAAACATAGTTGAGCTAGTTGTATCTAGTCTAACTGATTGATACACTAGTGAGAGTGGTGTGAATTAATTATTAATTAATTCACTAATTATTAACTCATTAATCAACTAAAGAATACATCAGTTAACTACAGTGCATGGACAGTTTCAGTGGAGACCAGTGAAGAGGTAGGTGAAAGAGCGGTGTGACTATCAGTTGTGACTATAGTGTTGCATGATTTGCAACACACAGTGGTTGGAGATGCCAATGAGGATTGCGTGAGCAAGGCTGGACCAATTCGAGTTCATTCAAAGCCATTCTTCAGCAATGATTGCGCAGTAGAGGCAAGCTAGCAGGTGGCAGAGATTGGAGCATGAGATTTGCTAGATCGGACCTGATTAGTGTGTAGCAATTGGAGATTGTACTGAGAGCTTGTGAGGAGCTTTGTATGATGATTTTTACATGATCTCTATGACATATAATATACAGATAGTTGGGGGTTTTCAGCTTTAAGCTTTCCCATAAATTATTGTGTTCATATGTGTGAATTTTTATGGTTTTAATGTGTGCATGCAATTGATTTTATTTCCACAATTAATGATCAATGGTAGAAGAGATTATGTATTGTGCATGAAGTCAAATAGTGTGTGATCAGGAGAATCTCGGATGTATAACATATCAGTTATATAATTTCTACAAACCTCATATAAACAGGGGGGTCTCTCCATAAAACTTCCAGGATTGATGAACACAGCACTAGGAAGTAAAATAACTCGTAGATTCCTTACAGGGGAAAAATCATGGTGGAAAGCTGCCCTTGAAGCTAAATATCTTAATGGATCAAGAACCATGATTCTGGAAAAGAACCCTACGATAAGGCCTTGCACTCAGATATGGAAAGCAATCGCCAATGCAACCCAACTCATCAAATATCATATCACAATGAGATCGGGAAATGGGGAACAAACGAACATCTGGAAAGAAAGCATAATGGGACACCCACCCTTGGGTAATAATCCAAGTATAAAGGATTTAAAAGAATGGATGGTAAAGGAAGGCCTTTACAAGTTGAATGACATTTCCACCTAGCGGAGACTGGAAGAAATGGGCCAAACCCAATCTTCCACGCGACCTTACAGATCAATGGGAACAACTAATAGCTCTCTTAGCAGGGGCAGCCTCGATAGACAAAAATAAGAAGGATATTTACATATGGGAACCAACAGGAGGAGATTATACGATCTGAATAGGATACCAAAAACTTCATGAGAAGCAAAACCAACAAGACTGGCAATACTGGAGATTAGCATGGAAGGTTGAATCCCTTCCCAAAATCAAAATTTTTTTGTGGACTTTACTACACAGCAAATCTCTAACTGCAGAGAATCTAAAAAGAAGAGGAATAAGTGGGTCATCTCAATGTCCACTATGCAGAAAGGAGGAAGAAACAATTCAACACTTATTCTTGGAGTGCTCCTTCTCAAGAAAATGTTGGGAGGCAATGGTGATACCCATATCAGAAAATATAAATTACAACATCCCCATGAATCAATTTATCAACAGATGGAAAAGCAGTTACCCACACTCCTTCAAAAACAAACAAACAATGAAGAGACTATGGAACAGCCTTCCTTCATTCCTCTGCTGGCAACTATGGCTAGCAAGAAACGGAGTAATTTTCAAGGATAAAACCCCAATAGTAAGCAAAGTCACAACAAAATCATGGGGACTAATGGTGGAATTTCTCACAGCAAAAGGGGCCAAAGGAATCAATCTGAGCCAACTCCAAGAAGAGGAAAGGAACTGGATCAGTTTTGCAACAAGCAAGATCAATCAGATTCCTCAAATGAAAAACACAATGAGGCATCAAAACTGGAAAATAAGGAAAATTGAAGAAGATTTTCAAGCCTGGTAAACATTCTACACAAAGCATGCCTCTTTTTTGACGGTGCATCAAAAAAGAATCCAGGCAAAGCAGGAACTGGAGGAATAATACTGCTACAAAATTAGTCCACGCGGATACCTTATAATTGGGGTCTAGGCCAGATGACGAATAACAAAGCAGAGGCCTATGGGCTATTGCTAGCACTCAAAATTCTAAAAAAAATAAAATTCAATGAAGCCATTATCTTTGGGGATTCATCTATCATTATCAAGGCAATGGCAACAAATTCTCTCCCAAAAAATGCAGGACTAAATCAAATTCTGAATAGAGCACAAAAAATATCAAGGCAGATTGGAAATATAGAGTATTTACACATTTTGAGGAAGAACAACAAATTAGCAGATGAGCAAGCAAACAAAGGAGTCCATCAGAATGCTAGACAAGTTCAAATTGGAGAAATCACAACACAAATTCCTATCCCTTGATCTACCCTCCCTCATCCATGATGACCAACAATCAAATCATATCAAATCAGAACTTCAAAGATACCATCAAGATCTCTCTTGAATCTACATCCAAGCATTTTTTCAAAACTAGAATAATATACAATCTCTGCAATATCTTTAAAATCACTGTAAACAGTACTTCAAAATCTCTTGGAATCATGCATGACGAGATCCCTTGGCACCCTTACTCTCTCATGTGCATTAATAAATTTTGTTCTGCACAACCAACCTCTCATCTCTCCCTTATGTGTTTATCTCTGCATGAGACTTTTGCCTTATTTGCTGCGTTTTTCCTCTTCTTCCCTTGGATTTTCCTATGCTTTTTCCAGCCCTTCTATGCGCACAGTGCCCTCCTTATTTCCCCTACTCACTACTTTCTTGCTTTTCTCCTAGCCCCCCTCACCAATACTCTACTGGCTCGCTTAAAGGCATCCTTGCTTTGCTCCCTGTGAGCTGGATGCCCACATCCTCTCCAGCAACATCCACGCACTTCAATCTGCATTATCATACATCCTCACTCAGCAAGAGAACGTTTTCATCTTCAAAGAGAACAACTCGAAGACTAGGAGCAGCACAACAGTGGGCTTCAACAACGAAAGAAGGATCAGACATTACAAATAGCATCAACAGTGAAAAGCCAAAGATGGACCCTATGGAGAACAGAGCACATCCTTGTGCTTCCTGCAAGTCTCACCGAATTGTGATTGAAAACCTCAAGAATCAGATTCTGCAAGACAAAGAAAAATACAAAGCAGAAATGGCCTATATGAGATCACAATGGAAGACATGTAATGAATAAATAAGGACATTAAAGAACAACTACAGTCATCTACAGGAATCACTGAACTTTATCAAAGAAGTAATGAGTAAAAATTTGGAGCAAGGCCCCACATTAATGGACCAAGGAAGCAGGCAACATGGAAGCGAGAATACTGTCAATAAATAGCTCATCAAAGCTCTGGTCACTCATGAATCTAGTTTTAATTTACAGTAGAAAACATAGTTTATTATGAAATTCAAGTGTATTTTGTTATTACTTCAGTTTTTCAAACAGTACAGTTCCAATGTAATCGCCTCTAGCTCTAAAAGGAGGAGAGAAAAATGGAAATCAAGTAGCACATCCCAAGAAATAGCCCCCAAGAAGACTTCTCTCTACACCAAACTTGGGAATTTTGTAATGGAGAAGTTTTTCTCCTCTCCTCTTTTTTAGAAATATAATATAACCGACCCTGTTAGAAAAAAAATGTCAATATAATTAACGTTCATAAAATTTACCATTTGTAATGTTCATTGCAGTGTAATGATTATATTTCAAATTTATATAAGGGAGTACATTATGGTAACTTACCTCAAATTTTTTGAGAAACATGCATTCGACAAGCCATTATTTGCTTTTAAGTTGTACACTAACATCGTTGTCCCCAACTGGGTAGACTTTGACTGATCGCCAGGTCCAAAGAGAGGGGTGGTGGAAGCAAATTTAAGGCTTTCGAAAAAGGTGTCAGTGATATGAGCATCATCCCCTAGCTAATCATCGTTTTGGAATGCATCTAACAACATTGTCTCCATGGCAGTCGTATCCCTTAAGTAATCATCCGTACAAACCTCTATTTGATTGTCTCCATTGCCAGCTTGTGAAGAACTACTATTGTTGTAGTCATTCCTAATTGGTGAATCTGGACATAGTGGGAATTGAATCGGTGGTTGATTCAACCATTCTTGGTATCGTTTTTCTCTGATTTTTTCTCTTAATTCAGTCTTCTCTCGATTTGACATTGTCGTGGAGTGCAACGGAAGATCATAGGTAGGTCGCTCATCATCACTAGAATCCTAATAATAAAAAATTGAACATGATTAGTACAAAATATATGATATCAATTAGTAACCACATTGACAATATTGCATGATTATAAATTGGTTTGACGTTGAAATAATTACATTAATCAACATACCAAACAATTATAATTATTACCATCATTGTCTCGAGATTGTGGCTAGAAGATGCAATATTGTTACAATTGGCAGGGTGAAACGGCTGTCCATTTTCATTTACCAAATACGCCTTGCGGTATGCAGCTCCTGATAAGAAATTTCGACGTTTTGGAGTTGTTTGAATATTTTGTGCATCTGAACTCGATGTTGAATCTACATGAACCTGCAAATTTGTATACATTATAAATTTAATTAAGTTGTGCATGATTGACATGTATAAAAAACATAAATTCAATTAGATAATGAAAATATAAATAAAATTTGAAGTAAATATTACGTCTCGAGATGGATAGGGAGAACTCCGCGATGGACTTTGAGAAATATTATGGAACAAGCTGGATTTTGAAGAATTGTCCATTCGATATAATTATGATAATTTCTCCCTGCATTTGAGAAAAATCAACAATTAATTTTGGTGCACACTCCTAAAAGTAATTTCAGTGCCTTAAAAAATGACTTCTTGTTATCGGTGCTAATGTACAGATCACCACACCGGTGCATTTTTGGTACTGCGCATTGATGTCATTTTATAAACAGACACATCAGTGCGGTGCTATTAAGTGACGCACCGGTGACGAATAACCGCAAATAAAAAAGTGCAACTCTATTTTCTTTAAGTGAAAAAAAAAAAAAAAACAACAACAACAACAACAACAAAAAATGGTAAATTGAAAAATGGGCGGTAAAATATTTTCGAAAATATAATTTCATAAAACATTTCTTTAAATACTAAACACTTTTCATTATTTCAATATTTTTGCAATAAAATTCAGCCAGAGATTTACATGAGACATACCTGGAGCAAACAGAGCACGAGAGCACTGTGATTCAAACCTTGTAGCATAGAATTTCAAATGATCTCGTGATTAAATTTTATTTTATTTTATACTTTTTCTGCAGTTTATTTTACGCAGTAAAAGAAAAAAATCAAAGTTTTTTTTTTTTTTTTTTAACTTTTTCTGCAGTAAATCTTTCTTTCTTTCTTTTTTTCTTTTTTTTTCTTTTTTTTGGTCCATTCTTCTCCCTCTTTTTGTGATTTTAGAATTAGCGCTTTCAATTTATATCTATAGGGTTTGTATTGCTAAATATAGATGTAAGACATCCAATCCACAGGACGACTTGCATAGTCGGATCACAATCCATGTCAGCCCTTCTGTGAATTTATAAAATAAAAAAAATAAAAAAATAAAAAACAGATTTTTTTTTCATCGGTGCGCCCGGCGTAACCTAGCACACCGGTGTGCTGTATTATCCCAACGCACCGCGAAAGTACTCTGATAAAAATTTAAAAAATAAAAATAAATATTTGTTTATCACATCACATTGTAAATATGTACTATAAGTTTCATTATACATCATCATAACGTGTTATTTTCAAGACAAAATATATATATATATATATATATATATATATATATATATATATATATATATATATATATATATATTAGAAACAAACCCTACATTATTTTGTTTCTGCTCTTTCTTCTCCCTCTTTCTATGATTTCAGAATTAGGGCTTTTCAATTTACATTTATAGGGTTTGTATTACTAAATATAAGCCTAAGACATCCAACCCACGGGACGACTTGTATAGTCAGATCCCAATCCATGTCGGCCCTTGCGTGAATTAAAAAAAAAAAAAAAAAAACCCGATTTTTTTTCATCGATGCGCCCGACATAACCTAACGCATTGGTGCGCTATATTATCACAATGCACCGCGAAAGTACTGTGATAAAAATTTTAAAAATAAATATTTTTTTCTCAGTGCGCCATATGTAAAATATACCGCCAATGCGCTATTTCATTATGGTGCACCGTGAACGTGCTGTTTCGCAAAAAAAAAACAAACAAACAAACAAACAAAAACAAAAAACAAAAAACAAAAAACAAAAAAAATCCATTTTAGAAAAAACCCTACATTCTTTTTGTTTATGTCCTTTCTTCTCCCTCTTTCTGTGATTTCAGAATTAGGGTTTTTCATTTTATATTTGTAGGGTTTGTATTGCTAAATAGAGGCCTAAGACATTCGACCCATGGGACGACTTGCATAGTCGGATCCCAATCCATGTCGGCCCTTGCGTGAATTTAAAAAAAAAAACAGATTTTTTTTCATCGGTGCGCCCGACATAACCTAGCGCACCGGTGCGTTGTATTGTCCAAGCGCACCGCGAAAGTACTGTGATAAAAAATTTTAAAACAATTTTTTTTATTAGTGCATCATATGTAAAATATGGCACCGGTTTATGCTACAAAAACTAACACTCGACGATTTTTATTATTTTGTCCGTGTAAATCGGTGCAGTGGTTAACATGTAACGCTCTAGTGCTCCTTGTTGACATTGAACACCATACGGTTTCTGTGGTGCGTTTATAATACCTCCACGCACCGACGTCAGTGCGTACAGAATTAATGGCGTACCGGTTTCTTGAGATTTTTTTTTTACCTGAAAAGTTGACAATTTATTGATAAATATATTAATGAATGATATGGTACAAGTTTCAGATTGATAAAGAAATGACTGACAAGAGATCAAGTAAAAAAAATACTAATAACACATCAAGAATAGCAAAAAATGCAAGTTCTTTGTAAATTCTTTACAAAAAATATTATTTTTGAACTATATGTAAGTTTAACTAATATGTATTGTTTACTGTGTTTCATGCAGAGCCACAAAATGACGAAGCTCGATAATATTATTTCTGATCTAGGAGCGTAAAATCTTGATGGAAAAATTACAAAATGATGAATCAGGTGAATGAAAAAATACTATCGATCCAATATGAGTTTTTTTTTTAATTTTCATTAATAATATACTTAAAATTATTAGATAACATGTGTCAAACAATCTATTAATTCATATCTGTTTAATATTCTACAAGGACCAACAACTCAGAAAAGAAATGTTGTTCAAAGAAAATAAAAAATAGAACATAAAAATAAAAATGAATTGCTCATTAGCTCATCTGGAGTAGTGCTGGAGGTTAACGAAAGGGGGAAAAACTTTTACAAAAGTTTGAGGGATCTAGTGGAACGAATATATAGACGTTCTTTTCACCTACAATACAAAAACCAATCCAATGATTCCAAGAACCAAATTTTATCTAAACTACAGGAAGGGTTTCCAGAGAATTGGTCAATGAGACATGTCAGATTTTAATAACAAAAACGTACAACAACAAAAAAGGAATGAAAAAATAATATTCCTTTAAATGTTTGTCTAGAATTATCTATAAATATCACTTTTGTTATATTTATTTTTCATATATCAATATAAAAATTAAATATTTTATTGTCGTGTTACATTTTCAAGAAGATTATGAAAATCTCAAAAGATGAATGAGCTAATATCAGAAATATGCCAATAAGAATGTCCAAAAAGGTGTACAAGGAGATGGTCAAAGAAATGGACAAAATTGCATTGCAGCAGGAGCCATCTCAACAAAAATGTGCTTCAAATGTAATATGTAATCATTGAATTTTTCGATCATTAGGTACAATAAATAAAAAATTTAGTATTAAATATTAAGTTTCAAGTATTTTCTTGCAGAAAATAAAAGAAAATGGAACCCATTCAACACATAAAACATGACGACAAGTAAGAAAAGGGTTGATATCTAAGTTTGTGAGTAATTGTTACTTTCTTATAACAACTTAACTAGATTTCATTTTTGTATTTTTTATGTTGTTTTACAAAAATCATCATTGAATATCTTCAAACAAATGCTAACATACAAAGAAGAACCATCAGAGCAATTGATTGAAATTGGGTTAAATATGAGTTGTGAGTATATGTTGGCATATCAGAAATTAATTGTGGAATTTGTAAGCATCTATCGATCTTGTTTTACTTAGCTCTGTCTATAATTAATAAAACAAAAACAAAACAAAAAATATATTAAATATATGATTTGTTATGGGTTATAAAAATTGCAGGAAACAAAGTATGGAACTGCGCCAATAGATGAAATCTTGAAATATGGTATGTTACATGGTTTTGAAAGAATGTGTATAGTTTATGAGTCAATTGTTGCAATGGTATGTCATTTCTTTTCAATTTACATTGATGTATATTATTTAATATTGCAATTTTCATTATTCTCATCATTGTATATACACTCATTACAATTTATTTTTATGTTTGTAGATGGAAGGTAAAGCAGAAGAAAACAATCAACATCATGAACAAAACATTCCTGAAAATAACCCAAGTCATGGAAGTAGCTCTAGCAGTGACAACAATTCAAGCAAAGAATGATGATCACTATGTTTGGATATCAAAGCAAGGCGTTGTATTTTTTGAAATATTATCCTGTGAAATCAGACATTTTGTTTGATGTAATGAACATAGTGTCCCAATTGAAAGACAAAGGGATACAAATAATTGTCCCATTTTGTATGACAAAGATTGTCTTATATATATATATATATATATAATATGTTTTAATTTATTCTATTGTGTTCTCCATTGTCGTTGTGAAATGTAACACCACTGATTAAATTTATGGATGATTAAATATTATAATGAAGACATGTGAAATTTGATGATATGATATAACAAATTAATCCAAACCTCACATTCAAATGCAATAATAAAATTTTAATTCATATGAATGTTGTTATAAGATATATATGTGTCAACTTTTGATGAATAATGAATGTTAAAAAATCACAATAATTATGATATGATATAACAAATTAATACAAACATCACATTCAAGTGCATTAATAAAATTTTAATTAATATGAATATCGTTATAATATGTGTCGACTTTTGATGAATAATGACTTTAAAACAATCACAATAATTGCACTGTCACAGGTCGATGTTTCTAAAAAATACAAAATGAAAACTAGTGCGTGTCAATTACTGTACACCGATGCGTTTCTACGACCTATGGGCACCGCACAAATACCAAAACCAATTAAAAATATCGGTGCATTTGTGCGGTACTGCAGACTGGTGCGTGTATGTGGAATTACGCGTTGGTGCATTTGGACAACCTCTAGGCACCGCACAAATACCGATACTGATTATAAATCTCGGTGCATTTGTGTGATATTGCGCACCGGTGCGTTTATGTGTCTCTACGCATCGGTGCATTTGTACAACCTATGGGCACCGCACAAATACCGATACCAATTATAAATCTCGGTGCATTTGTGTGATACTGCGCACCGGTGCGTTTCTATAAGTCTACACACCGGTGCGTTGAGACGACCTATGGGCACCACACAAATCCCAAGACCAATTAGAACGGCCACGTGCGTTTTATCATCAACACTGCACCCAATGCGGTTTTATACCTTGACGGCCTGGTGCATTCTCCTTCGACTGGCCCAAGCCACCTTCTAGATGTACGCAACAGTGCGTTCAAGCCAGAGTAGCGCACCAATGAAAAAAACATCCGTAATAATCTCTGACTGGCCATTTTTTTTAGTTGTGTTGAATTTCCGTTAAAAAATCTGCCAAAACCTCCGTAACCATAAACGAATGTTGTAAAAATGTTTTTTTAACAATTTTGGCCAATTTTATAACACTAAAAACCTCCTTTATAACCTCCGCTACAGGTTCTTTTCCTTGTAGTGAAACCATTACATAGACAAAGAAGTTTTCTAGCGCACTTTGAAAATTGGCATAGATAGTGAGGACAATCTTAATGTCATCATTGGAGAGGATATAAATTTGGTTCTGCATGCCAATGAAAAAAGAGGAGGCAGCTTCAACCCCAATCCTTTAAGAGAGAAGTTGGAAACAATTATTCAAGAGCATGACCTGGTGGACATCATTCCTAAAAACCAAAACTTTACTTGGAGCAATCGAATAATTGGGGCCGGAAACATTATGGAGAGGCTTGACCGATTTCTAGTTGTTGTTTCCCTCATCTCTCATTTTTATGTTGCAACCTCTACTATTCTGCCATGTTCTGCCTCAGACCATTATCCCATCACCTTTGTCTTCAGTGATCAGTCCTTCCTTGGGCCTCTTCCTTTTCGATTCAATCTGCTTTGGAGTGGCATCTATGAAGCTAGACATATAGTGAAAAGCATTTGGCGGCAGCATGTCGAGGGTTCTCCAATGCACATCTGGGAGACAAAGCTGAAGCTTGTGCGCATTGCTCTCAAAGGATGGGAAAAATGCCACTATAGAGAACTGGACATAATTAGACATGACACTAAGAGAATGCTAGAAACTATCCAAACTGAGATAAACATTCATGGAGCGAGCAAAGAAAAGCATGATCAAGAAAAAGTGCTTTATTGGACCTTGTACAATGCAAATAGAAAAGAAGAGGAAAAATGGAGACTCAAATCAAGAAATCTCTAGCTACAGGCCGGGGATAAAAACACCTTATTTTTCCACAAGCAAGCCACTGTCAGGATGTCAAGGAATAATATTACTATTATAACGGATGAAGAAGGAAATACGCACACAGATCAGGAGGCTATTAAATCAGCTGCTCATAGCCATTCCAAAAATATTCTATTCGAAACCACGAGGCTGGAAGACTACAGTGATCTCTTGGTTCATACGCCGAAAATGATTACGGATGAGATCGACTCCTCCCTCACCAAGGATATCAAGGTGGTTGAAATTCTCAATTCAATATGGACTCTCCATCCCGACAAATCACTGGGCCTGGATGGATTCTCCATTAGCTTTTTTCGGAGATTCTGGGATGTCATTAAAATAGACCTCACCAAAATGATCCTATGGGTCCAAAGAAAAAAAAAAGATCGGAGGGTTCACAAACTCAACATTCCTTGCTCTCATTCCCAAAGAGAACGGCCCCTCCACCTTCTCCAGATTCAAACCTATTTCCCTTTGCAACTCATCGTACAAAATCATCACCAAAATTCTTGCCACCTGTATCAAATCTCACCTCCCGGACCTTATCTTCGAAAATCAAGGTGGTTTCATCTCTAATAGGAAAATCACTGACTCCATTTTACTGGTCCAAGAAGCCATTCACTCTAGCATGATGAGATCTGAGAAAGGATTTATTTTGAAACTTGATCTAGCAAATGCCTTTGACAGAGTGAGACACTCCTTCCTCCTCTATGTTCTCCAGAAAATGGGATTTGAAGCAAACTTCACATCCCTCATCTATGCTTGCATATCTAATCCTTGGATCTCCCCCCTAGTTAATGGAAGCCCTATAAATTACTTTCAATCCTCTTGAGGCCTTAGACAAGGTTGACCCTTATCTACCTTCCTCTTCATTCTTATCGCAAAGTCTTTCAGCAGGGCTTTGGATCACAATCGTAGAGTTGGGCTAATCAGAGGTATCAAATTTAGCAATGGAGCCAAAAACATGAATAACTCTCAAGTTTCTGATGATGCCCTCTTGATGGGAGGAGCCACCAGCATTTTAGCTCAAATATTCAAAACGCTTGTTGACAAATTTATGCATTACTCTGGAGGGAAGATAAACTACCATAAAAGTTGCATTTATCGGTGGAATGCAAAAATCAACACCATCCTCAGTATAGCTCAAATATTTGGGGTTCCTTACAAGTGGAATTGGACTCACTTTAATTATCTTCGGATGCCTGTCAGCGCAGGACAGTTGAAAACTGAAGTTTGGAACATCACCATCAATAAGATGAAAAGAAAGTTCAGCAATGGGATCCTCATGGCTCAATTTGGCTGGGCGCATAATCCTCTTAAAATTTGTTCTCTCTGCCTTGCCTCTGTAGCATTTTTCCTTGCTACAGGCTTCTATTAGCATTCAACACAAAATTGAAGCAACTTTAAGACAACTCTTATGGCAAGGCGGCAAAAAGGAGAAGAAAAATTCAATTTGGTCAAATGGAGGCAGGTAATTCAAAATTATGAAAATGGTGGACTTTTTATCTTCATTCCTAAGTTGTTGAACATTTCCTTTGGGGGGGAAATAGTGTGGCGTCTAATTACTGGACATCAAACTTGGTGGAAGCACTAGCTGGAATCAAAATACCTCTCCACTGCAATGCAAAACCTTTTAGATCAGTCCAACAGACCTTGCTCTAGAATTTGGGCTCTTTGTAAAAAATCCATTCCCTTCATCTGCAAAAACATCTCCAAAGTTCCACAGGGAGGTCGCAGCATAAATATATGGGAGGACAAAATAATGGGCCAGCCACCTCTCTCAAACAACCCAAGCACTCTACGCATTCAAAATCATCTTCGATAACAAGGGATTAATACTTTTAGCAAATATCCAGTTGGGAAGAGAGCACCAGCATCTGGAATGGCTAGACCTTCCCAAACTTGCCTCCCCACCTCGAAAATGATCAAGCAATCTTGAAAAAGAATGCTCCATGGTGCAGCTCCTCTCTCAAAAGGCAAAGAGGATAGCTTCAGATGGTATCCTTCTGGATCTTCCTACATTGTTAAAGCTGGGTATGAGTCTCTCCTCAAAGAGAAATTCCTCACTCCTCCTTGGGCTATTTGGAAACAAGTCTAGAAATCAAAAGCGCTCCCAAAGAAATATTTATCTAGACCTTGCTTAAAGGGAATATATTGACAGCTGAAAACTTAAAAAAAGAGGCATTCATGGTGCTTCTAGGTGTCCCCTTTGCCTGATGGCCAAAGAGATGATATTCCACCTTTTCATTGAGTGCTCCTTTGCTAAAAAATGGTGCCCTTCCCTCATGGATCCCTTTCAGATTGAGATGGGTGCAATCAGCTTGGTCTCGGACCTGTTTCCAACTAGAAAAAGAGCTACCCTTGGGGAAAAAAGAACTAGAACATATCCAAAAGAGTCTGGGGCACTCTCCCCCATGTACTACTATGGAACATTTCGCTTGCTAGAAACAAGGCTACCTTTTAAGATCAAAAACCTTGCGTCAAGAAAGTTCATAGTAAGGCATGCAGCCTGACTATTGAGACCATTCTTTCAAAAAATAACAGTCACCTCAATCTCAATGGCCTGCAAACTAAAGAAAGAATCCTTCTTGGCAGATTTCTTGACAATCCTCCAAAGTAAAACAAAATTCTTGTCAGTCAATCTTCCCACAAGGATCAGTGGAAGATCAGACTCAAAGAAAAATAGTTTATTGATTGACTTGACGGATTAAAAATGCATGCGTTCTTCTTTCACAGTGCCTTAAAGGCAAACCTAGGAATAGCAGGAGCACAAGGTTACATTATGGATGGGCAGGGCTGCATCGTGGCCACCTTCAAATGGGGGCTTGGTTGTTTGTCAAACAATAGATTTGAAGCTTACGCTCTGTTGAAAGGCCTCCAAATCATTAAGAGGCTTAAGATGCAACAGGTAATGGTTTTTAGTGATTTTGCAATTATCATAAACATGATGAAAAATTCAGCGCAGACCCCCAGCATAACTCTACGCAGACTTATTACTAGATTTTGAATCTTAGACAAGGATATTGGATATCTCTCTTTCTATCATGTTCTCAAGTCTAATAATAAGAATGCAAACACATTGGCCAACAAAGCTTGTAGCTGACCCCTCGGTCAACTCCTTTTCCAAGAAGGCATATCCATCTCTCCCTTACCATGATTTTCCTCTCTTGCACGATCTCCGTCTGCCCGATTCTTTGTGCCCCCAGGATCTTGTCAGGGCAGGATTGTCATGCCCATACCTCCCACACCACCAATATCATGATCTTATCTCTCTGGGAATCCTTCCTTGATTCATCTCCCAACTCGTATGCTACCCATGCCTCCTCTTTAAATTTAACATCAATCTTCACTGCTACACACCAAATATCCAAAGTCTATAGCTCTGCGTTCCTTGATCTCTGTGTTTCTCTATGCTCAGTGACCCCTCGAATACGCCCTCTTTGGCCTTGCCTTCCAGGGCTCATATTCGCTATAAATCTGCATTGTTATTCCCTCACTGAATCTTCGAGTCTTTGCAGCCTTACCTCCCGCTATTCTCCTAACCTCCCACAGTCTGTTATCTTCTGCAACAACCCCGACTCTTTTGTAATGCCTGTCCTCCAGCAATGCAGAGGTATCCTCAGAATTATGCCTCCACCAGCGCGCAGTTCGTATCCCTTCACAGTCAAACAGTGCTCCTTTTTTCCATCTAGTCCCTTCCTCACTCATCAACAACTCTATTCTATCCTCCCTCTGATATCAAGAGGAACGAAAATTGTTTCCATCATGATGATCTTCAAGCTAAGATGGAGTTGATAAGAGCTCAGTTAAATATTATAGAAGATAAACATCAAGTTGACACCGGTTTCCTTCAACATCAAGCTCAATCCTTCCAGGAGTAGCTAAGGGGAGAAAATAACCGTTGTGCTGATATGGAAGAATCCTTGCAGATCTTGCGCTACATGTTAGACAAGAGATCAGCTCCTAGTTCAAGCTCCAACAATGTCACCACTGCCAATCCAGGCAAAAATCAAGACAACACTAATGCTTCAAATGGATGGAAAAACATCAAGAACTAATCTTCACTCCTCCATCTTTCTTTTCTCTGATCATGTCATTTAAATTTGCATTTATGCTATCACAGTTTCTTAGGATTTATCTAGAATCTGATATGCATCATAGCAGTAATAGTCATCTCAAAGGAGGCTCAGTATTTTGCCACATCACCCCTCCTTGGTTATCCTCTCCATCACTTGAATGTAACAGGGAACTTTGTCCCCTCTTTTTTTGAATATAAAATAGCAATCGAACGTGTTAAAAAAGAAGAAGATAGATTTACTTTATTTGAATTGGAAAAAAAAATAACTCTATGAAAGTTTGAAATAAACCTATTTTATGGATCTATTATAGTTTTAATCTATGAAGCTTGAAGTAAATTTAATCCATGAAAATTGAAATGAATTTTAAACTAACAAATTTTGAAAGTAGAGTTAATCTAAAAACTAGAAGAATTGGAATTGAAATTATTCTAGAAAACAAGAACCAAAGAGTAATTCAAGTGCACAAAGCTTTAAGAGATTACTAGTATGCACATTGAACCAAATCCAATCATAACCTATCATGTATAAATCTGAGACTAAGCTAGAAAAGATAATCAAATAAAATATTTTTGTTATTTTTGGTATTTTTATCAAGCACTTGACTTGTAAAGAACCAAAGGTGAATGAGTAGAATTCTAATGAAAAAACAGAGCATTGAAATGAAACAAAGCATCTAAATGAAATGAACAACTAAATGAAACAAACTTTAATCTAGTTGCAGAGCATATAGAAATTAAATTAAATAAGCAAAAAACATCTATATTATCTCTCACACATCCTCAGGAGGCCCTCCTGATGAGTGTGAGTCGTTTAAAAGCTCATGTCACAAGACATGAATAGCCAACCCAATCATGGATATGCCATGAACAAAGTTTGTATTAATTGAAGCATGTAAACAAAGTCTTCAAAAAATTTATAACAATAATAATAATGAACTCAATTCATTTTCTTCCATTTTCAAAACAAAGTGTTTTTATAATGTCTTCAAAATTAACAACTTGAGGAAATGATGCCTAAAGGCTAGAATTGAATTTCAAATTTAAGTCTTTAAATCAAAATAGAAGTCTCTCTTCTCATGATTCGCTACTGAAGGAGATAACCATGAGAATACATTTATTGAAACATCATCAACCTCAATCATAGTCTTCAGATCTCGCTCGCTTGCTTATAGAGTCGACCACTTGATACTCTACGCAAAACAGGTATGTCATAGCTACGTTGATCACGGGCTTGACAAAAAAAATACACCGGCCCTGTGAGCTTCCATCTATAACCAATAGGTTGACCTATATATTGAGGACATTTGGAAACTACTCATGTGCTCTGGTTGTTCACTAACATGTGTGAATGTATATAAATTTGGATTTGGCTGCGAAAATTCAAGTTAGCTGCAGAAAGTGCACATTTCGGTAGCTATAGTATAATTTAAACCAATTTCATAAGGAAAACATATATTTTTGGTTAATTATAGATGATTAAATTTTCAATATAACTTGCAAGACCTGAATGACTTTTAATCCATGAGCGAGAGGTGGAAAAAGAAAATATGGTTGTCAAAAGGAGGACAATTTGGAGGTTCAACACAAAGTATTTAATTCCAGTGTGGTATTCTCAAAACCAATAGTACATCATAGTGTACAAGATCGAGAGTCGGCCATTATAATCTTTGGAAACCAAGAAGGTTGCAACATCTAGGACATTGATTTGTGCCTAGTCATTCAACCACTTTTGGGCATATATGTGTTTCATTTTCCCGTAAGTGTTATTTAAATTATTTGATTTTTAGAATTGTGTTTCATGCTTTCAAGGCTTGTTCTCTTTATTCTTTTTAATATATAATATTAGATCTTAAGCAATTAACTAGCACTTAGCCATAATCTAGTATTTCATTTCCGCAAGTGACAATCAATATAGCCTAACTCTATGCATAATGTAATGTGATTCTAAGTTTAAAAACACCTAGATTTATATGAATATTATATCCAGATTTATGTACATAGATTAGCCTAACATTTTTGGCATTGTTTTCAATTAAGTGCATTTCAAATTTGAGCTAGATTTAGAGTTTTCTTGAAGATTTTTCCTTTATTTTTATAATATAAACATTTAGGATTTGGAGGAGTGAAAGCGATAAGGTGAGAGGTAAGAACATGTGCATTCACTTTAGTTGAGCCCTCGCATGTCCAAGTCATGTTTATATTGAGATTCTTATGTTAGATTTAGTCTTAATTATGCATTATTACACTAGATCTAGGGATTGGAGAGGTACACAAATCCCCCCCAACCACTGATCCATTTGAGAGACAAGAATTATCAACTAGCAAAGGAATGTGCTAAATAATTTGTTTAGTAAAGGGAGGTATACGACAAGAAGGATCTTCTCAAATCCTTATTTAGAATTCATAAATATCACTAGGGATGAATCTTCATTTCAAGGGATAGAAGACGAGAAAATAATTCATGAAGAGGATTCACAAGAGGATAACCTATGAGTTTCTTATAGTTGTCCTTGTAAGAAGAACAATCAGAGTCATGGGCCAATTTTGATGAATAGAAGACACAATATCCATTATGCATTCAAGAATGTAAACAAATTTTACGAGAACTTTATGGTATGGCAAAAAAGGAGAGTCGAGGAGACAAAAATCACATCGAAACTTGGTTCCAAACAATCATTAGGTCACAATACCACTCCATTTATCAACATTTCTTGGCATCAAATCAACTGATCTCTCATGTCCAAGCATTCATTAAGGTATATTTTTCAAACTTGAATATGAGTTTACTTATGATCTTGTTATGCAAATGGATGCACTAAAAATTCTATTGTACTAGAGGAAATGACTTGTTTTTCCAAAATAGTGTAGGGTAGTATAAAGGAATAAATTAATTAATTAAAATATTAATAAATTTTCTGCATAATAAAGTTGATTAAATCTTGCACGAATAACCATTCAAATCATTGTTCATTACTCATTTTGAGAGGATTTTATGGAAAAATGCAGACCCAATAGTCCTATTTTGGAGGACCATGTCGGCTCATTATTAAAGCCTATTTCTATACAAAGTAGCCCTTCAAATATAGTTTCTAACCCATTTTGAATTTTTCAATTTGGATCTCAAACGAATATATATATATATATATATATATATATATATATGGCCAAAATATTTACTAACTCTCAAGTGGGAAATCTAAGGACATAGTTAGTACAATCAAGATTTTACATATTTAATGGACATATTTTTGCAATTTTTAAAAAAAGTAGATATCCCTTGGAATCTAGTTTCCAACCCAATTCGAATTGCCTCAATCTGACATTGTACGAAAAAATTATGTTCAGATTACTAACTGCTTGTCATAAAATTAGCATTTGACAATTCTATATCTTGACTCTCCATCGACTTATTTCACATATAAAATAATCTTCTTATCAAAACCTATGTCTAAGGGAGATATAAATTTTATTCTAATTTAATTCAAAATTTGAATCATCTCATTTGGAGGTCAGGTGAAAATGTTAGCCACATTTAGTCAATGCATGTCTTAAAATCAGCATAGTGAAACTATGCCTCCTAGATCTAATCATAAACTTTTTTTATGATATCAAATCAAGGTATCTTACAATATGTTACTATTGGATATATATAGATAAATATACTTTAATATCCAAGTGGAATTACATCGATTCAATTTTTAATGAAAAAATTATGCTCCAAATAGTGATTGTTCGTATAGTTAAAAACTCGCAAACAACTTTATCAAGCAGGATGCTCCTCATCATGTTTAAAACGTCATTTTAAATCAATTTGAAAACATGTTTGTATTATAAGTAGAAATATTAATTTTCTTCAATCGAACTTTGATATCACTTCAATTGGATGTAAAATGAAGATTTTATGAATAAAACACCACCAGAAGGTTTAAACTAGCTATCTCTTTTCAACACGTTAACAAATGCATTTTTCTTCATCTATATTATTTGGATTTTTTTTATATGCATTGTTTGCATTTCGTTTGTGTGTTTATTGGAAGAAGAAAGACCAATCACATTTCTTCCACCATCATTTCACATTGTATTGCAAGCAAATTATTATTTTTTACAGGTCCCGAGAGGATCCAAGGGGTCAAATCTATGGCTGAGTGGTCTTCAAAGTCAAGATTTAAAAACTTATATACAAGAGCATGAAATGAAAATATTCAAGTCAAGCAAATTTGAACTTTCTTTTATGATAAATTCATCAAATAAGCTCAAAATCCTTGAAACTTACTTACAGTTGTTGACCAACATCACCAACAACCCTACAATGCTTAAAGATGGGTCGAGATCAAGGAAACTGACATGAAGCCAATCATCAGAAGAAGGATTCAAGTTCCATATCATTCCAAGTCAAATATACTATCAAAGAAGATTCTAGAAGCCCTATTATTCATAATTTCATTTATCAACCCTATTATATGCTAAGTTTCATAGTCATAAAAGTTGAAGTATAGATATTTTATATATTCATGCATCTTACTACTAGGTCATGACTTCAACCTATTTTCCTTTCACAAACTTCCCATGCCCCCTTACTTTATTTACACCTTCTTTCATCCTTGCACACACACACACACACACATAGATGAAAAAGAAAAGAATAAAAATAATTAATTTAGTTGTGAAAACCCAAGTTTATGGCATAGTATAAACTTGATTTTTTTCAAAAAAAACAAGAAATTGGTCAAAAAAATTCTTAGTAAAAGATATGTTGGGTGATTTACATTGTTTATCGTAAATATTTTCCTACGAACATCAACTATTCCAAAAACGGATATATGCAAAGATTGAGCATGTCCTATTTATTTCTTATACATAAGTTCAAGTGGGTGTTGTATATAAGGTTTGTATGCATTATTATCTTCACATCGAGAGGTCCTAATATTGTTCTATTACAAAGGTATTATCAAGATTGTATTCATCTTCAAGGCAAGTACTCTCATCTTTTAAAAAATTTGTAAATGGGCTATTTAATATGGCCAAAATTTTCCAATCTCCAATATAAGACAATCAGCATATGTAGTGTCCCCGACCCCCAACCGGGCAACACCGCTCATCAAAAATTCATAATTATAATTAATTTAAATGCAGAAGCATGTAACACTCAAATTTGTCTTCATTTATTCCTTGTGTTTGACAAATAAAAACAACATAAAATGTAGTTCTAAATGTCGTGCAAGCATTATACATCACATATATTATAATTTAGAGATTGAAAATAAATATACATTAACAAACATTAAGCCTAAACCCAGAAACTAGGGTGTAAAAATAAAAATTATTAACTAAGCATAACACATAAATAAACCACGAGACATAAGAATGTGGGTACTTATCCAAGAAGTAAGAGTTGACTAGCTACGAGCTCCCCATGTTCCACCCAGCCATAGACCTAATGGTTCATATGCTCAACCACCAAGTCATCCCCGAGCTGTACTGCAACTCCAAAGGAAATAGTTGCAAAACCAAGATACAACCCTAGTCGAGGCACTAACTCGAGCAACCTCAGTCTCCAACCACAGGCTCATGCCCCCTTGACCGACACCCAAGTGGCACAACCCGAGTTTGTTGGTGGTGCCCGCCTTCTACAGTGACTTATAGTTGGCTAGGAAATTCTCAAACCATAGTTCCAGGAGCTTTGCTACTATCTACGTGTCCAAGTACCAACAACTAAATCGAATTAACTCCATAGCTGGTGTCAAAGCCCCATGAAGACTCACTGGATACCACCAAACGAAGTTCACCAACCAAAACTCCATGGCCACCAAGCCTTAAACAGGATCATCAAACCCTTAGAGCACCAAGCTCCCCAGAGCCAACATAAGGGCTCACATCATAATCAGGATGTTTCCCAGTGGCACAGTTAACAAAATAACCACACCTTAACCAATCTCATAGTCCATACTATCACTCATGATTACTCATTAATCCCATGAATGAATAATCGATTGAATAATAACAAACACAAACTACACTTTTTTATATATGCATGGCCCTAAATTTCCATGTGGCACCCTCTAGAATCCACGTGGGCCTAAGGTGCACTTTCACCAAAAATACCCAATTATTTCATTTTTCCATGGAGTTGTGTCCCCCATACCCTTTTTGTGGAGTGGGCTCCACACCCAACCTTATTTTATTAATATCATGATATGCCCAAATTTACAATGTTGGGCATGATGACCCCAAAAACATGACTAAAAATAACTACATGGGAAAGCAGACCACATAATAAAACATTTGGCTTACCAACCTATGAGTCAGAATATGCAGCTCCATAGCCTAATATCAAAAGTACATATATTTACATTGTCAAAACAGGTGGGGGTATTACAACACCTAATAATTACAAAGACATCAACAACATGTTAGTTCATCTACAACAACATCAATCAAAGAAGATAATTCAAGAATATAGACAACATCATTACAGTCTTGTTTTGAACTATGAGTTTGTCTTTAATGCTCAACGAACTTACAACTTTTAGAGAAATCATAGATAGTATACGTCCAAATTTCAAAGCTCAGAATGAAGTACATTCAAAACATAATCTCACTTTGGTAAAAGAAGTTGAACAATTGAAGGGAGAGAATGAACAGTTGAAAGAAAAGAAACTAAAGCCTCATCAAAGAAAGAAGGTGTTTAAAGCTAAGAGTAAGAATATCGAGGTAAAATTGCTCCAGTGTGATATAAAGAAAGAAGGACAACCTTCACATCAAAGGAGGGGAATAAAAAGTTTGTAAAGTTTATTTTTAATGCTTTCAAATTTAATTAAAATTTTTCATTTAGAAAGATGACAATAAAACACCATTTATGAGCCATTGTTTTTATTGCTTACTCTACAAAAGTCATCCTAACCTAAATCTCATGTTGCTTCTGACCTAGACTTATAAAAATCGAACATTCTACCTTCAAAACCCTAATCTCATTTATAGACCATCCAAATTTGAGGGAAGGCAAAGCATTAAGGACACCTTAAATGTGAAACCCAAGAAAAATTTCAGTGTTATCCTTTGACCATAGAGAAACAGGTTTCAAAATGGATACTACAAGAATGCTTTTTAGAAGTGCAATAAATTTTTGTATGAGAGGTTATGCTCCATTTTGTGAGAAAATATGCCTTCGAAGATACTTTGTTTTAAGGACTATATGAATACTTTGCATTACAAGTATGTTGTGTTTTTGAAACACACACTATTTTATTCTCAAAAAAGAAACATGTTTTGTTTTGAGAACATAAGCATATTTACATGTTTTGGTTTGAGAACATGGGCATATTTTGTTTTGACACACAAAGTTACTCTGACTTTGAGAGAAGGAAGGTCTCCAAAATTGATAAGAATGACGCTCTATTTTTTATTCAATAGAGAACATATAAATGCTCCATTTTTAAAATAAGTGGTAGTCTTTAGGATTAAGAAAACATGGTGTTTTGTTTAAAAAAAATAAGTAGTAGTCTTCAGGATTAACAAGACATGGTGTTTTGTTTCAAGCCAATATAAGCTTATAAAAGAATCCTCCATTTTTAAAAGGAATGATGCTCTATTTTTAAGAATGAAAATGTCTTGTTTTTTCCAAGAGGAATAGTGCTCTATTGTTTAGAAGGAAAATGTCTTATTTTCAAGAGAAATTACAGTAATCTATTTTGAGGTCGATATATTCCATACAAAAAGTCCATAAGAATGACGAAAAACACAATTCTGTTTTTAAAAATATGTGGCCTATAGGAATGTTGTGTTTGCAATGGAAATGGTAACCTACAGGAACAAGAAAATTTAAGGAAAATGGTAACCTACAAGAGTGCATAAGCAGTGACAAGGTTCTAATAAAATCAAAGTCCTTGTTTTGAAATGAAGAGATAGCTTTATGAATACAGGTTTAATAGAACAAAATGATTGTTTTATGTGTCATATAAAGAGCATTATTATGTGAAAAATGCTCAGACTTTGAAAAATGAGTAAGCGTTGTCATCTACAGCAATAATGAAAAATGATCATGGTGAGACCAAGGTGATAAGAGAGGTATTGCACGTTAAATTCAAAACGAAAGCTCGTGTAAAAGCATACAAAAGTGATGTGCGTTGAAACCAACCCTGTTTCAATACACAGTTATTTCAAAACCATTTTTTTCTGAAACGAGGGAAAGCTTTATAATTAGTGGTAAAGGTTGGAAAATACTAAGAACAAAGTTTTGAAGCTAGCCAAAGTCACAGGTAAGCCGTCTTGAATCTGTAGTTGGTCATGTAAATGCAACACAATCTGAGTTTTACATTAACGCTACAGGGTATATGCATGTTAAAAGCAGCTCATCATCATAGTACTTGAACTGAATTTTACTCCTTAAATCTATGTGAAATCAATAGACCACAACTTAAGGGATTACATGACTGGATGCAAATAAAATTTCCATAAAATAAGATACATGAGGAATATGTGTTTCAAATTGGTTGAAAGAGATATTTGAACACGAAACTATAGGTAATCTTCATGATAAATCACCGATTGGCACAAATGTTTTAGTTGACCACCCTTTGTCTGTCAAAGCCGCAAAATTAATTTATTTTGCACTCACAAATTTGAAAATACTTAGGAGACTTTCTCCAGAATTTTGTAGAGAAGTTTTACATTCAAAATATATGGATTGCACACAAAGAAGTGCATCGAGTTATGTGTCAGGAATTTTTTCACACACAGAAGAGTTGTATCAAATTGTGGTGTTAAGAGCTGAGTATTTTTAAAAGGTATGAGCACATTCAACTCTCATGATACCTTGCTTTCTTAAAAAAAAAATATTGACAGTAAGATATACTCACTCTCTTAAGAGAACTACAAACTTACAAAAACCAGAGCAAGAAGTTTCAAGTCAAAGTTTTCAAGTGTTAAGATTTCAAGTTGAATCAGGTATAATTTTTTTATTGCCAAGACTGTCTCACAACTCAAAAATTTTCATATGAACAAGGATATACTCTGTTTCATGAAGAATGTAGTTCTTTACACAATGTTTTTAAATCTATTTTAGAATAATTTTTAAAGACACCGCAATAACAAGGGTGATTAATTTTTTTATAGAGTAGGAACATAGAGGTTATGTAGAGCCACAAAATCACGAAGTCATAGAGTAAGGGTTACAAAGCATGAATCAAAGCAAAGATTTCAAGGCCAAAGCGACAGTCAACCACATTTTCTGTATATATAGTGCATAAATTAAATTCTTCATGTCTTCCAAACAGTATATCAGTTTGTCGTGAAATGTGGAGGAGAGATGCATTAATGTGAGGTGAATAACCACAACAAATTTCAAGCGAAACAAATTTGCATTTTTCAAGAAATCAGTTGCCATCAAATACAACCATTTTATATTTTTCTTAAAAATCTGTGCATCAGATTGTCATGAAATTTGGTAGGGAGATGCACTATGGTAGAGGAATAAGAAGTAAAAGTTTCAAGTTAAACAGATTCATATTTTGTGAAAAAATAGTTGTCTTAATATGCAACCATTTTGATTTTTTCTTGATATTCATGCCTCTGTTGGTTATGAAATTTGGTGACTAGAATCATTAAGATGATAACAACAATCTCACAAAATTTCACGGGAAATGGTTTGTAGTTTGGGAGAAAATGGATGATCATGTCTATTACAGGAACCTTGAGAACCTGTAATCATTTTTTTATCTTCAGGGAGAAATCTGCCATATGTGTTTTGTTTCCAAATACCCCGAGATGGTTCTATGTTGTTCAAATCAACTTCAGCTTAAAAGAGCTCAACACTAGCTCATGGTCAAATTGACAGCCTACATACTATGCTATAGGGAGAATAGTGAAGGGTGAAGTGATGTCACACAAGGACTATTACTCACAATTGTGTGGCTGTCACACAAGAACCAACCACAAGAAGCCCAGCTTCAAAGTTAAATATTATAAAGTTAGGGTTTGTTTATAAAATACAACCAAGTATGCCTTGAATTCTTCAAGCGCATTGATAAAGAAAACAAATATACTAAGCATATCACAAACCTTATTTGAACTCAGACCTCATTTTATAGTGGTATCAAATTGCAAAGTTTTAAGGGTTGTGAGGTAGGCGCCACAAACATTTGAAGCTCATAAATATAATGAAGAACCCTTAGTTTGCTTCAGCGAGTTGAATGGAGAAAAAGTGGAAGCTAATAAAAGTCATCACAATGCAATTTATAAGGAGCTTTATGAATTCCTTATGAGGAAAATGATACCAGTTATGATCAACATGATATAATCTATATGATGAGTAACCACATATGCATTTTGAGGAGCCACAGGTACAGTTTGAGCAAACATGGGTACAATTTGAGAAGAGGGAAAATTTTGAAGAACAACAACAATTTAAACTTGAGGAAGAGGTAAAATTTAAAGATGAAGAAAATATTAAGGAGTTAGCGTGAATAATTGCAAAGGAAACCAAAGATAAGGCCCCTACCATTCCAAAACAAAAGAAAGATAAGAAAATGAAGAAATTAAAGAAGCAAATATAAGAGATGGAAGTCTTGGAATTGTATATGAAATCACAAAATGAAATTATGAAGAACCAAATCAGAATTATCATAGATGAAAATAAGTGATTGAAGAAAGAGAACAAAAAGCTCAAGAGAGACAATATTTTAATATCAAAATAGGCATATAAATGTTTTTAATAGAAGAAGGCACTAAAATTAAACAATCAAAGTTTGAAGGTGAGATTACTTATGCAACAAGGACATCAACAAGAAGAAGTTCATAGCCCAACACAATCCATTATAGATTTCCTCCTGAAGGCAACATGAGATTTAGAAGATCCATAAATAGTTTTTATTGCATGAGGACTTGCAACATCTCCACTTTGGGGTAGATGTTGGATGCATTTTTTTTAGCTTAATACATCCACCTTATACTTCATTTTTCCCACTTTATCTTTGTTTTGACTCCACAATTCTTGAAAAAGGTATCCAAGTCATCCTCTTCCAAATTGTTATAGGTCAATTTGGGCACCATTCCCAATGACCTGGTTAAATTGGACATCATCCCCAGAACCAATGAATAGGGTCTATCATCCCCTATCATTTCAATTGCTACATGCCCTAAGACAAAGGACAAGAACAAATCATCCATGACTTCCATTGTAAGGTTTCCAAGATTTGAAGTACATGTTATATCACCTATGAGCTCACCAACGCAGCCTCTCAAGGGACTAACTGCTTTTCATATGCAGTTACCTCCATTCAAGGGTGCTCTGCAAAGCACTTCCCGACATTCAAGAGTGCGTTGGTCAATTGGGAGCGAAATTCTCATTGTTCTAGAATCTCCACATGGTCAATGCCTTCTAGAAGAGTCCATTTGTGTCAAACTTCGAATCCATGTGTCTATTCAACACCTCTGAGCTTGGGAACATGTCTTTCCTATTATTAGAAAGTCATTGATTGTGAAACTACCTTCAGCTGATCTATAAATTCAGCACATATCTTAGTACTTGAGAAGGAAGAAATTTGGTAGAGAAATTTTGTTGAATTCTCAATTGAGTGTTTGATTTGAGTGATATGCTACTGGAGGGATGTTCATTGTGATGAGGCTAGGATGATGTTGGATTTGGTGACATCAAATCAATCGCTGGTTGTAACCTCCCCCTTCTATCCATTAATAAATATTGCTGCTCATTTTCCCACATGTGTATCTGTATAAGGTTCTATCTTTCATATTATGGATTCTTAATTGATGTATATGTTTCATGTTTCATTGATTTAACTGATTAAGGTAAATAGCCATCTGTATATTGCAATCTCTTTACTGTTGAGTGTTCATACTTGCAGGAACTAGTCTGGCGATTAAAGTTGGATTGGAAGCTACAGCAAGAGCGACAGAAGGAGAATAGGAAGCGCTTGGACTCCAAGTAAGTTTTTCCATCTTTCTGTGTGTCTATTTACTCTCAGGAAAAGTATTTGCAAAGTCTTTGATCTGTTGTTCTAAATGCATAGCACCACATTTAGGGAATGTGTTTTATCCGTTATCCATAATTCCACATAACAAATTTGCGACTCCATTGGGGAGTTTACCTTCATCCTTGGTGTTTTTGCCTCTACTTTTCCACCCAATAGCATCTACTCTCAATTATTAGGCTTTTGAAACAAATAATTGCATTAGAAGTGTGTTTAGTAGCTTGAATTTTGTTCTCTGTTGTGCCCAATGCACTATTGGTCAAGACACAGTGCTTTGCATAGCACTGTCTCCCACTCAGGGGTGCTTTGCAACGCACTGTCTCCCCTTAGAGATTGTGTTGCCCCCTAAGCCAACCAAATTCCCTTTGAATTTTTCATTGCTATCACTTTCAGCCTTTTGTTTACTATGTTATCAACTATCTGATGCCTCATAGAGACCAGTGAATTTGCCTAAATCTTCCTCCTTTGAAAAGTAAGTTTGTTCAATGTCTCTTTAAGTGTTTTTCTTTATCATTGACAAATCAAATTCAAAGTATTTTTATTTCTGCATTAGATCCATTTGTTTTCATAAAGGAAATTGTCGTTAAATTCTTCGTTTCCTGTACGAAAAATTGTAGTTCCATTCTTCATTTTTCCTAAAAGAGAAATTGCTGTTAAATTCATCGTTTCTCAAAGAAGAAAGCATTTGTTTTTTGTTGATTTTATGCAAATAATTTCCTTTTTGCATTCACATTAAGGGGACTGAAAAGAAAAACATGCACTTGCATGTAGTGGATTGTGTGTTTTGCATAGGAACGAATTAGGAAAGCTGCATATTAGTTTGTGCTCTTTGTTGTTTGCTCTCAAAACTGATTTCTCTTTCCCTTTAGTAGCTAAGATTTTCATTGAAAAAGCTAAAATTGAAAAGTTTGCTTATCATTTTAGTTTTCATTTTAGGAATTTCCATCACATCATCGCGATGAACCTTGAAAGGAAAATTGATAAACAAGATCAACTTAAAATTTACATCAATTTACCTAACAAAGCATTGGAACCATAACGATAACATTTAGATGGTCTAGGCTAGAGACGTGTTCTGGCATCGTAAAACATGGTAGTTGCCGTTAATTGTCTGCTATACATTCCGAGTGTGATACCTCACTCCACGTACGTAAGTATATTGTAGCTCTTCCACGTACCTTCGAGTATATCAAGCGGTGTTATAGTACGAAAAGTATAAAGGGGTGCTCCCATTGTGTGGTTTCGCATTAGACAGCACTAATACGGACTTGGGCCTCCATGTACCTTCGGGTATATTTGGGAGGACAAATTTAGGTTGCTATCCATCCATAGTGAACCAAGTATGTCGCCTTGTAAATTGTGATACACTAAACACAACATTCGGGGATATTGCCTGCCCGTACTTCTTGGTTCACCGAGAGGTATTCTGTAGTTCACTATTTCTTGGGAAACCTTTTTCCAAGCATTACCCTTCTATTTTGTTTATTTGTTTTAGTCATAAAATAAATCAGCCATCGTGGAAGAAGAAAATCCCTTTCCCCATTGTTTGCGTAGACTTGCATTGAAACCACCTTTACCACCAGAAGCCTCTTCTGGGCGGCGAAGGCGACATCGCTCTACTGAAACTAGTACCATCAGTACCTCTGGTGAAGCACCATCTTCCCATATACCAGAGTCAGCACAAGTTGTTTCTACAAATCCTGGTTTGTCTACTGTTGTCGAGACAAAGTCCTCATAGCTACTCGTGGTCACGATCCATCCAATCAGTGAGACCATACATGCGAACCCGATGTTGTTCAACCGGAAGTTGATCCAGATCTTGTCTCTTTTTTGCCAGAACATCTGCATTTCGAAGTCAAACGACCGGAATTTGTTCCTGTATCGGTCGCCCCACAATCTATTGTAGCCATTGAGTCTCCCATATCGCGTAGTCAACCTCCTGAAATATATTTTGGGCCTGACGATGAAATCCTTCCACCTGGTTTAATTTCGATTGAATAAATCCCACAAGATGAAACACCTTTAACTCCAACCCATTTTGGGGAGGATCTTTACCTATACGATTCTTTTCCTCAATCACCATCCTCCGCTTTTGTTGATCTTGTTCCTATTCAAATTCCCATCAATTCAAAAGGGTATACATTTGGTCAAGTAATCATGCCTGAACCAACATCTTCGGTTGGACCATCTGTTCTGATTGTGTCAGCACCTACTCTCGCTACCCCGTCGATGTTCACAACTTCACCAGAGTCATATTTACATGGTGGCCCTATGGTCCCATCAGGATATAAATCTTTATCTGGAATTTTCTCTGGTGCATCTTCAAACCCATGGACTTCACCAATGTCATCGTCTGGTATTCTAACTGATAAACCTATAGTGAGTACTAAACGATTGGATCCTTTATATCCATCATCAGGGCAATATCAAGCTAGTCCATCTGGGTCTATTCCAACCAGTACCATCTCAACTAGACTCCCTGCATTTGGAGAACAATATTTTCCATCTTATTAGACTCCTCATGTTGGGGGGAAACTATGGTCACCCACTTTGACAGTACTCCGTCGTTTTTTGGTAAACCTAATGTCGAAATGAATGTTTGTCAATGGCAACCCACTCTGCCTATCCAACCACAAACGGCTGTACACTCGTATCAACCGGTTCAACCTGTTGCACCTACATCATTTCCACTTGTTAATACATCTTTACCCCTGTTATAGACTTAAACTGTTGTACAACAACCATTTCAGGCGGGTCCTTCAACTCAATACCCTCGAGTATTGGGCCCTCAGACTCCAACTCCTTCGGCTAATTTACAACAACTTGTACCTGGAATCATTTATTCACAAGTTGGATTATCATATTATGGGATGTCACGGCCACAACTATGTTATACCTATCCTCAACTGAATCCAATTTATCCTAATTTGGGTTATAACATTGGTGGACAGACCCCTTGGCAACCACAGGCGCAAATGCCTCAACCTTCATTTCAACAAGTATCATGCCCAGGTTTTGGTCAACAAAATCCTCAAGCGTTTGCTTATCAAAACAACCCCTCTCTGGGTTACGAGCAACAGATTCCTTATGCTGGTGCTCAAAGGCATGTTTCCCAAGCAATTCCATCATACCCTGGCTATGCTCGATTTGACCTTAATCGACAGTTTCCCTTTGTTGCAACTTTAGAGTTACTAGATTTAAATTGGCTCACCAATGACCCAATCAACTATGCTCCTTGGTGGCTAGTGATACCTCATAAATTACCCTCGGATATTCCTAAGTAATGGAAACCCTGGGGAAGACCCGTCGACTCGCGTTATGACTTATCATTTGTGGTGTTCATCAAACTCCCTGAATGATGACCCTGTTCGGCTACATCTTTTGTAGCATACGCTCATTGGTCCGGCTGCAAAATGGTACATTGAGTTACCTAGAGATTCTTTTGATAATTTCACTGCCCTAGCTACTGTATTTTTGACTCACTTCCAGTTACCCATACGATATGAAACTGGAACGGAACTCTTGATTAATTTTAAACAGACTAATGCTACTCACATTTCTGATCATATTCATGAGTGGCGTCGTCGTCGTAGAATGGTTAAGACATTTGTTCCTAATCAGCTCCTTACTGAGTGGTTCATTAAGTCCCCGTTACCATCTATAACTGAGGATGTGACTAAGGGTGGCGTCGTCACTGAAGAGCAGTTCATTTCTCGTTCCCAATATTTAGACTTGATCTATAATCAGTTTGGCATGCTCTACGAGAAAATTCCTAATGCGTCGCGGTCTAATTTTACTATTCCTCCTCCATCCAAAGACTCTCATGTCGGAGATGGTTTGATTGGTACTGCAAGCACACATCATACTACTACATCTGATCCTGAACCTTTTTTCCGAAATCAATGTCATGTCATTTGACAAAGGCAAAAGTGACAAGCAACCCGGAAGTAAGAAAAAAGGGAAAAAAAAAAAAAAACTTCTACCTCGCAAGAAAGATCATCTAGTCAATCGTCTAGAAACAGGAAACCTCGTTATCCATGCATAATCTATAATGAGGAACACTTTTTTCGGGATTGTCCTCACCGCGCTAAAGTCTCAAAAATGATTAAGACTTCACATGCGTCAGTTGTGTTGACAAATCTGTTTCCAAATCTGGACACAAATTTGGTTGCTACGGATCCAGCTTCTAGTTCCCAAGTTCTTATGCTATCTGTCACAAAGCCATCAACAGATATTTTGGTGTCAACACGTAGTAAATATTATGGTAGTCAAGTGACTGATCAACCTACTACCTCGACCACAAATCCAACTATGGAATCGGTACTGCCTATTGTTATTCCTAAATTAACAATCAAGCCACCAAAGGGAGTCGTTCATAAATCTACATATAATCCTCGAGCAAGAGCTACTCAAAATTATAATATAGTTGAAGATTTGGTTCAATCCCCTTCAGCTATGCCAGCTCTTGAGGTATTACAAAATTGTCCCTCCCAGAAATAGGCTTTATTGTCAGCTATTGGTGGAATTGATCCAACTGATTCTAATCTTGTAATCTTTAATCATATGGGCTATGTGCCACAATTACCAACTGAATTAGCATTCTCCATCCAAGTAAATGCTCTCAATCACCTTGTTTGTCGTACTATTATGATGAGGGAACATCTACGTGAATTATGTCTCTAAACTGTTGGAATTCACTTGGCTCGCCACACCTATCTCAATCATCAACGACGTTGAAGGCCTTTGATGGATGTACATATAAGCCTTGCGGTATTATTAATAACCTGCATGTTGAACTAGGGGGAAAAGCAGTGAATGTTGAATTTGAGGTTGTTGACGGACCCCTTGATTACAATATTTTACTTGGAAGGCCATGGGTATATGCTATGACTACAATTGTTTCTACATATTTTAGAATGATCACCTTTCCATATAAAGGTGTTATCACAGTCATCAATTAGCTATCCTTCTTTGCCTCCAGTTCCTAGGTAACTGGAAGTGTTCTGTTCATTCACGCACTCCAACTCGCACTTCAGAACATTGGTGTAGGACTCTTAAAGGATTCCACTCTTATGGGAACCTTTTCATTACCGCCGCCTACAACGTCGACAGAAATTTCAAGTATAGAGACTTGCTACATGATCTCTTCCACTCCATCTGGCTTAAGGAAGAGTACGGGTGATTCTAAAATTGTTACATTGGATGAGTTTATGCCACCCAGACCTATTGAGCTGGCATAACAATCAATCTATTTGGCTTGGGCGACGAATCTGAAATCATCATCCCCGATTGTTTTGGTTGATCGTTCCTTAGAATTTGGTACTCCATCAGATCCTTTTTCCTCAAATTTCTTGACAGATGAGGATATTTTGGAAACCATGATGTCGAAAGGAGAACCATGGGAAGATTATCATCATCATTCCCATCTTCCTGATTATGAAGAAAATAATCTTAGTGAAGTATATCACCCATCAATAATAAATTTCTTTTTGAATTTTTTTCCTATTAATGCAATCGATTCCAAGCGAAACTTGTCAAATATTGAAGAAACCATTTCTATCGATATTTCGATCAAACTTGGCATTGTAGAAAATATTCATGTCGGTGTATCTTGTTCTCCATCAGAACTCGAAACTTATCGCTCTCCCTTTTGTGAATTTCGTGATGTATTTTCTAGGTCTTACGAGGAAATGTCAGGCATAGATACTAGTATTGTTGAACACACTATTAATATGTACCTTGATGTCAAGCCGATGCGTCAATGCCTTCGTCCTGTTCATCCGAAGAAGGCCGTTGCCATTAAAGCAGAAGTTGAAAAAAATTTGCGTGTTGGTTTCATTTACCCTGTTCCGCTAACTGAGTGGGTTTCCAACATCATTCTTGTTATGAAAAAATGAGGAACCATTAGAGTGTGCGTCGATTATCAGGATGTCAATCTTGCTTGTCCAAAAGACAGCTATCCTACCCCCTTTATTAACCATATTATTCATGATTGTGCTGGATGCGAAATTTTTTCGTTCATGGATGGATTTTCTGGCTACAATCAAATCAATATCCACCCAGAGGATCAATATAAGACAACATTCATCTGTCCCTAGGGAACATTCGCTTATCAGAAACTACAGTTTGGTTTAAAGAACGTTGGGGCCACTTTTCAGAGAGCAATGGATTATGCTTTAAATGACATCAAGCACATTGATCAACCCTATCTAGATGATTTACCCACGCATTCACGAAATTGGACTGATCACCCGATGCATTTGAGAGCCATATTTTTACGTTGCCGACACTACAAAATACGCCTCAATCCACATAAATGTGTGTTTTGTGTTGGTTCTAGTCGTTTGCTTGGATTCATCATCTCAAAAGAGGGAATTTGAATCGACCCATTGAAGGTCCAGGGCATTCTTGATTTGTCTACGCCATCAAATTTACTTCAGATACATAAACTTCAAGGAAAGGCTAACTTCCCAAGGAGGTTCATACCCAACTATGCCGAAATGGATAAAGGATTTACTTGGCTCTTGAAAAGGGGGATTCCCTTCCATTGGGACCAAGTTGCGCAAGCTTCTTTTGATGTTGAAAAGGATACTCTTGTCCGGGTGTCATTAATGTATCCCCCCAATTATCAGAGTGATTATTTCTTATATATCGTCGCGGCTAATACGACCATTGCTATGGTATTGGTCCAAGTAGAAAATGGGATAGAACATCCTATCTATTATTCGAGTCGTAATCTCAATGATACGGAAGTGAAATATTTGTACGTAGAAAAATTTGCCTTGGAGGTTATTCAAGCTGTCCAAAGATTTCGCCACTATATCCTATTCCAAAATACCATTGTCATTTCAAATTGCAACCCCGTGACTTATATCTTATCACGTCAATTGCTGGGGGGGAATATTCAAAATGGATCGCCATTTTGCAGGAATTTGATTTGGAATTCAACAAATCCAAGCCAAAGAAATATTTAGTTTTGGCTGAGCTTCTCTATGACCTTCCCTCTGATAGTATACCTACTACGTCGTAACCATCTATTCCTGACGAGTCTCTATTTTTTATCGGATCATCTGATCCTTGGTATGGGGATTTTATCATTTATCTCTAGACCCAGAATTTTCGGCCTGACAGCTCTCGCTTTGACTAGTGATGTATTCGATACCAAGCCAAACATTATCTGATCGTTGGCGATACACTCTATCGTCATGGTGTCGATACAATTTTAATAAGGTGCCTTACTCATGAGGAGGCCGAAAACGTGTTAAATGATTGTCATGATGGGGCTTGTGGTGGACACTTGTCTGGATACGCTACCGTGTAGAAGATACTTCACGTAGGTTACTTTTGGCCTACCATATTTCGCGACTGCATCCTCGCGGTCAGAAGTTGTCATTCGTGCCAGATATTTGATCATAAAATCCGCAAACCGCCAGTGCCAATGCATCTTGTTGTCTCTGTGGGACCATTTTCAAAATTGGGTATTGACTTCATGACCTATAACCCTCATTCGTCTTATATTATTGTCATAGTAGACTACTTTACCAAGTGGGTCGAAGCGATGCCTACATTCAATAACACAGGACAAACAGCTACATTGTTTTTCTTTAATCATGTCATTGCATGGTTTGGGGTCCCACGGGCTATAGTCACAGATCATGGGAAACATTTTCGCAACCACATGATGATCGAATTAACTGCCAAGTTAGGATTGTCACATGATAATTCTAGTCCTTATTATCCACAATAAAATGGACAAGTTGAGGCTATCAACAAGATTCTTAAACATATGCTTCAACGAATGATAGGAGTTTGTAAAAGAAACTGGCATTTGATCCTGTACTTGGCTTTGTGGGTGTACCGAACCTCGGTGAGAAACGCAAATGGATTTACTCCCTTTCAATTGGTATATGGTCTGGAAGTTATCTTACCAATCCAATGTGAAATACCGTCGTTAAAAATCGCAATCGACTTGTTACCTAACATCTCAAAAGAAGAAGTGCGTCTTTTTAACCTCATCCATCTTGATGAAATGCGTCGTGAAGCCCAATTGGCCAACGAAGTGCATAAGAGATGTATAAAGGCGCAAAACGACAAAAATATCCAGCCTCGCATTTTCTAAGAGGGCGACTTGGTCCTTCTTTATGATCAAGAAGCTGATGTAATAGGTACAGGGAAATTTGAGCCATTATGGAACGGCCCCTATATTGTCAAAAGAGTTCTTGCTAAGGGTGCCTACGATGATATAGGTGGATATTGGTGGTCACCCGCCTATTCCACTTGGGGCCCCACCATTGTCTCTTTCATTTTTTCAGTTTCGGCACAACTTACTATTTTTAGCAGTTTTTCAGGTCCTGAACTTCCGAAGCCGTTTTGAGGCACTAAACGACGTTTTTTGGGCATTGTTTTTCCAGCAAATATGATTCCATTTCAGAATTAATATTCGTGGCGAAATTTTTAGTCCTCAGATAGATATTTCTAAAGATGTATCATGCGCGTCAAACAGAGATAGTATACCGAAGTTACGTCCCCGATAAGTTGAAACACCAATTTACCCAAACGAGGCCCATAGTTTTGGCGCTTCATCTCCTAGGGTTAGTTTTTTGGACATTTAGAGTTCTCCATTGTTTCTCCATAATAAATAGGCCCTCAAGCCTCATTGTAACACAGTTCAGAGGTCTGTAGCCGCCACATCTCTTCTCAGAGATTCGCTGCCAGCACCCTAGCTATTTTATTTCCATTATGTTTGTAAGCATATTTCTGTTATTTGATATTAATGAAATGAAACCTTATTTCCATTGCATCTCTATGTTTATGGTTATTTATGTCTTCTGTTGCGTTCCTGCATAAATCCAAATCATACGAGTTGCTGGATTACGATGGAATTCCGTTGGCGCAACCCCGAAATGGGTTGTATCTGAAATGTTACTATGCTTAATCATGAGTGTAGTAATTTTTTGTATTATATTGTATATATATGTTGTTTATTTGCATTCACTGTCTTAGTTTGTTTTTTAGATTTTTCTTGACGTTAGTAATCCGCTTTACATTTCATCGCAGATGTCTGAATCTTTGGAACCATTTGTTGGATATGCTGATGGTGCTAGTCGTAGTACGTAGAATCTATCCTCTACAGTGTGGGCCATTTTCACTGCAAACGGCAAGTTAGTGAGTTTTCAAGGGATTTGTATTGGTATATCAACAAACAATATCGTTGAGTATAGCGCATTGATCAAACTTCTCTCTGATGCCATTTCATTTGGTATTAACTACATCATCATAAGGTTAGACTCACAACTTGTGGTATTAAAACTTACTAGTGTTTATACTGTTAGAAATCCAACATTGCATCGTTTGTTCCTAAGAGTTCGAATTTTGGGAAGACATTTTGATTTTATTCAATATCAACACATTTCCAGAAACTTGAATACATTGACTGATTCTTTAGCTAATCATGTTTTAGACAGACATTTGCAACACATGTAAAGATACATTCACATAATTGAATAGGATTACGCAATAAACATAGGAAAATACTGAAATCAAATAGATAGATAGTTATAGATTTTTACAAAAAAATTGTGCCCAAGACACATTGGTCATCTGACCTCAAAATGTATGCAACATGTCAAAAGTAAATTAGTGATGTTCATGGTAACATGCTATATATCTAGCTATCCTATGCAGTGACCGCATCCAGCGGTTAGGAACGCCTATAGTGTAGCGCTGCAGTCGCATGGGTAACTCTTCGATCCGAAAATCTGGAATCCCGAAGGTCAACCCCTTTATGTGTTGACAAAGCTTAGACAGAGTCTCACCCATGTCTAAATCCTGAAGGACTGCTCTCCTGACAACCCTCTCTGTTGTCTCATCTGCTCCATGCTCTGGTTCCTCCACCTGCTGAACTCGACCAACATCTGCATTACATTAAAACATTAGTTTAGTCTTGGGAAAACATCAAAATACAAAAACATTGTATAAACCTTAGGAAAAAAAAAAAAACATGGTCAAAAAATTCTTACCTATTGCACCCCATTGAGCGCCTTCTGGTAAAGCTAAGTCTGGATCTCCTCGAAAATCGAAGTCTACATATGCATACTCATCGATGGCGATAACCTGTTGCCTGAATCAAGCAAAGAATGCAGTTGAGAACACAATGAATGATTGGCCTGCATGCCTAGCCATTACTTCTACCCATCTCTGCGTCCTCGAATCTCTAGGGTTATACACACCCAGTGTCACATGCTGAGGCTGCATCAGTGGAATCCGCTCTAAGGAAAATGAAATGAGGATCGAACCATAACTGAAGTTTTTCTTCCTTCCTCCCTTTGCCTTGTTCAGTTGTTCTTTTATTTGAGAAATTATTGCTTCAGACCACTTGAAGACTGTTGGCTCCATGCACTCTAGCGCATACTGCATATATGATCTATTCACTACATGTAGTGTAACAGTGCCGGCAAGCTTTGCGATCGTGAAAAGAATGGTTCTCAAAGGCAAATCATGAACGTCACGGATGTTTATTTTCCCATCCTTGCTTGGCTTTTCCCTTGGATAGAAATACTGCAAAACATAGTCTCTCACCGTCTCTCCTCCGAGAGTAGACCCTGAGAGGGAAATAAGCAAGCCTCTCCTCGACAAGCCTGCTAGAAAATATACATCCTCCACTATAATAGGAACCACTTTGTTCCTAATGTGAAATGCCTCAATATCCGAATCCCATGCTCGAACTAGGAACTCCAAGAGTTCTATTTTTTGCCTCATCCCTGACAAGTGGAAGTACTTTAATAACCCACAATCTCTTAGGGCTCTTACTGTACCCGAATCATTTAGGGCAATCATATTTTGTTCTTCATGCTCTCTTTCTCTCAAAGTAATCATCATTCTAGCCCGATGAAATCCTAAAACATAACCATAAGACTCATTACACTCCTTTTCATGCAAACAAATAGGCAAATTTTGGGTACAATGCAAGAATCAAGAATATTAATTGCACCCAACACAGTCTTGAACAAGGGACAGTGTGTTTCACATGCACCTAGGCTTCAATTTAGGTGCTCCACAACACAATTTTTGATGCTTAAGGGTGCGTTGCCCTCTTTGGAAAAATAATTTACCCTAAGGAGCCCAAATCCATAAAAATTTGCAATGAAAGGAAATGAATTGACTACTGAAAGAAAGAGAGGGTTTATGGCACCAGCCTGGATCCAACGGCGATGAAAACCGTCCACAGAATCGATCACAATCAACGTTTGAAGTTCGGGGTCAAAAACAGGTTCAGAGCTCCAAATTGCAAATGGTAAAATGAATCATATTTATTGTTGTGACTATGGTTTTATTCAGAGTTTATCATGAAACAGGTATTTTTAATCCATTTGATGTTGTTCTGAACAGGTTTTGCAACTAATGAGAAAATTAGTCCTGCAGTTTTATTTCAAGAATTATTTGACCACAAAGCATGCTTTTATCCTTATTTTTCGAGCTTTGTTAAAAACGAAAAAGGACTTGAAGCGCACTTTTATCTCTTTTTCGAGCTTCGATAACAGCGAAAAAGGAACCCCTGGAGTCTTCTTTTAGCTCTTTTCAAACTCCGATAATGTGAAAAGATTGTCGAGCACTTATCTTTTTCGAGCTCGTAAAAGTAAATGAATTGATATCTACTCAGTATAATTTTAACCCTTTTCCGGACTGAGATAGATTATTTACGCAAAAGGAATGCCTTAGTCGAACATGGCTAGGAGGTTATCTCAGATATTATTTTACACTTTTTCGGATCTGAGCAACAACTTCACGAAAAATTACTTATGGAGTTTTCTTTCGTCCTCTTTTTCAAACTCTCTAAATATGAAAAAGGATCGGCCTGTCACTGTCATTAGGCTCGTTAAAACATAAAATAGCTATGGGCTTGTCAATCATGGCAAGAATCGAGTTTCATTCATCTCTAGACTCGTTAAATTATTAAATAGTGATACGTTATTCACCCGAAGGGTTGAATTATAGATCAAGCATATGTTATCCTCCTCAAGCTTGTTAAAAAATAAATATGTACTGGTCAACAAATGACCGAGGAAAATTTGGGAAAGTGAACAAAACTTTTTATGGTAGCAGCTCGCTCTTGAACATGACACTTCACTCCATCACTGTGACTTTTTGGGTTGGGTAATCTTCTTGACGGTTCATTCATACCCATGGTTCAACATACCTTCACTTCGGTTTTGGGTCAATGCTGCCAACTCATCTCAGCGTCGCCGATATGTTCAAGAGAAGTCATCTAATGAATACTCATCCTTCTGCAATACTCATAAACCTTCATTCTCATGACACTCATCCTTGAACATTGCTATATAAGTCACATTTTGTCTCTGAAATCAATAACTCTCATTTCACAATAAAGTGGCTTCCTGTCGACATCAAATCATCATCCAGGAAGTTTACTTAGAAACATCATCTTTTAGTACCATGAGGCTTGTTACAGCATCGACAAGATCCTTGCTTCTGGACTTTTGACTGAAAGATTTTTTTTGGCATTCGACATCAAATCACCTATTCACGCCTTACGAAATGTACTGTAGTACCTTGAGGGCCATTTACATTAATGGTGGTTCTCTCGCGCTTGTTAACAGCTCGCATCATTGGCTGGTAATCAAACGATGTCTTACCATATTCGACTACAAATCATATATTCGCATGGCTAGACTTGTACCCGAAATATCGAGTGAACGAGACAAGAAGACCCCGGATCTAGTTTCAGCCATCCGGGCTACGATTTCAGGATTGTTGTACACATCATTTGTTTGGTTACCTTACATACAGATCGTCATCCGAACATGGGCCTATATCTGTAGGCATGTCTATATTGGGAAACATTCCAATGTAGACGAATTTCTGCACTATGTACATGTTATTAGATAGTTTATGTGTTGAGCATGGGAATTCCTTCCCTCAGCAATTCGTGATCAAGAGGATATATCATGATGTAATGTATTGTAAGATTGATGCAGGTCGCCACTCTGCTTCAATTCCAGCCCATCACAGTGTAAAGCACCTCATTCAAAAAATATTGTTATTGTTATTCTAACTTCATGCTTTAGGGGGCAATCTGTTATAGGTCAATTTGGGCACCATTCCCAATGACCTGGTTAAACTGGACATCATCCCCAGAACCAATGAATAGGGTCTATCATCCCTTATCATTTTAGTTGCTACATGCCCTAAGACAAAGGACAAGAACAAATCATCCATGACTTCCATTGCAAGGTTTCCAATATTTGAAGTACATGTTATATCACCTATGAGCTCACCAACGCAGCCTCTCAAGGGACTAACTGCTTTGCATATACAGTTACCTCCATTCAAGGGTGCTCTGCAAAGCACTTCCCAACATTCAAGAGTGCGTTGGTCAATTGGAAGCGAAATTCTCATTGTTCTGAAATCTCCACATGGCCAGTGCCTTCTAGAAGAGTCCATATGTGTCAAACTTCAAATCCATGTGTCCATTCAACACCTCTGAGCTTGGGAACATGTCTTTCCTATTATTAGAAAGTCATTGATTATGAAACTACCTTCAATTGATCTATAAATTGAGCACAGATCCTAGTGCTTGAGAAGGAAGAAATTTGGTAGATAAATGTTGTTGAATTCTCAATTGAGTGTTTGATTTGAGTGATATGCTGTTGGAGGGATGTTCATTGTGATGAGGCTGGGATGATGCTGGATTTGCTGACATCAAATCAATCGCTGGTTGTAACCTCCCCCTTCTATCCATTAATAAAGTTTGATGCTCATTTTCCCTCATATGTATATGTATAAGCTTCTATCTTTCATATTATGGATTCTTAGTTGATGTATATGTTTCATGTTTCATTGATTTAACTTATTAAGGTAAATATCCATCTGTATATTGCAATCTCTTTGTTTTTCAGTGTTCATACTTGCAGGAACTATTCTAGTGATTCAAGTTGGATTGGAAGCTACAACAAGAGCAACAAAATGAGAATAGGAAGAGCTTGGACTCAAGTAAGTTTTTCCATCTTTCTGTGTGTCTATTTACTCTTAGGAAAAGTGTCTGCAAAGTCTTTGATCTGTTGTTCTAAATGCATAGCACCACATTTAGATAATGTGTTTTATCTGTAATCCATAATTGCGCATAACACAAATTATGAATTTTTTATAATAAAAAAAATTCATTAAAGAAAAATCTAACCAAGAAATTTACAAGAAAGTCAAACTTTTTTCGTAAATGCTCATTCGTTTGAATATATGTAGGATCATTGGGAACAATCCAAGACATGGATTTTGTTCCTTGCGACCCATACATGGAAAAAATCTATTTTCTTCATGAAAACCAACTCGTATAGGGTTGGTCAATGCTTGGTCAATGAGGCCACTTTTGAGGAAAATCCCTTGTTTTGAGCTAAAATCGAATTTGTTCTAGTTTTTAGGGATTAGATCATATTTTAAGGACCTAAAAGCATGGAATTTTACAAAATAGATCTAGAAAATAGTATTTTAATTTATGGCATGAGAATTCATAGCACTTTCAATTTTAAAAAATTGTATAAAGACACCAAGTGTGAGATGACTTGAACTAAGTTTGTATTTTTCATAACTCAGTTTTGAGATCTTTAGCTTCAGACTTATAAGAGTTGTGTTGTAGCTCTATCTATGTCTTTTTCATCAATAAATGAAGCTTTTTGAGTTTTTGTGGCTAATATTATTCAATAGGTGTGCTTGCATGGAGTGGAAGGCCCCTGCAATCAACGTGCACACTTAATTCTTTTTATTGTTCATCAACTGTATTATGGCATATATTTTCATGTTATTTTGTTGCTAGCATATTTTCATTCTTATTTTCTTTCCCGATTTACATTGTATACTCATGCTTCTATATTTATATGCTCATAATTGCCCATAACTAGCTTTTAAGGCTCTTTGTCCATGCTTATTTTGTTGATTGTCCATACTAGTTTAACCAAATGTCCATACTTAATTTGATCATTGTGCATACTTATTTTATTTATTGTCCATATCTTTTTTTTTAACATTGTTCATGAACAAAGATATCATAGATTAGTTTATGCCCATGAGATCATCTTATTGTTGCATTCATTAAAATACTAGGAGAGACCATATCTTCTTCCTTCTAGAGAGAAAAGGCCTTAATGCATTCTTGATTCATAAAGCTAGCATTGTCTGAAGACATCTTAGTTTTTCATGCTTTTGTAGATCAGATCATGGTTTCATAAATTAGACAGTAAATGGAAAAATGAGCCTATTGTTGGATGTTGTACAAGACAAAGAGTTACCATCAAATTTGGAAATGCCTTAGTGCATGCAAGTCCCTTAGACTAGACTTACTCTATCATTGCTTTAATTTATTGCTAATTTCCATTTCAAAGTATTTAATTTCTGAGTGTGGTATTCTCAAAACCAACAGTACATGACAATGTACAAGAACAAGGTTCAACCATTTTAACCTTGGGAAACCAAGAAGGTTTCGAAATATGGGACATTGATGCATGCCTCATCATTCAACCAGTTTTGAGCAAATGTGTGTTTCATTTTCCCATAAGTGTGCTTGAATTGGTTTGATTTTTAGAGTTTTGTTACATGTTTTTTGAGCTTTTTCCCTTGGTTATTTTAATCTAGAATTTTAGATATTAAGCAATTTACTAGCACTTAGTTCTAATACTTATCCATAATCAAGTATTTCATTTTTGCAAGTGAAAATCAATCTAGCCTAACTCCCTACATACTATGACGTGCTTCTAAGTTTACTAGCACCTAGATTGATATGAATATTGTATCCTAATTTGTGCACATAGATTAGCCTAACAATAATTTCATCATAAAATTGTTGATGTTGCCTATTTTCATGGCCTTGATGTGGGATTGATATCCATACTGCCCACTAGGTTCATGTGAAGTCCTCTCGTTTACCATTACCCACTCTATCACTAACAAACCTACTTATCTCTCCTCTTATTTCCCCTTATTTCTCATTTCTCCTTTTTTCGTTACTTGACTTCTTCTCTATTTAGTTATCTGATGTTTATTTTTATTCATTAAATTACATTTTGATCCATGTGCCTTATTTCCACATGGAAATATCTAAGAACCTTTATAAGACAAGAGCATTGAATGCCACCCCCATACTCCATACACCTGACACTCAATATTTAATTGTATTTGTCATTCATGATCAACAATGATGATCCACCCTGCTCTAATCAATGGTCATTAGCCTCATCCTGCACTGCCTAACATGCACTATGTTTAATCACACAAACCAATGGTGGTGATCAACCTAGCCTAAATCAATGAATATTAGGCTAGGGTGGAAAATTTTTAATTCCCCCAAACTATTGAAAACATGATACCACTTTTGTGCCAACCTATAATCATGTAGTGGCATCAGACCATTTGGGGAATTTCCTGAAACCACCACCCAATATACTCAAAAACGTTTATGGTTTTTTCCACCTCGCTTAGCTTTGTGGCTAGTGACATCGCCACATGGGCTAGCTGTTGAAGAATGTAACTAGATTCGGTCTTCATAAATTGTACTTAAGTCAATACTTATTGTACTTGTCAAAAGAATAAAGAAAATAATTTTATATTATAATTAAATGACTTATTAAAGCATGTGTTTCATGCTTGGGTCATATTTATTTTAGGTCAAAGTTCCTATTGTGGACTTCTAGGTTTTATTCTAAGTCTATAAGATTATTTTAGATTTAAATTGATCCATATTGGGCTTTTGAATCATGCAAATAGGTCAATTATTGGCTAAAATATGATTTATGAATCCTCCACTTCAATTCGGCCTTAAGGTGATCAAGTCAGCCTCAAGCCCAGGAATTCGAGCTCATCTCAAGCCTATATATACAGTGGAATCGAAATCACTTGGAACCATCTTATCTGAAACATGTAAATTCGATCTGGAAGCTACAACAAGAGAAATTTGCGAAGTGAAGGAGAAGGACTTCCTGGATTATGTTTTGGCTACAGTTATAGAGTTGAAGAAAATCAAAATTTTGGCACCACTCTCTCTACATTTCAAACTATAGCTTGGGAGATTGAAGTTCTCAAAGTTTTATTACAATAGTTCGTGCATCGGGTGTTGCTACCAAGAGAAGAAGAAGTCAAAGTTTGTTTTGTTGAATGTTGTTGCTTGGAGAAGTTGTATTGGGCTTAAATCGAAGTCTTTGAAGCTAGATCAAGGTTTCAAGAAGCAAGGTTGAAGTTCCAGGTCAACGAAACTACATCATAGTGTTGTTATTGTTTCCATATTCAGGAAGGATCACAAGGAAGGTTGACTTGGTGTGGAGGAAGTTTGGTTCAAGGTCTAGAGTCTCAAGAATAACTATTGAAGGAACAATTATTGACTGGGTTTTCCCAACAGTGGAGTTTTTCCCTGGTTGTTGGCCTACATCTAGTGTCATTGATCTATGTGTATTTTCTTTGATATTTGCTTGATGAACTAATAAGAAGAAAGAGAAGAATTAAATAATAAGAATTAAAGAAGATCACAAGTAAATAATAAAAAACAAGAGGATATTTCTGCCTTTATGATTCTCTAACATGGTATCAGATCTTTGGTGAAAGAAGAAGGAAAAAGGCAGTCTCAAGGACTTGATCAAGGAATTTATAAGAAGTTCACTAAAGGAAAGAAGTATTCACTTCTTCAAGATATATTTCTAACACTATCAAGGGAGAGAACAAGCTTGAAAGAGCTACAAATAATAGGTCTTGGAAGAAAAGGATTGACATTATCCTTGAAAAGAACAAGGCCTTAGATTTAGTCAAAGGAAATATGAAAAGGCCTACAGAAGAATAAAGTGATGTTGATAGGGTGAATTACAGAGAACTGGGATTAGTAGCTATGGCTTTGATGGTTGAAGGCATAAAGGAAAATCTTGTCCCCTTCATAGCAAATATTGATCATGCTCAGGAAATGTATGAGGCTTTGTCAAAGCTATTCGCCATCAAGAACATTGGAAAAGTGGAAAGTCTGAAGAATGAACTAAGAACTACTAAGATGACAAAGGAGGATAATGTTTCATCTTTCTTTGTGAGGATAGCAAGGATAAGAGATGAGATTCTTTCCATTGATGAAATAGTACCAGATAAAGAAATAGTGATTTCAACCATTCTGGGATTACCACCTTCTTGGGGTTCCTTTGCTTCAGCTCTCAACGGTTGGAAAGAAACACCCACCTTTGAGGAGTTATGGATAGTTTGTGGTCAAGAAGAATTAAGAGTCTCCATGGTAACCAACAATGAAGAACTTTCAAATGCTTATGTTGCTCATCATAAAGGAATATTCAAGAAGAAGGTTGATCTATCATTGAGTGTTATCATTGTCACAAGATGGGACACTATAGGAGTGATTGCCCTGAAAATCCTAGGATCAAGAAAAGAGACAAATATCATGCTCACATGACTAAAGAAACATCATCCCCCAAGAAAGAAAAGCCCAAAGAAGATTTAAGGGACTTGCACTACTAAGCCCCTTCTCTCTTATATTTCATTTGTATATTTTATGTAGTTTACGTTTAACATATTCTTGAAAATATATTACTTTGTTTTATAAGTTTTAAGTTTTCCCTCAAGCTTGGGAGGGATCCCATAACAACTCCTCAAGATAAGTATCTCATTCCCTCTATTTGTATTCATATACTTATTTAAGATTTTGATTATATTAAATACTAATAACTTGTCTACCTCTATTCCTTGTGTAGGAATCAATCTGATGGATGTTCAAGAATCATGGAGAAGGCTTCAATGATAAAATAAGAAGGCCACACAAGTCAAAAGGTTTGTCAAAGAATTAAAGGCATCTATTAAAATATAAACTCTTGTTACTCTCTTTGAAATATCCATATTTATGTTATTAATTGTTGTTATGTCTAGCTCAACTAAATCCTAAAAGGATTCTTGTTTGGGATGATTCATGACCTCATGAATCTACCCACCATATACACCTCTTATTGCTTATATAAATAGAACCTTAAGGAGGTTCTCTAGAAAACCCTTACCTAAGGGTAAGTTGATAATGTGTAAAATCCTAAACCTATTAGGGATATTTATGAAGAAGTTGCTATTTGAAATTATCGAGATTGGGATTTTGATATGACCATGGAAGCTCTAGACTTGCTTAAGTTAAAATGATGTTGTTCAAAATCACAAATATCTAAAGTCTGATATAATAAGGGTTTTCTTTGTTGAAGTTTGAAACAAGAAACAGTGAAATTGACCTACACTAAGTGTGCGACCAGGAGGTCTAAGCAGCACCTACACTGGTGTGGGCTAAATTTGGTGCATGTATATTTTAGTTATCCCTTAATTAAGATGGACAATAAAATGTAATCTAATCTCAAAACAACTTGTAATAGTTAACTGAGTCTGATAAACTCAGTTAGCTCATGAATTTCGAGTTGACGGTAGTTGGTGAGGCATGCAGAGTAATTATATTTGTAACAGAGTTTGAAGTGCAGTGGTGCATTAGTTTAATGCAGGTTGTAATTAGTTTAACTCAATTAAGTGAGTTAAACTCAGTTGTGCTAGTTGTAACTGTTTGCTACACTAGTGAGAGATCAAGTGAATTAAATATTATTTAATTCACAATCAGTGATCTCACATGCAACTGAGGATTTACTATTATTAGTTGCATGCATGTCAATTCCAGTGGAGACCCAATTGAGATCTAGGTGAAAGGGAGGTGTGACTATCAGTTGCAATATTAGCTGACTGCACAGGTGCAGTTAAAACACCATAGGATGCCCATGATACTCAACGCAGTGTAGCAAGGCTAGAATTCCTTGTGAATAGGGATTGCATTCCTCATGAATTGTGTGAGCAAGGTGGGATGAAGATAGACTGAGAATTGGTTGAGTATTGGCCCGATTTTGTCTGGATCAGTGTGAGACAATTAGCTGAATACAGGGGGACTCTTGTGAGAAGAGTTGTATGTAATTGTTTCATGATTCCTTATGGAATATACAATATATGATAGAAGGGTTTTGAGTAGCAATATTTCCCTGGGTAATAATCTGTGTCATGGCTTGATTGATTCTTCTTTGCTTCATGTGATTGGTGATTGTGTTTTTAATTCCACAATTTATTTGTAGAAGCGATTTAGTATTCAACTATAGTACATTGTTAGATTGGATTGAATCCATGGTATACATATTGTTTTTATAATTTCTACATGGTATCAGAGTTTTGTTATAAATTTTCTACATAGTATCAAAGCAGTGTTAGAGATTTTCTACATGGTATCGGAGTAGGAGTTTTTGGGCGCGCGAGTTTGCAGAGAATTTCTGAAAATTTTGATTCAAAATTTTCAAAAAACAAATAGTATATTTGGAATCCTTGCGAAACAATACCAAAAAAAAAAAAAAACATCGGTCGAATCGGAGCTCGGATAAGGGAGATATCGTCGATTTAAAATCAACTCTTTTATTAGAAAATTTTGCGATGGCGGGACAATTACAATATGCACAATTAAGAATTGGGAAGTGTGAGAAAGCCATGCAATTGACCCTTGAGAGGGAGCTTGATTTTCATGCAGGTGAGGAAACCTTGGTTCCAAATAATGAACCTCAAGAAGTGGAGCAACCACATGCGGAGGGCCATGGAGTGGTAGAAAACACTCATGCATAGAAATTTCGAGCCAGATGGGCAGAGGGAGTACATGCAGCTATACCTCTAGGTGTGAGGTGGGGCAATGTGCATAATTAATCCCAAGAAGAAATTTGGGCAGGGATCATTGAGATGGTGCATCTCATGGATCAAACCTGGCTATGAGGAGCGCATAGTACAACATTAGCAGGATCAATTAGATTGATGCAGTCAGATGTTAGGAGGAAAGAAATCAGAGTGACAGATGTCAAATATTGAAGCGCAGATCAGAGTTGGCAATAGTGCAGAGTGCATGGATGCAGATTTCAATAGCGCAGAGAATCCAGTAGACATGTGCAGTAGTTAGCAGCAGTCAGAAGACTTTGATGACAGATTCATTATACTGATTCAGTTGTTTGGAGGCTATTCAGTTTTAGAAGTGTTGCATGCAAAGGTTGCATGTGCAAGAAACACTAGAGAAGTGTTTCATGCAAGAGTTGGATGTCACATGCATGGGGTTGCATGAGGTGCATGTCACATGCAAGGAAAATCCTTTCTTGTTGAGAGGGATTGTTGAAATTTGCAACAAGAAATAGTGAAATTGGCATCCGGAAACAACACGCAGCACCTACACTAAGTGTGGGACCAGGAGGTCCAAGCAGCACCTACACTGAGTGTGGGACCAGGACATCCAAGAAGCACCTACACTGGTGTGGGCTAAATTTGGTGCATGTCTATTTTAGCTATCCCTTAATTAAGATGGACAATAAATTGTAATCTAATCTCAAAACAACTTGTAATAGTTAACTGAGTCTGATAAACTCAGTTAGCTCATGAATTTCGAGTTAAGGGTAGTTGGTGAGGCATGCAGAGTAATTCTAGTTGTAATAGAGTTCAAAGTGTAGTGGTGCATTAGTTTAATGCAAGTTGTAATCAGTTTAATTCAGTTAAGTGAGTTAAACTCAGTTGTGCTAGTTGTAACTATTTGCTACACTAGTGAGAGATCAAGTGAATTAAATATTATTTAATTCACAATCAGTGATCTCAAATGTAACTGAGGATTTACTATTATTAGTTGCATGCATGTCAGTTCCAGTGGAGACCCAGTTGAGATCTAGGGGAGGGAAGTGTGACTATCAGTTGTGATATTAGCTAATTGCCCAGGTGCAGTTAAAACACCATAGGATGCCCATGATACTCGGCGCAGTGTAAGAAGGCCGAAATTCCTTTTGAATAGGGATTTAATTCCTCGTGAATTGCGTGAGCAAGGCAGGCTAAAGACAGGCTGAGAATTGGCTGAGTATTGGCCTGATTTTCTCTAGACCAGTGTGAGACAATTAGCTGAATACAGGAGGACTCTTGTGAGAAGAGTTGTATGTAATTGTTTCATGATCCCTTAATATAAAATATATGATAGAGGGGTTTTGAGTAGCAAGCTTTCCCAGGGAAATTATCTGTGTTGTGGCTTGATTGATTCTTCTTTGCTTCATGTGATTGGAAATTGTGTTTTTAATTCCGCAATTGATTTGTAGAAGTGATTTAATATTTAACTTCTTGATAACATATTGTTTGTATAATTTCTACATTCTTTGACAATGAACTGAAACCCTAGGTTTTGGTTAGGTCTAACAGGTAAAATTCTTGTTACGAAAAGTCCTAAGAATGAAACCTCAGGCATATGTTCTCTTGATTGAATCCCTAGCCTAGTCTAGAACAATATGTATATATATATATATAATGTATTAATGTTGACTAACATATTATGTGCTTATAATGGCGATCTCCTAGATATGCGTGTTGACCTATTTTCTAACGGTCCTAAGAATTTAGGGTTTGGAAACAAACCTTAGTCAAAGTTTGAAAGATCTAGGATGATGATTGAAAAGTATAGGGTCTATAAATAAATCCTTGTAATGATTAAATTCTCTAGTATGTATGTTCATTTGAATCTATATAATGTATGTTGAGAATTTATAAATGGAAAATTTAGGGTTTACATTGAACCCTAGTAGGAAGGATCACAAGGAAGATTGACTTGGTGTGGAGGAAGTCCAAGTCAAGGTCTAGAGTCTCAAGAATCACTATTGAAGGAAGAATTATTGACTGGGTTTTCCCCAAGAGTGGGGTTTTTATCTAGTTGTTGTCTTGCATCTAGTGTCCTTGATCTATGTGTATTTGTTTTGATATTTTCTTGATGAACTAATAATAAGAAAGATAAGAAGAACATAATAAGAACTAAAGAAGGTCACAACTAAATAATCAAGAACAAGAGGATTTTTCTGCCTTTCTAATTCTATAACACTAGCCACCTCATGCCACGTGCCTGTGACCACCCACATGGAAACCACCACGTCACCTACTACATCATCAATTACGAAAAAAAAAATCCAAAATTTTCAAAAATTAAAAATTTATTTTTTTCCATGAACATCAATAAAAGATTTCTCTAACCACCAAGGCACCTTGGTTTAGTCTCTGCACAAAAATTAAATTTGGTCTTGGACCATAATGCCCTAGAATTGCAACCACTATTATAATACCAATCCATAACATCCCCAAATCCCTTCCTAAAGCACATTATTACAGTTTTTTCTATGTGATACAATTCTTTGTTATACAAGACAATTCAAGAAACCATGCATACCATACTATAACTCATGCAAATGCCAAGAAACATAAATATATGTGATGAATTGCTTATACACATACCCAACATTAAAATAATGATAACCATTAGTATCACAACAAAAATTAATAATGCACAAGAACACATGAAGCATTTATTTTTTAATGAAAGATTCACCAATTGACTCCATATGTTGGATGTTGCACCCAACTGAAGGATATGTTGCACATAATTCTCTACAATTGGCCACCCCCAAGTGGAATTTGTGATACCACAAGGATGGGTGCTTAGGCCAACTCTATCTCTCACGTACAATTGGCTTTGAACCTTTCTCTATTCACACAATTTACACAACAGTCACAACTGCCAAAGATACTTAACCAATTCGAAAGACAATCTTAACTTCTAGCTCTCTTTCCCCTTCAACTTGCACAAATAAAGAAAGGAATCCTGAGTCTCTACAATACAATCCCTTAGCCTATTCCATTTCCTTCTAAGACTCTAGTGCTACTCGTAAGGAAATCTCAATACTAGAAGTTCCAAATGTTGTTACCTTATGGAAAAGTTCAGCAACAATACCAATGCATTCAATAACTCAGGTATTTCTTAGTTGGAAAATAATGGGATTAACATACAACCAAAAAAATAGCTCTTTTTTGTATAATTATTCTTCTCTCTGGGAATAAAGAACATCACAATCAAAGTTAAGAAAGATGAAGGAATTGAACAACCAAAAAGAAATGGTTAAATGTGCATGCTCTCAAAGTGCCACATGGCCTCACCTAAGAGGTTCACATAAGCATTTTTTTTCTTATTTTCTCAAGATGGGTATAAATATAAACTAAAAAGGTCTAGCCTCTCCAACTACCTCTTCCTTGTACGGTCGTAGCCCACTATACTCTTGTTCCTATTCATTTATAGTCAGTCATATTGTAGATGATTTTATTATTAGTATTCAACCATTGCATAACTAGTTTGTCCAACCCTTAATTGTGTTCAAATATACATTATTAATCTGGGCCAAAACTAGGGTATTGAAATCACCAATCTAAAGGAGGTGACAAATTTAGATTCAAAATTGGTGGGTCTCACATTGTACAGGTAGCTAATAGTTTAATTCATTTGATCAAAACTAGATCAAATATATTTTTTTGTAGTGAACACCTTGAGTCAATAATGGTGAGGTTGAGTCAGGAGAAAAAAATGTCTTCATATATCTCAAGAACATGTTTGAGTGTGGTTTGATATATCTTAGAGTCGGTGAAATGAATTTTCAAGTGTATACAGACTCAAATTGGACGGCTAGTGTAGCAAATACAAAAAGCACCTTGGGGTGCTACTTTATATTGTGGTCAGTGATGATATCATAGTTTAGTAGAAATCATACTTCCATAACACTTGGTCCAATAGAGGCAAGGTATATGGCAGCTAATATAATGATTTGTGAGTTCATTTGAAATTGTAAGTTTGTTGCAGGTTTATTTGATCAAAATTTGGATCCCACGATGATTTATTGTGATAATAAAAGTTATACGAAACTCTTAGAGAATTTGGTGTTTTATGATAGGACCAAACTCATATATATCAAATGTTACTTCATTTGAGACAATATTTGTAAGGGAGCAATGAAGCTCCAATATATTCCCATTGGTCAATAGGTAGCTAATATTTTGACCAAGTCTTTAGCAAAAGGGAAGCTTTAAACATTTAGAGTCAAACTTAGATTGGTGTATAATTCCTTCCTTATTAAGAGGGAGTATTGAGACATATAGCTTAAGCAATAGCTTCTTGTATAGGTTAGGTGTGGATGTGCAAGAAGTAGTTCGAGAAAATTTCTAGTGACCACTTACTTAAAGTGGGACCATCTTGTAATAAAAGTGAAAGTCAAATTTACCATGTTCTCCTACACTTAGAATTCTAAATGAAATGTTCTAGAATGTCAATGCAGTAGATTTGTTATAATATTAGTCGTCCACCTCATTTTAGCAGTCAAATCGCTACACGAAGGTGGGTCACTTGTCCAAAAAACAAGGGGTTATCATACAAAAATTTGGTGTATGGCATGGTTGTGACTTTCAAAATAAATTATTATTATTATTATGTTGAGATAACATGGTTGCTTGGATTAAAGTGAATAGTTGCTAAGATATTGGAAAACAATTTCTAGAATTGAGGAGAATAGTTATCTCTCTCAAAGCATAGATAGGACAAAGTAGAAAGACACGTAAGAACACTTAAGAGAGGTTGATAACAAGAGAAGAGGGAGAGTGCATTCGAAAGGAGAAAATGCAGTTTGATTGTAGTAAACAAAAAGAGGGAATACGTATACATGTATGGCCCACATGGAGAAGCATATACGATGTGAATTTAAGTTTCTCATCGCTCCTAATTCCATACGAAGTCCCAATAGAAACAACTGATGTGTGGAAGACTGCTTCAAGTCCACATAGGGTATTTATGAATGGTTGGTCATGCCTTTTGGTTTGATAAATTCCACAACAACTTTCATGAGGATGATGGATCACATCTTGCGGTCTTTCACCAACTCGTTTGTGATTTTAGATCTGAATGATTTCTTCATCTTCAACAAGAGTTGGGAAGAGCACTTACAACATATTCAACAGGTCCTCCACACTCTACGGTAGCACAAGCTATGTGCTAACTTGGAAAAATGATCTTTTGGCATGGAAAAGGTCCAATACATGGGCTAAATTATTGATGATCAAGGAGTGCATGTGGATCCAACCAAGATCCACGTCATTCGAGATTGACCATCCCTGACGACTCTAATAGAGCTTCACAACTTTTTGTGCCTTGCTAACTTATACCGAAATTTTGTGTTGGGGTTTTATTATTTCTCTTGGACCTTAATTCAAGTAACCAAGGATGGAGAAAAGGCAAATTGTTTTTGGTTTGAATCACAACATAAGGCATTGGATGAGTTGAAACACCGACTTTGTTTCACACTAGTCCTCATCCTGCCAGACTTGCAACGACCATTTGAGAACGAGACATGTCCCTCCAACTATGCTTTTAGTGCAATACTCATTCATTAAGGACACTCGATGGCTTATCATAGTGAAACACTCTTTGATATTGTCCAAAGATACCCCACCTTTGATAAGGAGATGCATTCCATTGTGCAACACTACCGGCAATGGAAACATTATATTTTGGGGAAGGAGATGATCATCCACATCGATCAGAAGCATCTTTAATTTATGAAAACACAAGGGTGGTTATAAAATTACCTTCGTTAATTGCAACAACTTCATTTGAACATTAAATACAAGAAGGGTAACACCAATCATGTCGCATATTACCTTAGTCTACCCCCGGTTCTGGAACTAACCAAAATTATCACCTCTTGTGGGCACAATACCTCTATTTGGCCACATCTATACAAAAACAATTTAGAATTTTCTAGCACATACCAAATGTTGATGGCAGGAAAGCAAGTTCCATATTTCCAACTCAAGGATGCACAATTATGCTACATGGGATGCCTTTGTGTTCCTTCAAGCAAGTGTGCCAAGTTGATCTGGGAGGCACATTACATTCGAGTAGCAGGGCACTTTGGTGTGGAGAAAACAATGGAAGTGCTAAAGAAGTATTTTTACTGGTCGAAACTTTGATAAGATGTTGGAAAATATATGAGGTCTTGTACCACCTACGCCATTGCCAAAAAAACCATTAAGAAGAAAGGCCTATACACCCCTTTGCTTACTCCTAACCAGACTTGGGAATCCATCTCATTGAATTGTATGTTTGGCCTTCCTACTACCAAGCATGGTAATGATTATGTGTTTGTATTCATTGATATATTTTCCAATATGGTTGTTTTGAATACTTGTAGGAAGAGTATCACAGTAGAATCCATTTCCAAGATTTTCTTCAATCGGGTATGGCTACATTTTGGGATCCTGTAGACCATCACATCATATTGAGATGACATGTTCTTCAGCACATTTTGGTTGAGCCATTGGTCAATATTGGACACCTAGCTCATCAAATCAACTTCCTTCCACCCTCAGAATGATGGCTAGATAAAGGTTTTCAATAGGACGATCGTGCACATTTTACGCACGTACAACTCTAAGCATCCATGCACATGGGATGAGAGACTCCCTTATATTCAACACAAATAAAATAGAGCTCTCCATAGCTCAAAAGACAACGTGGAAAAACTTGAAAATAGATATTGCGACAGTGAACAATGCTTGGCTAATCTATAATCCTCTTCTTTTTTTTGGGTTGACATATATTTAAAGTCAATTATGTTTGAAAGGAAATATGATTTTCTTCAGTTGGAAAGCCTTTGGTCTAGATATGAAGCCCATATATTCATTAGGATATGCATTATGACTCAGCCTCATATTGAATGGCTTTTCAACATGTCGACTCAGCCAAGTAGAGAAGGGAAAGGAGAAAACTTCAAAACGAGCATATAACTTCAGTTATCTTTCAAATCCCTTAAACAAGGAACAACCTCTCCTACTCTCAATAAGTCGGGATCCCTCTTCCACCCTTACTACAAATGTTCAATAAATGCTTAAACGTATATTTCAAAAAATAATCAAAGGGTAAAGAAGATAAGGCCTTCTTGAGCATATAGGTGAAGTAAGCAACTTCGTCGAGGTATTGAACTAGCCTGCTCGCAGCGAAGCGATGCTTGTGTTGCCTTGAGGTGACTCCGTCGAGGTATTGAACAAGCTCGTTGGCAGTAGAGCAACACTGAGGAATGTGCTTAATTTTGAATATTAATTGGTCAGTACACTTATTATCCTTCTGCCCTATCGAAACAGTTGAGGTGTGACTAGTCTTATGTTGATGTGTTTGAAGCTGAGAAAGGAATAGAAGAGACTATATCTTTATCCGGGATAAGTACCAAAGTCGGGGCTACACAGTGAATTAATACTTCCTGAAAGACTGAGACCTTGCACTTAAAGATACAACTTGAGCAGAGAAGTTGGTGTTCTACCAGTGTGTCACCAAGTTGTCGTTGCGACAAACACCCTCCAAAATTTTGCTTACACTTGAATTTTGGAGCCTACATGTGATCTTATGATCTGTCATTCCTTGATTGCTCGTAGTAAATTCATGGTATGTGGATGCTTCTTAAACTTTAAATTCACTTTCTTAACACATGCCTAGCTTTCAATGCATTCACAAGCACATCTCTTTCAAACAATCCCAACAATCAATATGCACCCTAGAAATTCAAGCACTAAGCAGTCCTTGTTGATAGTGCTTGTGCAATCTCTGAGGATAGTGATTGTGGAATCCCTATAGAAAGAGATTGTGCAATCCCTATAGACAGTGAGTGCACAATCCCGAGTTTGACAATTCCCTCATTGTCAGTTGTGATAATGTCATCTCTCAGGTGAGTTTTCTCAACTATCGCTTTTGTGCACTTTGGTTTTCATTAGTGTCGCTTTTACTTGTGCGACTTTTGTTTTCACTTGCTTTCACTTCTACAAGTGGTGATTTTGTGTCCTCTTTGCAAGTGTAATTTTCAAGTTTTTCTTACCATCGCAAGTGTCATACTTCGGTGATGGAAGTGTCTGTAACACCCTCCTCCGACATTTACCCAAGCTAACCAATCCACCTGGGTAAACATGTGAAAAGAGGCTACTATGGTGTGATTCAACTCACCATGTACAATTAAGGAAGTCAAACCGACAAAACAAAACCAAATTTACCTTCAACACATGCTACAGAACCTATAGGAGACAACCAACCTTTCCAGGTCACCAACCCTTGAGGAAAGTTATATTTTCACTAATCCAACACCCCAGTCGCTCCCTTGAAAAGATACGCATACGAATTTAGGCCTCCAGTCGCTCCCACAACAAGGGCAAGCCAACCTTTCCAGATCACTAGGCTTGACCGAGGGCACACACCTCTAGGATTTAGTGTATATCCTGTCATTCACCGGTCGAGGATTCCTAGGCCCGCTGAGGCACACGATATATGTATTTATCGCAACTCACAGTCTGGTTCAAGGGTTACTAGGCTAGTGGCTTTACTGCAATCCACGGTCTGGTTCAGGGATCACTAGGCCATGTGTTCATTCATTTAGAGACCACCTCACTCAGTTTCAAATCCATTTGACAATCCAAGTCAATCAAAACATGAGAACCCCATCACACCATGGATATCCGAAAATTTAAAGGCTAGGCTAAAAAAGATTTTCACACCTAGAAAAACCCATTTCAATGACAACAAGAGAACCAATATCACACATGCATAACCATGCATGCCAAAAATAGCAAGGAAATCATACATGCAACTCGATACTTTCAAGTAAATCCATTGTAGTTGCTTGATCCCGCTTTTCCTTGATTTATCTTTGCTTCCTCTTTTCCTTCTTTGCCTTTCTTGATCCAATGTTGAAGTGCTCCAAGAAAACTCTAAGTGTCCAAGAGTGTGAGAGAGAGAATAGAGAGAGAGCTCCGAAATTGAATTGACAAAAGGTACCAACTGATCCTCATAAACCTTTTTATTAATAAGGCCTCTATTTTATTTAATTTTGCATTATTTTCCTTCCTTTTCCTCCTCACATGCAACCTGTGACCTTTCACCTTCCTTTTCTCCTAATTTACATTATTTTCATAAATAAATGCCAATAAATGCCATTTTTCCTTTCCAAAGTCTTTATCTTTTCCTTTGCGAAATTCCTTTATCCGTAATAAACAAAATGAACACCTACACTAGGATATTTTTTCCCAACATTTGGCTTGGAATAAATGTCCCATAACCGTGGTTATTATTTTTCCTTTATTAACTTTTATTACATGGAAATTTTCACTAGGGTTGTTACAAAACCCTCCCCCTTGGGGGAACACCGTCCTTGGCGTTCAATTACACCTACAACCACAAGACTGCTAAAAGAAAAGCATACTGCCCATGGAGCTTTATAACTTAGCTCGTTGCAGTATTTACAATGATCAACCTGCTGAGAGGCAACCCAACATGACACCCATATCACTTATTGGAGATTTATAACACATCTCATGGTGGTATTACATCCATATACATACGTACATATACCAAAACATCACATCAAAACATATACTAAAGTTATTCATTGAACCAGCAAACAGAGAAGGATGCATAGCCTGCATATGATCCACCATCTCCCATGTAGCTTCATCGGGCTCAAGCTGCTTCCACTACACTTTAACCTGCTCAATTGCTCGGTTTCAGAGAATGAGCATCTTTCTATGCAAAATACATGGCGGTTCCAGCTGGAATTCTCCTTCAGGATCCACCTGCAATACAAACCAGTCAATCACATGATCAACATCTCTAACATACTTCTTAAGAAACGACACAGGGAAAACATCATGGACTTTCACTGTTGGAGGAAGTGCAATTCGATAGGCTACTGGTCTAATCCTTTCAAGAATATTGAAAGGTCCACAAAATATAGGTGGAAACTTGGCACATGATCCAATCTGCAAGGATCTCTTCTTTGGCTTGATGCGCAAGTACACCTGTTCTCCAACCTGAAACTTCTTAAATAACCTGTTCCAATCTACATAGATTTTCTGCATGTCCTGTGCTGCCTTTAGATTCTTCTTGATTAACTTCATTTCTTGTTCCATTTCTGCCAACATGTTTGTTTCAATCAATACCTTTTGTTCACCGGATCTCTTCAGCTGATGGGAGTATTACAACTCCACCCATATAATGCCTTAAACGGAATCGTCCTCAGTGACTCTTGGTAACCATTGTTGCAATCGAAATCAACCAATGAAAGGTACTCCTCCCCTCTCCTCTGTTGATGCATCAGATATATCCTCAACATGTCCTCCAATATCCTGTTGATCCTCTCTGCCTGTCCATATATCTGCAGATGATAAGTTGTGTTGAAGGCCAACTCTATACCTAAACCTGAAAACAACTCCTTCCAAAATTTGGAAGTGAACTTAGAATCCCTGTTTGACACAATATTCTTTGGAACACCATGAAATCTGACCATATCTCCAATGAATATTTGTGCCACATAGATAGCTGAATACATAGTCTTCAATGGAATGAAGTGTGCTACCTTATTCAACATGTCTACCACAACCATGATGGAATCATGTTGTCTAGATGTCCTCACAAACCTTTAATTAAATCCACGGAAATGACCTCCCACTTCCACTCTAGAATCGGAATCAATTGTAGTAATCCACCTGGATGTTTACACTCTGCCTTCACCTGCTGACAATCCAAACATCTAGCCACAAACTCTACCACATCCTTTTTTCAGATTCGACCAATGATAAAACTTCTTCACTGTTGTCAATGTCTTTTAATATCTTAGGTGACCTAAATATGATTTCACATGAAACTCTCTCAAGATAATATTCTTGAGCTCACTACTGTCTAGCACATATCTCTTGTCCCTAAATCTAATCAATCCATCTATTGTGATATGATATCCCACATCCTGTACTTGCACCTATACCACTACTTGTACATATACATGTACATGTACCTGTACATGTACCTTTTCCTATACATGTACCACTACCTATACGTATACTTGTACCTATACGCCATTGTAACCTGTGCTTAAGCTCCATGTACCTGTTATCCTGTTGTCGTGAATGTAAGATTCGATCCTGTAATTTTGTCCCATAAGAACTCATACCTGCTATATGATTTACCTGTATCCTCTTGCTAAGAGAATATGCAACCTTGTTTTCTTTACCCTTGATGTACCTAATCTCAAATTCAAACTCACTAATCATGGAGAACCATCTAACTTGCATGGAATTCATATTCAGTTGATCAAACAAGTATCTCAACCCATTGTGATCACTCGTCAATACCAATCTCCTGCCAAAAAGATAATGCATCCACATCTTCAACGCATGGATGATCGCTGCCAATTCAAGATCATGTGTCGGATAATTTATCTTCTGCTCATTTAGTTTTCGCGATTCATAGCATACTATTTTTCCTTCCTGCATAAGGACTCCACAAAGTCCTCTCTTGCAAGCATATGTATATACCACAAATTCTTTGTCCGGATTTGCAATATTTAACACTAGATCATTTGTGAACAATTGTTTCAACTATTCAAAACTCATTGAACATTCCTCTACCAATTCTAATTTCTTACATTTCCTCTGCAATGGTGTAATAGGATATGAAATCCGAGAGAAGTTCCTGATGAACCTCCTATAATATCCTACTAGGCCTATGAATGATCTTACCTCATCCACATTTAGAGGAGTTTCCCATTCCATGATAACCCTTATCTTTTTTGGGTCCACTGTTATGCCTTCCTTGGAAACCACATGTCCCAAGTAATTTAGCTTTGTTTGAAAGAAAATGCATTTTCTAAGCTTAGAATATAACTGATGCTCTCTTAGAAATCTCAATATTGTTGTTAAATTATTGGCATGTTCTTCCTCATTCTTAGAATATATCAAAATGTCATCAATGAATACAATAGCAAACTTGCTCACATAAGGAGGCAACACACTATTCATCAAGCACATAAAAGTAGATCAAGCATTAGTCAAGAAAAATGGAACTAAAACAAACTCATAATGCCCATACCTAGTCTAGAAATTTGTCTTGTAAACTTCCTCTTCTTTGATGTGTACCTGATGGTATCACGATATCATATCAATCTTCGAGAACATCATTGCTCCCTTCAACTAATCAAATAAGTCATTAATCATCGACAATAGATACATATTCTCTATGGTCACTTTGTTCAACTTCCTATAATCGGTGCATAACCTAAGCGTACCATCCTTATTCTTCACAAATAAAACCTATGCACCCTAAGGCGATGCATTTGGCCTAATGTATCCCTTGTTAAGCATTTCCTTTAATTGCAACTTTAACTCTACTAACTCTGTAGTGCTCATTTTGTATGGTGCCTCTGATGTTTGTGTTGCCCTTGGTACCAACTCAATGGAAAAGTCTACTTCCCCATGAGGTGAAAACTCTGAAATATTTGTTGGAAACACATCCTAAAACCATTGTAAAACCGGGTACCTGCTCAATATCTCCACATCCTCATCCTCCTTACCTTTATCTCTAAAAATATGCACTGCAAATAACACACACCCTTTTTTGCAATTGCGCTTTGCCTACATAGTTGTAACCATTCTAACTGATGTTTCCTTATTCTTACCCTATAAGACTCTCTGTTCTCCATTGTCATCCAAACACTCAATAGACGTATCATAACAATCCACCTTAGTCCTATGAAGAGAAAACCAATCCATACCAAATAACATATTGTACATCCCCAACAAAAATATGTTCAAGTGTGTTGATGTAGGCATAACATTTAGTTTAAAAGCACAAGATCTTACCCAGTGATGAACTCTCTCATTTGTACCTGTAGCTAACTGCAATAGCCAAGATTTTGCATGCACTTCTTTATTCAAACCACACTTATCCACTAAGTCAGGGTTAACATAACTATAATTAGATCCAGGGTCAATAAAAAAAGAACAACTTGATCACAAAGCTTACCGTCCATCTCAATGATAGATGCCTAATGATATTCCTGTCGATTATCCAATGTTGCATAAATATGAGGAATGCTCTATCCAACATCTCCCACTGTCTGTGCCTCTTGAGGACTGTAAATTTGTGGTCTATCTCCTTAATGATGTGGACAATCTCTCCTGCGATGATCCTTACCACAAGTCCAACATTGTAAAGGCTTCCAACTTACACCCTTGTTTTTATCCTCATATCGAAATTCCTGCCCTATGTCAGATGCATTTAACTTTGTATGTGGCGTTGCATTCTCTTTGTTACTTGTGTCCTGAGGCCTTGTTATTTTTGGTTTCCATTTACCTTTACCTTTATCTTTCCCTTTCCATCCTTGCTAAGATTCATTTTTACACTTTTATTTATCATAACAACGCTTCAATTTCCCAATAACTTCCTCAAGTGACCGAGGCTCATCATACTCAATCCTATCTCTAAAAGCTAATGGCAATCCACTGATAAATCTTTGAAATTCAGCCTTTTCATCCTTAATATATGGTACATACCTCAATAACTCCAAGAACTTGTTCATATACTCCTCATTTGTCATCAATCCCATCTTAAGCTCATAGAATTCCTTGGTATTGTTGTCGTAGTACCTCTCTAACAATTATTTATTCCAAAATAGTCTCTTGAATTCATGCCAACTCAAGTATTTTGTCCTGATGTCTCTGCCCCGTTTTACATCTTTCCACTAGATGTCTGCTTTCCCTTTGAGGCTGAACATAGCTATTTTGGCCTTCATGTTCTATGTGTACTCATGCAACTCAAAGAACTTCTTGATCCCAAGTAACCAAGCCTCTACATCCTCCAACTTCTTCAAATCTCCATAAAAAGTTGGTGGCTTTGCTTTCTTAAACTCATATAGAAATTATCCCCTGTCACTCCTCCTGTAAGGGTGATAAAATGATGATCATAGTGCCTGTAAGAAATAGAACTATAATAATACTTGTGTCCATCACCCCTCCTATCCAGTGTATCCAAAAGCCTGCCATCTCTAATCATGTTCTCTATTTGACCTGTGCTCACATTTAGATCTAATTGCATATGCCCCGTTAGTCCTATCATCCTACCCATGGCTAATCTGAAGTGGTCCCTATTTCTGCAATTCTGACAAACTCTCAAGGATTACTACATTGACTTCTGCTTGTTTTTCCTGTGCCTACATGATTCTATCATTGTCTGCTTTACAACTCCTTATTTCTACCTTCAAACTTCTCAATGTGTCTGCTAAATCAGAAGAGTTCCCAACACCATGTTTCTGATATGATCCATAAGGAGAATCTTGTGAACTGTAGTCTACCATATTTATATTCATCTTGATCTCTTTCCTGCAAGGCATAGTATGTTAGCTAAACCAAATCATAAACAAACCAGCTTACCTCAGTGTAATTCGGGGAGGATATCCCATTTGCAAGATCAACCAGATTAGTGAAATACATTTATAAACATAATCATAACAACATATAGATATCATTCTAACCATATTCCAATCATAGATGCATCACCATATCAACCACACATCATGACCTTATGCATGACAACTACAACCATATCAATGCATGCTTAATCAACATGTACACCAACATGCATAAACAATGCATAACCAATCATACACTCATGACGATACATCCCACAACAACACCATCAACTTTCACATGGCAACATAACTACAATCATGACCAACACCACTGCTATAGAACCTCCAGGAGACAACCAAGCTTTCCAGGTGACCAACCCCTGAGGCAACTTAGATTTTTATTGATCCAACACCCTAGTTTCTCCATTGAAAAGTTATGCATGCGAATTTAGGCCTTCAGTCACTCCCACAGCAAAGGAAATCCAAGGACTGTGGACTTTTTCAGCTAGTTCTGTGCCAGTGACCCTAGATTTTGTGCCATTCTTTCAGGGCTAGGAATCAGGACAATGCCCAGAACTTCATTAAAACTTCAGGAATGATAAATAACACTGAGAAAAAGGTACTAATGCAAACATTTGATCAATGCATTGACTGGACCCCTACTAGCCATGACAGGCATTTCATCAAATATGTCACAAATATGCATTCTACATGTCATAATAATAGATCTAAGCATAGGGTTCTCATAATTATATGAGAATCGCTAAGAAGCATTGACTCCTTATCACATTAGTTTCATTATCATATATTAGGCAATATATTCATTGTTCATTCATTTATCAACCAAAACATGATGAGATCCATACATTATCATTGTCATAAAACATGCTCATAACCATCATATAACCAATAGAAATAACAAGGATACAAAAACCATAAATACCACATGTGAATCGATACATTTACACATGAAATACCAAGGAGAAGGAACTGTTATTAATGAATGTAAAATCCAACCAAGTTTGGGACTTCCACATTCCACCCGACCATAGATTGGCTGAACCAAATCTTTCTTTTAGGCAATCACCCTCGTGGCATATTCCAACCATGAATGTGGGACTCATAACCAAAATCAACTAGGGATTTCTGAGGCTAAAACACCTCACCCCCATCAATAGAACCAGGCTTTACCACAATCCCCACCGGATCACTAGGCCCTAAACAAGCATGGATGCCACCAAATTTCTCCACCTACACCATGAGGAATTTTCCGGTCTCCTGGTCTATAGGCTTTACCATACGTCCCGCCATACAACGATCAAGGATCCCTAGGCCTAATCAAGACTCCAATCTCCAGGCTTTACCTTATATCCCGCCATTCATCGGTCAAGGATTTATAGGCCCGATCGAGACTCCACCCTCCAGGCTTTACCGCAATCCCCAGCAGATCACTAGGCCTAAAAAAGGGCACACACCTCTATGATTTACTGTATATCCCTCCATTCACCTGTCGAGGATTCCTAAGCCCACTTATGCACAGAATATCTGTATTTACTGCAACCCACAGTCAGGTTTAGGGGTTACTAGGCCAATGGCTTTACCGCAATCCACAGTCCGGTTCAGGGATCACTAAGCCATGTGTTCATTCATTCAGATACCACCTCGCTCAGTTTCAAATCCAACTGACAATCCAGGTCAACCAGAACATGAGAACCCCATCAAACCATGGTTATCTGGAAATGGCAAGGTTAGGATGAAAAACATTGTCACACTTGGAAAAACCCATGCCAGTGACAAAAAGATAACCAAGAGCGCACATGCATAACCATGCATGCCAAAACTAGCAAGGAAATCATACATGCAACTCGATACCTGTGAGTAAACCCATTGTAGCTGCTTGATCCTACTCTTCCTTTCTTGATCTTTGCTTTCTCTTTGCCTTCTTTTCCTTTCTTGATCTAATGATAAAGTTATCCAAGAACACTCTAAGTGTCCAAGAGTGAGAGAGAGAGAGAGAACGAGAGATAGAGCTCCAAAACTAAACTGATAAAAGGTAACATTGACAAAAGGTACCAACTGATCCTCAGAAACCTTTTTATTAATGAGGCCTCTATTTTCTTTAATTTTCCTTCATTTTCCTCTTGTTAGCACCCTATAATTGAACCTCTAGGCTGAGAAAAGGTTTACAGGGGTAACCACAAACCTCTTTTGGCTAGAAACTGGCCTTTTCCAACCGAAGGGGACTCCCTCACTCGAAACAATGTCAAATTATGTAAACAATAAGGCTTAAGGACATCCAACAAAGGCCATATTTGCAAAGGTAAAATAGGAATTAATGATGGTGGTTTTCAAATTTAAGAGGGAGGGCCATTGGGCATGAAACCATGATTCAATTTTTTTTACACAAAATTATCAAAGCTTACATGAGACACTCATAAAAACAGAGGCAAGGCATGTATAATTTCAAGTTATAACATATGTCATAACATAGTGAATGAATTTTGAAAGTAACCTGAAAATACATAAAGATATCCAATCACATGTAACAGAGCATAAAATGAATTCTGAAACATATATTCCTTGATCAAATATCGAGAAGAATACCATAAAGGAGCGCCTAATTAAGGGTGAATTCCATCATAGTTTAGAAAGGAAAACAATTATCGAGAGCATTAACATAGATGAATTCGGAAAACTGTTTAGATTCAATTTAAAAGTGAAAATATAACAAAGACATAGGGACTAACATGCACATAAGAAGAGACACAAAAACTTGAAATCCATACCATAAGAATCTTTGGTCAGGTGGCAAATTCTCTGCACTAATAATTTTATTCTAGGAAAAACAAAACACACACACAAGCCTTCTCCCAAATCCGAACCCTCTTTCCATGTCTTGCTTAGTTTAAATAAATTTAGGCAGAGTGAAAAATCATAAACTAGATACAATGTATCTTTCATCCACTAAGAGGATCGAAACAAATCAAATTAGAAACATCACATTTTAAATCTAAAATTAGGATAAGGCTAAGATAAAAATTGAAACACCATTTTTAATAAAATCAACCTTATCTTATCTACCTATTTCATCCCTATCCATTCATCCCTATCCTGATCACTAGCACAACAATACAAAGGTCGAAAACTAACTGAAAAATAAAACAATTGAATGGTGAGTTGCTCAACAATTGCGCAGTAAGCTCTAGCTCAGCATAGTCACAGGTCCTACCGATTGAAACTAAGCTAGTGGGTATGACGACGATGCTGTTGAGTTGGAGTAGGACCCACAAGATGCCTCTTTACATGTGTGCAGGCCTTAGAAATGCCCAGTCACCAATTGCGCAGCAAGATTTCAAATTTCTAGTTTGATTGTCATTTCCTGCTCCAAAAACAATGCAATGTCCATAAATTCATCCCATATACCTTATGACTCCCAGTATGCATCAAGACTCCAAAAGCTTTCACATTTACAAATCAAATTTAAAAAATTCATGAATTCTGTCAGCAAGGAATTGTGAAAATGGGTCTCCAAGTGACACCTATAATTCCCAAACTATATCACTTGTGTAAAAATGAGATAGGTTTTTGTAGATGAACTTGTTTTTGAGAGAAACCCCTCTCAGTTTCCTCAAATTTTGCCCCCTCTCCTCAAAACGTGTTCCCCAAAATCATGGCTAAAACAATAAATTGCACAGTTTGAAAAATAGGATTTGAAGATGCATTTGAATCTCCCAATCTATGACACCTGTGAAAAAAATGAAGGAGGTTTCCGTTATTTAGTCTATTATTGAGAAAAAATTGTTTTAGGTTTTTGAACTTTGATTCTATTTGTTCAGAAAAATCTTTTTGAAATTTGTCGAAAAATGTCAATTTCAGAGCAAATTCGTAGCAGAGTGTAGCAGACCTCCATGTTTGATATGGTTACAGATGGTCTTGTGAAAGGCTGAGTGCGTATATATTCTTCAGATGACCTGGTGATGATGTCACATCCTCTGAGTACTTCCCTCCATGCTTGCAGACCTCCAAAATGGTTGCTCTCAGTTTGCACAACAACCCTCTCATAGTTGAAAAAAACTTGCCTTCGAACCTCTGCCAATTGAATTTCAACCTTGTGTTGTGCAAAATTTCAAACTTTCTTAGAGAAGGGCGCAGACTATGGATCAGAGAGAGAATGAGGGCAACATGAATAGAAATTTGAAAATGTGTGCCTCATATGTTTTGTTTGGGTAAAGGGTTATTGTTATCATGAATTATGAATGGTGGAAATGAGTTGTGGATTTAAAGGGATGCAATGGAAATAATTATGAGAAGTGATTTAAGGACGGTGGGGTGTACATATGATGGTAAATGTATGTGAAAGGATTCTAGGAAAGGGAGTATATAAAAAAATAATGATGAATATTAAAAGGTGAATAGTGAACAATGAGTTATGTATTGTGTAATGAGGCATGATGGACACCATTAACAACAAACCCACAAAACCTTAATAAATGAAAATATGACTTATTCTATCCATGGTTCTTACTTGTGATACATACCCCTTGAACCCTAAATGACTCCACATGAGAAAATGACCTCATGACCCTCTCAAGGACCTAGACTCTCTCAAATTAAATCTTGTCTTTAAGGACCCTCTATGACATGAAAAATCTCAGAGTGACCTTCGAAAATGATGCTTTGGACTATGTCAACAATGGTTCATAGCCTAAAATGCTATTCAAAATCCAAAAATGAATAAAAGAGGCAAATACATTTGATCCCTAAACCCTAGTACCCTAATATTGGCTCCAGTGGGGATGGCAACCTCCTAGTGAGGTGCCAAGAACACCGAAGACTATTGGCCCAACCATTGGGCAATGGAGTCAAACATAAAAATACTAAACTGAATAAATTATTACAAATCTGACACTTTAAAGGGAAAATAAATAAATAAAAATTTAAATTAAATTAAATTAAAAAATAAAAAATAAAAATAAATAAATAAATTAAAAAATAAAAAATAAATAAATGATAACACATCACCAAATTCTTAGGGTCTTCTCCTCAGGCTTCAAACGTTGATAATAGTTTTCCACACCTTGCTGAAGATATATATACACTCATGAAAAATGATCCCTCTAGTGGAGCCAATCAAGCAAATGACTGTTTGACTTATGCTTGTATTCAGCGGCACCAGACATAAAGAAAAATCCAGAAAATGACGACTCAAACTTTCGAATGAACCTCTACTAATGATCCATAAATTCCACAATGTTCTTCTTCCCTAGTGACCGTGATAGACTAGACATGGGATCTTGAAAAACATAAGTAGTTACCTCTTGTTGACTTGGAGAAAATAAAATGTTTTCTTCTCTTAATAGTTCCAACAAGTCAGCAAAGGAATCTTCATAAACATCCTTAGTTACCTTTACCTGATGATTGGAAAAATAAATGGGAAAATTCTATTAATAAATCTTACCATGTATATCTTCAATTGAGGAAAACACATCATAAGATCCATAGGATGTATGGTCGCCACAATCTATGCTTCTTCATAATTTTCTTGCAATCCTGGGTAGTTATCACCATAAACAATTTCACTGTCTAAATTTTTTGTGCATACAGTTTCATAAATATGTTCTTCATAAGTCTCTTCATGTTGTACATTGTTGTTGAACTCAACAGATGAATCATGAATCTCTAGAGTTTCTATGTGAGCAAACTCAAAATTCTGATTTTCACAAAATTCTTCCTGAATTAAAATCTCAGGAAAGGAATTTAATGAAGGGCAGCTAGAACAACCATCTTCATATATATCAGACTGCTGCAGATTGTCATAAAATGCAGAGGATGGAACATGAATGTCATTATCGGGATCCTGCTCGGTTTCACTTTCATCCAAGGGAGAAAACACCTTTTCTTCTTGGTGACGGAAAGGATTCTTGCACAAAGCCTCTAGGATTTCTTCATCCTTGAACTCTTCATCTCCATAAGAATTCTCCATATTTTGGATGAAAACCTGAAAATGTTCACATCAATTCTCAACCAATGACAAATAAGGATGAGATTCTTTGTATTTAAAAAAAAAAAAAAAAAAAAAAAAAAAAAAAGGTTGAATGAAAATCTTTAATAGAATAAATACTAGCAGATGACAAACCTTCGTACCAAGATCTTGTTTTTCCTTCCAGAGTAGCCATAACCATCTTCATCACACAATATTCAAGAAAATAAACCCTCATATTTCGTGCATGCACGTGAAATTTAACAAGATGCAGAGCAGCATCCTCTCCATCCTCATCTTTGAATCTTGGTTGATAAGTCTTCCAATATATACAAGGCATGCGGTTTGGAAATCCTGGAATATGATCTTGATTCATGGGAGCATACCTTCTAGATTGAGAACTCATCTTGATTCCTGGATTTTGTTGCTAGTGGAACTTGAAAATCTAGGTTCTCATTGATTGGAGTCGTCAAGTGAATGGTTAATACTTCTTGTGTATGATTTTAGTCCACCATCAGCAATCGGATCTAAACTCTCATGATCTTTCCTGGGGAAGATGAAACCTTTCGCTCCCCGGCAACAACGCCAGAATGCTAGCACCCTGTTTTTGAACTTCTAGGCTGAGAATAGGTTTATAGGGGTAACCACAATCCTCTTTTGGCTAGAAAATGGCCTTTTCCAACCAGAAGGGGCTTCCTCACTCAAAGGCTTAAGGACTATGTCAAATTATGTAAATTGTAAGGCTTAAGGACATTCGACAGAGGCCAAATCTGGAAAGTTAAAACAAGACTTAATGACAGTGGTTTTCAAATTTAAGAGGGAGGGCCAATAAGCATGAAACCATGATTCAAAAAATTTTACACAAAAATATCAGAGCTTACATGAGACACTCATAAAAATATAGGCAAGCATGTATAATTTCAAGTTATAACATTTGTCATAACATAGTGAATGAATTTTGAAAGTAACTTGAAAATACACAAAGATATCCAATCACATGTAACAGAACATGAAATGAATTCTGAAACATATATTCCTTGATCAAATATCGAGAAGAATACCATAAAGGAGCACCAACTTAAGGGTGGACTCCATCATAGTTTAGAAATGAAAACAATCATCCACAGCATCAACATAGATGAATTCTGAAAATTGTTTAGAGGCAATTTATAAGTGAAAATTTAACAAAGACATAGAGACTAACACACACGTAAGAAGAGACACAAAAAATTGAAATCCATATCACAAGAATCTATGGTCAAGTGGAAAAGTATCTGCACTGATAATTTTATTCTGGGAAAAACAAAACACACACAAATGCCTTCTCCCAAATCCAAACCCTCTTTCCATGTCTTGCCTAGTTTAAATACATTTAGGCAGTGTGAAAAACCATAAACTAGATACAATGTATCTTTCATCCACTAAGAGGATTGAAACAACTCAACTTAGAAACATCAAGTTTTAAAGGTAAAACTAGGATAAGGCTAAGATAAAAACTGCAACACCATTTTTAATAAAATAAACCTTAACTTATCTACCTATTTCATCCCCATTCGTTCATCCTTATCTTGATCACTAGCACAATAATAGAAAGGTCCAAAATTAACTGGAAAAAAAAAAAAAACGATTGAATGATGAGATGCGCAGTAGGCTCCAACTCAACATAGTCACAGGTCATATTGATTGAAAATTAGTTTATGGGTATGATGATGATGCCACTGAGTTGGAGTAGGACCCACCAAATGCCTCTTTCCATGTGTGCGGACCTCGGAAATGCCCAGTCACCACTTGCGCAGCAGTTGCGCAATAAGATTTCAAATTTCTGGTTTTGACTGACATTTCCTACTAAAAAATAATGCAATGTCCAACAATTCATCCCACATACCTTATGACTCCCAACATGCATCAAGACTCCAAAAACTTTCACATTTACAAATCAAATTTCAAAAATTTCATAATTATGTCAGGAACGAATTGTGAAAATGGGTCTCCAAGTGATACATGTAATTCCCAAAAGATACCACTTGTGTAAAAACTGAGATTTGTTTTTTTATATGAACTTGTTTTTGAGAGAAACCTCTCTCATTTTCCTCAAATTCTGTCCCAGTTCCTAAAAATCTGTTCCCCAAAATCATGACTAAAATAGTAAATTGCAGAGTCTAAAAAATAGGCTTTGAAGATGCATTTCAATCTCCTAATTTATGACACTTGTGCATAAAATGTAGGAGGTTTTGTTCTTTGGTATGTTCTTGAGAAAACCTTTTTTCCATTTTTTGAAATTCAACTCCATTTGGTCATAAAAGCTTTTTTAAATGATGTCTAAAACAATCAATTTCAGAGCAAATTCATAGCAGAGTGTAGCAGACCTGCATGTTTGATATGGTTGCAGATGCTCCTGTGCAAGGTTGAGTGAATAGATATGCTTGATATGACCTGGTAGTGATGTAGCATCCTCTGAGTGCTTCCCTCCATGCTTGCAAATCTCCAAAATGGTTGTTCTGAGTTTTCACAGCAACCTTCTCAGAGTTGAAAAAACTTGCCTTCGAACCTATGCCAAGCTGATTTCGGCCTTGTGTTTTGCATACTTTCAAAATTTCTAAGAGAAGAGTGTGAACTATGGATAAGAGAGAGAATGAGGGCAGCACGAACATAAATTTGAAAATGTGCACCTTATATGTTTTGTTTGGGTTATGGTTGTAATTTTGGGTAAAGGCTTATTATGATCATGAATTATGAATGGTGGAAATGAGTTGTGGATTTAGAGGGATGTAATGGAAATAAGGATAAGAAGTTAGTTAAGGGGGCGGGGGGGGGGTGTGCATATGATGTTAAAAGTAAGTGAAAGGAGTCTATGGAAGGGAGTATATAAAAAAAATTATGAATATTAAATGGTGAATAGTGAATGATGAGTTATGTATGGTGGAATGAGGCATGATCGACACCATTAACAACATACCCAAAAAACCTTAATAAATGAAATTTGACTCGTTCTCTTCATGGTCATGACTCGTGATACATACCCCTTGAACCCTAAATGACTCCACATGAAAAAATGACCTCATTTCCCTGTCAAGGACCTAGACTCTCTCAAATTAAATCTTGTCTTTAAGGACCCTCTATTACATGAAAAATCTCACGACGACCTTAGACAATGATGCTCTAGACTATGAAAACAATGGTTCATAGGCTTAAGTGATATTCAAAATCCCAAAATGAATAAAATAGGCAAAGACATTTGATCCCTAAACCCTAGGACCCTAACACCTCCTCACATGCAACATGTGACCTTTCACCTTCCTTTTCTCCTAATTTCCATCATTTTCATAAATAAATGCCAATAAATGCCATTTTTCCTTTCCAAATCCTTTTCCATTGCCTTTGCCAATTTACTTTAGCTATAATAAACCAAATTAACACCCGCACTAGGATGTTTTTTTGCAACATTCAACTTCGAATAATTGTCCCATAACCATGATAATTATATTGTCTTTATCAACTTTTATTACATGGAATTTTCACCAAGGTTGTTACAGTGTCGCATCTGGTTAGAGGGAGTTGTTTGTACACCCTTGAAGGGAAAATTTGATGCATTTTCCTACACTACTATGTTCTATCCATCATGAATACATGCATTAGACACATTCCCCAATTCTAGAGCATTGTTTCACTAGTGTCGTCACTTGCATCACAAAGTGTATCTGAACTATTTCACATTATGAAAACGGAGTTTTGGGTTCATTTCAAGAGGAAAATTTGGTGTCGATGGTTCCTATTTATCATATAGACATGTATTAGACTCGTTTCCAAAGTTTCATGCACTATCGTACTTGTGTCTTCATTGTCGTGGTAAAGTGTAGCATAAGTGTCACACTTGGAGGTAAGTGTTGTTTTGTTTTAGTTTCGATGAGGACATGTTGATTGTGGATGGTAACTGCTTCCTTGTTGAGTAGTTTATTTTTATAAGTGTGTGATCATTTTCAAGTCATTTTATGGCCCCATCTCTCTGCTCTCCGGTTTCACACTTAGTCAGTTTCTACAACCAATCCTTCTCTAGTCAACCTCCTTTCAAACTACCTCCCTGAACTGTGCATTATGTAATCTCAAGCTACAAGAAACCTACCCTGCCTCTTGGAACTGCGCAATTAACAATCATTGCCCCAAAGGACTACGCATTTCGCAATCATAATGCTCAAGATCAGCCTCCTGCTCTCCAAAATTGCGCAACTCAGCCTTCCAGTCAACTTATTTCTATGCGTTGCGCAATTGCAACCAGAAGTATCTCTCTCTGCTTCCCTGAACTACTCAACTACACAATCAAGATACCTAGTCTCCCTCCTGTTAGATTTGGAAACTAGGGCCAAAATCCATGTTGCAATACTCATATGATGGATATGATATTTTTTTTGGATTCCTCTTTCAGAGAGGTCCAATATTGATCTGAAGATCATCTTGTTTGGATGAGCAGAACTTGTATTTTGAATTTATTTTCCACACATGTGAAAATTGTCAAGGTCGGCCAGAATTATAATGTAGGCTCACAAGGCCCAAAAGATATGTCACACACCCATAGTCATGGATATAAAAAGGAGAGACATGATGCTCATTTCATCACTCACTCATCTCACACATCTCTCTCTCATCTGATTGGTTCATACAACCTTAGAGGCTTCTCTCTCCTCCACACGTGTGGAAATAGGAAGCTACAATTTCAACCTGGTTTAGGGAAAATCTGGACAGTGCTGACCAAAGTTGACTTTAGGTCTACCTTCATCATTTGACTGCATTTTCTAGGCAGGAAGTCCGATCTTGAGAGGCTGCAGCTGGAGGCACAGAAATCAAGGTCAAACATTGACCTTGACCGTAGCGTTGACCACATCATTGACCAATTTTACTATAGAATTTTGACTTATGCATTAATTGTTTTGTGGGCTAATTTTTGGGTTGTGTGTGACACTGAAGGAAGGCCGAATTTGACCAAGTTTGACTAAACCTAATTGGAGGTTAAAGGGATGGTTTGACCAGTAAAGTATTTGATGGCTAGGGCATCCTGTTGACTGTTGTAAAAGACATTTTCTCTCTCTCTACTGAATAAGAATAATTATAAAAATTATTGTCTCTTGTCTTGGCTTTTCTTCTGTCGATTTATTTTATGTTCTATCAGCATTTAATTTCAATGATTATGTGATTTCTATCTGAAATTGAATCGGGATAATAAGAAGAAAGATTGAAGTAAAATTCTCTAAGTATAAAACATACCATGGTTAACTAAAATTAACACGGTATTAGAGCTAAGGTGAAGACAAAGCCCAAGCAAGAGTGAGAAGAGCAATCACCAAAGTTGAAAAGACAAGGACTGGGATCAATGGCCTCCTCCTCATACTTCAAATCTGATGACAAGCTGACTAATAAGTCTGATTATCATGCTGGGAAAATTTCCTTAGATTTGACATTAGAAGAGAAAGATGTCATGGATTATGTGCGGGGAAAGATCAATGAGCCTCCATCAAATACACTAGCTGCCACTAAGACAAAGTACAATAAAGGGGAAGTCAAGGCGAATAAGATCACCAAGGATTCTATTCATAACCACTTGGTTTCTTATAGCTCTGAGTTGGGCACATCTAAGGAGATGTATAATAAGTTGGTTAGCATGTTCAAGGATATCAATGCTAATCAAATTCTATTCTCGAAGAACAAGTTGAAGGAGATCAAGATGGGCAAGGGAGAATCCATCCAATCAAGTTTCATGAGGATCTCCAAAATCAAGAATGATCTCTTAGCTATTGGAGAAGCCATAGCTGACCGAGAGCTCACTCGTATTGCTCTTAAAGGACTTTCCCGGGCATGGTATGTATTCAATACTACTATTCTGAATAATAATATTATTCCTGACTTTAGTGAATTTTTGACAAGATGCACTCAAGAGGAGACAAGGATGATGGAGAGAGACCATCCCTCTAATGGGAATGGAAGTAACCCTACTGCCTTCACCGCTCATGCAAAGAACAAGAACAATGTTGGTCTAAGAAATCAAAATCATGGAAGAGCGGGTTCCAAAGGAATAAAAGGAAGATGTTACACTTGTTACAAGTTTGGTCACTATGCAAGAGAGTTCCATAATAGAAGGGACTCTCCCGGAGATGATGACAACAACAACTTTAGGGGGAATGGGAATCAAAGGAACAACAGGTTCAAAGGAAAAAGAAAGGCTCCCTCTGATCGAAATGGGAATGGAAATGGTCAACCTTTCAAGAGGTCAAGAAATTCCAGGTACGGTGAATCTAATGTTGTTGATAAGAAAAATGAATATATTATTATATCTTCCCTCTCTACTTCATCTCCTTCCGACACCCTGGATAATTGGTTGATTGATAGTGGTGCCTCAAGGCACTTTACTGGATATAAGGAAGCCCTCTCTGATTTGATTGAAAAGGATACTAAATTGGATATTATCCTTGGAGACAATGCCACCTAACCCGTGAAAGGGACAGGGACTGTGATCCTTCATCTAAATCAAGGTCAAGTCCTTTGTTTACAAGATGTGTTGTATGTACCTGACTTGAAGAAGAATCTAATGTCTATCTCGGCAATGGAAGACAAATGATTCAAGGTGGCATTCATCGATGGAAAGGTATGCATTTGGAAGAGGAACTTAAAAAAACGTTCACTCTTGGTTTCAAGTTTGAAACACTCTATCAGGTTGGAGGAAGTCCACTAGGGGCCATGACATGTGACACAACTCTCTAATATGATATATGGCACCGAAGGTTTGCATACCTTCATTAAAAATCCCTTCCCGAAGAAAGGAAGGTGGTGACAGGGATGCCCGATTTCAAATATGACCATGAAAGTGTATGTCAAGGTTGTGTCGAAGGAAAGCATACAAGGGGACCATTCCCCTTAAGTGTCACGAAGACATATGATATTTTGCAATTCATACATTCTAATCGAACTGGAATTTCCCATAAGATCCTTCGGAGGATGCTTATATTATATCACTTTTATAGATGACTTCTCCTGCAAGACTTGGATATACTTTTTGAAGAAGAAGGATGAAGCATTCAAGTGGTTCTGTACCTTCAAGGCATTGGTTGAAAAACAAACATGGAAAAATATCAAAATTTTGAGGATCTATAATGGAACCGAATATGAGTTGAATGAATGTAACGACTATTGTAGGGAAGCTGGCATTAAGAGGGAGACTACCATTGTGTATACTCTTGAAAAAAATTGTATTGCTGAAAGGAATAATAGAACCATTTTGGAATTTTCCCGTGCTATACTTTATGACCAAGGTATTTTGAAGTTCCTATGGGGCGAAGCTACCAACACCATTGTGTATGTTCAAAATAGATGCCCACATTTTGCATCACACTCCAAAACTCCCAAAGAAGTCTTCTCTGGTAAGAAGCCCAATGTCTCAGATTTTAGAGTTTTTGGAAGTCCCATTTATTTTCACATGCCAAAAGAAAAGAGAAGCAAGTTAGATGCTTCTGGGAAGAAGGTAATGTTTGTGGGCTATAGTGAAACATCGAAGACATATATAATCTATGTGCTTGGTCAAAAAGAAGAGGAGATATGCCATGATGTCACCTTCGACGAAGATGATGCCCTCGGTAAAGTCAAGGATCTTCCTATCTCAAAGGAAGAACCGAAGGATGAACCGATGCCTGAAGTTGAAGAACCGATGGATCCTATAGATCCACCTTCTTCCAATAAAAGTAGACCCTCATGGATTAGAGACACTCTCGAACATGCCGAAAGACATATTGCTAAGGGGAACATTTAGTGAAAGTAAGAAGTCGAATAGGTATCAAGGGTACCTAGAAGCCATGAGCACTATTGTACAATTTGAGCCTGGAACATTTGAAGAAGTGATGAAGCATCAAGTTTGGAAGGATGATATACACGAGGAATATGAGTCTATCATGAAGATTGATGTCTGGGATGTGGTCCCTAGACTAGGGGAAAAAACTGTTGTCACCTCGAAATGTATCTGCAAGATCAAGCATGGAGCCGATGGAAGTGTTGAAAAGTTTAAGGCAAGATTTGTTGCATGAGGCTTCTCTCAAAAGGAGGGCATAGATTATGATGAAATATTTGCACCTGTTTCCCGCTACACCACCATCCGATCGATCATTTCCCTTGCTGCAATGCAAGGATGGAGACTCCATCAGATGGATATGAAGACTACCTTCTTACATGGTTCTATCAAAGAGAGGTCTATGTGGAACAACCTTTGGGGTTAGAAGTCCGTGATAGAGACACATATGTATGTAGGTTGAATAAAGGCCTCTATGGGTTGAAGCAAGCCCCCAGGGATTGGTATGAGAGGATCGATAGCTACTGGATGAAGCTAGCCTTTACTTGAAGTGATGTTGATCCAAACCTTTATTTTAAGGTTGACAATGAAAAGCCTCTCATTATGGTTCTCTATGTGGACAATCTCTTCCTGACATATGTTGACCCTCTCATTCATCAATGTAAGAGGGATCTAGCTTCCGAGTTCGAGATGAAGGACCTAGGACTTATGCACTTTTCCTAGGCTTGGAGATCTGGCAAAAACCAGGTGATATTTTCCTTTCTCAAGGAAAATATGTTGTGAAGCCACTGGAGAGAGTTGGGATGGTGGAATGCAAGTCTGTGACTACTATAATGGAACTCAAATTTAAGAAGTTGTGTGGAATTGTTGTTGGGCGCGAGTTGGGAATTCCCACCGAGTATCATCAACTCGTGGGGTCCTTGATGTTCCTAGCGAACTCATGTCTGGACATATGTTTTGTAGTGAAAAAATTGAGTCAATAATTGGTGGAGCCTCATTACATTCACTGGATTGGTGCCAAGAATCTCTTGAGATATCTTTGGGGCACAATCAACCATGGGCCGAGATACACTATCGGGAGTATGAGGCTCCATGGATATATCAATGCCGACTGGGAAAGCAGTTTGGTGGATCGTAAGAGCACATCTGGATGTTGCTTCACTCTAGGTTTTTCTTCGATCTCTTGGATGAGCAGGAAGTAGAAATCAGTTTCTTTGAGCACCGACGAGGTCGAATACATTGCAACAATTATGGCATGTTGTGAATTTGTTTGGTTGAGAAATCTCTTCAGTGAGATATTTGGACATGTATTGGATACCATCGTGATACTTTGTGATAACGAAAGTGGGATTCGTCTTTCAAAGAATCATGTGTTCCATGACCGATCCAAGCATATTGATATTAGGTATCACTTTGTCCGGGATATGGTAAAACGTGGCGCCGTAAGGCTCTATCACATTGGGGCTGATGACCAGGTCAGAGATATTCTCACAAAGCCCCTGGGGAAGGTCAAATTCTTAACCTTCTATGAGAATATTGGTAACATGGACATACCCTATTGAGAGGGTCCCACTTGAGTTGGACTATGAGCTCTGGGAACTCCAGGGGGCTTGGGGATAACTCCTTGGAGCTATAAGAAACCACAGGGCTAGGTTCGCCTTATCTTGTTGGTGTGCTTCTTCTCCACTGTTATAATATTGAGTCGGTTCACCCTCTCTTTGATCTATGCCTCGCATACATCCTACCCATGTAATCCAGGACTCATGGGAAGTACCTCTCATTTGGCCAATGAATTGGGAAATGAGGATAGAGACCAATAACATTACTGATAGACACATCAGGTATTGGTGTAATATCTATGTCTAGGATGGGATGTGTCCAAAAACTTGATCTGGGATCAATTCTGATGAGGTTATTACCTCTAAACTGACTTCAGGTCAGTATGTCTAGATGAGGTTTTTACCTCTAAACTAACTGCGCGTCAATGGAGAGTAGCAAAGTCTTTATGACTCACTCTCGATGATATTTTCTTATGATTCTTCTATAGCAGAGCAGAGCTAGCAAAACGAGAGACAACAAGATGACACAAGATTGCATGATGATGATTATGTATGATAGTACATGATGAAATTGATGACAGGATGGCACAGGTGGACAAATGGAGTTCTCCCTAGTTGAGAGGGAGTGTTAAATTTGGCAACTAGGGCCAAAATCCATGTTGCACTACTCATATGATGGAGATGATATTTTTGTTGGATTCCTCTTTCGGAGAGGTGCAATATTGATTAAAGATCTTGTTTGGATGAGCAGAACTTGTATTTTGAATTTATTTTCCACCCATGTGCAAATTCTCAAGGTTGGCCATAATTGTAATGTAGGCTCACAAGCCCCAAAAGGTGTGTCACACACCCACAATCATGGATATAAAAAGGAGAGACATGATGCTCATTTCATCACTCATTCATCTCACACATCTCTCTCTCATCTAATTGGTTCATACAACCTCAGAGGCTTCTCTCTCCTCCACACTTGTGAAAACATGAAGTTGGAATTTCAGACTGGTTAAGGCAAATCTGGAGAGCATTGACCAGCGTTGACTTTGGGTCAACGTTCAACGTTTGACTGCATTTTTGAGGCAGGAAGTCCGATCTTGAGAGGCCGCAACTAGAGTCACTGAAATCGAGGTCAAACGTTGACCTTGACCGCTAACCTTGACTGTTTTGACTGCAGAATTTTGACTTATGCATTGACTATTTTGTGGGCTAATTTTTGGGTTGCGTGTGACACTGAAGGAAGGTCGAATTTGACCAAGTTTGACTGAACCTGATTGGAGGTTGAAGGGATGGTTTGACCAGCAAAGTCTTTGTTGGTTAGGGAGGTTGAAGGGATGGTTTGACCAGCAAAGTCTTTGTTGGTTAGGGCATCCTATTGACTACTGTAAAAGAAATTTTCTCTCTCTCTCTATGTTGAATAAGAAGAATTATACAAATTATTGTGTCTTGTATTATGTCGATTTATTTTATGTTCTATCAACATTTACTTTCAATGATTATGTGATTGCTAATCTGAAATTGAATTGAGCTAATAAGAAGAAATATTGAAGTAAAATGCTCTAAGCATAAAACATACCATGGTTAACTAAAATTAACACCTCCTGAACTATGTATTACATAGTGACAATGGGAAAGCCTGCCTCACTGTGACCCTCAACCGCGCAATCCTGCTTCTCAGGCTTCAAGAACTGCGCATTGCACAGTTGCAAGCCTCAGCCCCTCACTCCTGCCCTATGGAACTATGCACTGCACAATCCGTGAGCCTTCCTTCCAGTCCAATACCCAGTTCTAGGTCAGTCAATGGATTTCATTAAAAGAATTAGACTAGGAAATTTCCAGACTGATGCTGTCTTGTCATGAGTGAATTTCACTTGCAGGTACTATATCTTGACATGACAAGATGATGCTTGGAAAGGAAGAGAAGGAGAGTGTGTTAGAAGACACTTGTGAAGCTAGAACCATGAAGATGAAGGGACACTAGATCACGACAAAAGTTACAAGATCCTAATCACATAAAAGACTCCATATCAATCAACCTTTTGGATGAGAAAGAGGAAGAACATGCAACATCCATCATGAAGATGCAAAGAAAGCAACAAAAGGAGCAGCTTGGAAATGCCACATCATCATGAAGTTCCATGTCATTATTGCCAAGTCATGGCTTGTACAAGAGTCATCTCAAGAGTCACATGTGTCAGAGTGTCTTGCCACATCATTTGTGGAATGTAATTGTGTAATTTCCTAAAATGAGAAAATGTAAATATGTGGAAGACCAAGGGTCCCACATGGAATATGAATAATCACTATTGAGTTCTAAAGTCATATAGAGGCTCAAAGGTCATGTAAGAATTCAAAAAATCATTGTAGAAGCTAAAGGGTCATGACGGAGGTAAAGAGTCACATAGGAGGTGGAGATTCACCTCATTTGTGATAAATACACCCTCATAACTCAAAAAAAAGGAGCCCACGGGGCTTTGGTTCGACGATGAAGGGTGCATTGTTAAGGCACTCCATGCGATAGGTCACCGGTTCCAATCCCCCATGGGTGCTGACTTACAAAAAAAAAAAAAAAAAACTCAAACAAAAGGACTTTTGGGACTTGAACTTCCCACCTTGACTTCTCTAGCATTAACATAGGAGAGAAGATCTTTCTTTGGAGGAGAAAGTGGTGACTTCATGTTCCACTACTGGGGATAGCGTGGCAACATTGTAGTTGTATATCTTGGCACTTCCACTTAATATTGAAGCTCAATGAGCCAACACATTTTCATGTTTGTATCTTGAATGTCATAGGACTATTCTTTAGATGTTTGTGGTATATGTTTCATTCATATGTGCTAAGGAAATTGAACTAATTCAGTGGCTTTGGTACTTATCTTATTGAAGGAATGTTGTATTTGGTTTTATGATCATGGTTGTCTTGTGAACTACTTTGCAGATTAACTTGTGATCCTCTTATGCTCTTGTGTGTCGCTTTTAGGATGGTGTTGATTTTTGTAGCATCAGAAAGTGCTCTAAGTCTCAAATTTGGTGTAAACGCTTAGACACTTGTATTCTAAGGAACCTAGAAACCGTTTGTGGAAATTACACTCAGTTCATGTTTTATTAAAATAATTAATTATTTTAATGGGAACCCTCAGTATAAGCTTAGGTAAATTAAATAATTAAAGGGTATTCATAAAACAGAGTGTGAATCTTCTAGAGAACGAATATGAAGTCATGTTTTAATATTAGCCATTGATTAGACATCTAATCTGGGTCGTTGATATGTCAACGAGAAGAATATAAAGGAAGGCTTGAGATTAATTTGGAAAATACACCAAGACACTGAATTGATCTAAGATCGAAATTTATGGGGCGTGGTTTGCTAAGAATTTCGAACTAGAGATCTAAGCAGTGAAGGGCAGAGATAACGTCCAGAGGGGAAGAGATTTTCTCAGTCCGATGGAGCATTAGTCAAAGAGAGGTAGAGGTTATCTAGCCTAGCCTGTGTTGAAGGAAGGGGTTGATGGAGTGACTGGGTAAGCTCACACAGAAGCAGCGCCAAGGCAAAGGTTTCATAATTTTGCTCTTGGATTAGTTTCAGAGGCTGGGATCCAGAAAGTGGCACTAGGAGCCATTCCTCAGCATCCACAGAGGAAAAATGACTTGGAGGAGGGCTAACACTGAGCTTTGAAGTGGGTGATGTAGTGGCTAGAAGTTCCATCGTTAGTACTGCATAGAGCCTGTCCAGGGTTGTTTTTCCTTCATCCGGATCAGCCAGAGACTCAGTGATCGAGTGAGGTATTTATCACATATTATTCTACCAATATTTCTCTTTGTAACTAAATAACCCTTGAGGGTATTCATAGATGTATTCAGGCATTCCTACTGCATAATAATAAAATCCTTAGATCTGCTACACCAGTTTTCCCGAGACTTAGTCCAAAATAAAGGTGTCATATGTGTGAATGATTTCCTTGTCTAGTTTCCTTCGTTTCTAAATCAATTTTAGAGTAGGTTGCTTTAGTAGTTGCTTCAATAATTCATATCTGAATTAAATATGTAATGTAATTTACTTAGTAGGAGAAGTACACTCAGTTGTTGCAGTAGGATTCATTAGATCTGTTTGGATCTATGAATTTTCACCGAAAGTACTATTACTTTTCTTTTAGAGGCTCACTCTCTTTATCCTTGTCGTGAAAGTACCTTATATCATCACAATTTTATCCCTCACAGTGTCAACTTACTTGATTGTTCCAAAGAATGTTTTTATAACCTCTTATGTTAATAATGGCAACCAAGACAAATCCCAAAGGATAATGGAAATTGACTGTATTTTTGGTTATGGCTCATACTCCAAACAATGTGAGGTCTAATTGGACTTCACATCGGGGAGACCCCCTTGGTTGACGAATCTCCAACACCGTCAACAGGGGGATAACGCTTTCTAACTAAGTATTCCCCCCTTCCTTCGCCTACACCCAATTTTCAATGTGGATTGCCTTCGACCATACTCTCCGCCATTGTTGGACACATCAGAAATTTTAGAGCAACTGACACCAACAGAGCTCAATCGAGATTGCATTGAATGAGCCACAATTGATCAGATCGTGGAAACACAACTTAAGAGTTCTCACCAACAGAGTATCTAACTATATTGGCTAGTCAAATTATGCCAACTTTTGCACCAAGCTAAGTGGTTCACTAGGGTCCAAGTTCAACACAAGTTTCCCCATCTAATGGAGGAATTCAACGTAATAAAGACCATTGCTTCCTAAGGGGGGATGACTGATCCAGGTGGATATCGGTGGCCACCCACCCATTCCACCTAGCTTAGAGCATGGTTCCTATTTTTGCAGTTTTCATGTCCTGAAATTCCAGAGCCGTTTTGAGGCCATAAATGGCAGGGTAATAAGTTAGTAGTCAGAAATTTTACTCCTTAGATAGACCTTTGCAACAGGATATCATGTGCACCAAACAAAGATCATATGCCAAAGTTACAACCCTAGGAAGTTGATGTTCCAACTTACTCCATCAAGGACCATAAACCTTTGATGCTTCATCTCCTAGGGTTAGGTTTTTAGATGTTTGGGGTTTTCTTATTAATTCCTCATGATAAAAAGGCTCGAGAGTCTCATTGTAATACAATTCAAGAAGGTACGTAGTTAACACATTTCTTTTCATAGATAAAATATCACTGTTCAATCCAATTTTCTTTCATTCTACTTGTATACAATTTTCAACATTTTCCATTATTTAATTGAAGTAAAGTTTCAATGTATCTCTGTGTTTTTGGTTATTGATATGTATTTAATTTCGTTCCCTTCATAAACCCGGATCATTAGTAGCTCTCTACAAGGAGAGTTAACAACACCCACATAAAAGACTACATCGTGATTGTTGGACTGTATTAATCACTATTAAATGACTAAGACGATTACACATAAATTATCAATCTAGAGACATCTTTTATTTCAATGACAGTTGCACTGTCTGTGCTAATACATCAAACCAAAAGAAAAATAAAAATAAAGAGGAATCGTTGATGAATCAATTGTTGAAACTTAATACTCATGTAGGAATAAAAACAATCTATAGGAATGTAATCATGCCTCAATTAAACGGTACCTAGCGCGCCACACAACAATTACACCAGCTGGTATTTCTAATCACATCTGTGTAACAACATAATAATATCGGAACTAAAGCAGATATACTTACAGCCATAACAGCAACAACAACACTCCACCAATACACAAAGAAAATAAGAAATATAGTACAACTACTTTACCACTGTAGTCCCTGCTAAAGAGGAGGAGCCTTCCTCCCTAGCAGGGTGCAGGAAGAGATAAAAACTAAATGAAAATTAAACTAGACAACACATGTAGCAGCAACAACGTGATATCTTTGTATTAAGGTGACCAAAATTACAAAGCCAAAAGTAATACTGTTCTCCGCTAACCCTTTGGCCTCAAGCGTCGAGAGTTATATAATGGTTACATGTTCAAAAAAACGAGGAAAGGATCAGTCATGAGAATCTTACGATTCTCATGCTGATCAAAACAAGATACATGTAGTTACAACCAATTCCTTAATAAAAATTTTGACTAGGAGAATATGGATTACAATCAAAATTTCCTAAAATATAATATGTAATGACTTCTACAGCTGTCGTGAAAAGAGACAGTTGTAGCGTAACAGCAACTGAGGACAGGTCGGCATCCAGAAGTTGACGATATCCAATCAACAATATGATTGTAACAGTAGTTTGTAATAGCGGATCTGTAACAACACCATGATGTAACAACATCATAGTGTAACAGCTCACTGTAATAGCACACTTTCAACTGCTTCTGTACACCTCATGTTCTAGGTCTTCTTGTGCTAAGAATAACATCTGGAAGGACAACAAAAGACCAAAGAACTTCCTCCAACATTCATCCCAGTTAGCCTAAAAGGAAACAATACATCATAATAATCAATGAAACAACAAGATAATGAAATAAGGCAAAACAACATTGTTTAAGATAGAAAAGAAGGGAAAAAGGCATAGGTAGTCCCAAGGTTTGAGGTCACAAGGTAAAAATGGGGGAAACAGATGTAGGAAATAAGTACAAAAATGGCACCCAACATCTCACCCCAGCTGAAACACTTGCATGTCCTCATGCAAAAAACTCATCTCCCTTGATAATATCTCTTATGTAGGTCAGTGAAGTCATAGGCGCTGACTGTGTCTTCATCTAAAAACCTGTACCCTTTAGTAGCTATTAGTTGTTGTGTCCAAGACTCTTCTTCATATGTGCTCAGTTCATAACGAACCTGGTATTCCTCTATTGGTATCCATATCAAAGGGAATTTAAATCTTAGCCCAACCCAGGAAGCGCCAAGGGTCTTTATTATCTGGGCATATGCTGGTACATGTGTAACAGCTACCACAAAGTTCTGAAATGCAAACGGGTTCCCTTCCAATAGCTCAACACTGCTAGCTTCTGTACGCTTCAGACACCCAGTCAAGGCTCGACTCTTCATTTGTGAAAATTGATTTAAGGCAAAAGTCCACGATCCTTCTTTTGTAGGTGGTAACAGGTTCCCTTATCCCAAGAGTCCTCAAAATATTTCTAAATTCCTGCCTTAATTCGGTGGCCCGTCGTGGTTCTGCTCGGATCCATAATGTTGTCTTTTCTTCATTTACATCCATAGATTTTGTGGACATGTGCCACTCAATCTTGTTCCTCATAAATGACACGAAGGCTCGTAACTGAAAATCCCCCATGTAGGAGAATATAGTTACTACCATCTACATACTAGCGTGCTCACAAATGATATTGTGCAAAAATAACTTGCACAGCAGGCTTTGTTCATCAAAATAAGAAGCACGAAAGACATCTAAAAAGGTACGGGTAGGAGAACCCATATAAGGCCTGTTTTCCATAATAGCTTTTAACTGAAACAGATAATAGCGTTCCCATAGGAAAATAGGCTAGGATGGGGAAGGTCGCCTACACCCCAACAAATTGAGGGCAAGCTCATGGAGCTTTTGCTTATCCACAATCAGATCCTGAACCTGTTATTGTAACAATAACAGTTGTTCCTTCTGCTTCTTTACGTCTTTTTTCTGCTTCCACTCTTCCCAACCTTTCTTCGGTTCTTCCTTCATCCATTTCTCTTGTAAGGCACTTATCTCCTTCTGATATTCTTTCAGTGAGATCACCCCCTCCCAAAGGGATATTGCCTCCTGTTTCCATTTCTACAATTCGAAAATCAACAAAAATTTCTTGGAACTCCATCCCGCGGCGGGACATGGCGTTCCTCTACATTCAACATCAATAGTGGGTGTAACAACCTCTCTTGGATGGGTCTGTTCTGCCTCTATTGTTGGTTCTTGTGTAACAACGACATCATCAGTGGGTTCTTGTGTATTAGCCCTTTATTTTCGCCTAGGCTAGCCTCTATTCCCACTGATGGTTCTTCTGTAACAGTAGTGGCCTCCACAGGTTCTTATGTATCGGCTTCTAGGTCTATTACTACGGGAGGCTCTCCTTTAGCTATTGGTTCTTGTGTAACAACAATATCCTTAGCAGGTTCTTGTGGGATAGCCTCTTGAAGTTCCATTTGTGTCTCCATCGAGCCGGTGTTTTCCCGAAAAATCCTATACCATGCTGTTGTTAATTCCTGAGAAAATGTTGTGCATACGGATACTAAAATTTCCTTCCCCCCAACTAGTTTATGATTTAACTGTTCATTTTATTTTCTTAAATTTTCAATTTCTTAAAGCAGAACATGAGTTTCATCCTTACCTGACAAGGAGGGTTCTTTCCTTCTTCTTCTGATCCTTCTGCTTCTGTGCTGTGGGCAATGGTTCCGTTGGCAAGCTAACTCTCACCCTATGTTTTTTCCATTTGTCTCCAAATGGCTTGTCAGTGGGTTCTTTTCCAATTCTGACCCTAATAGGCCAGGTTTGGAATTCAGCGTCCGCATGACTTCCTTCCGAAGTCCCAACCTGTTTTCTTCGGCTTGTCCTAGGCCTTTTCCATTTAAATTCTTCCCATCCCCTTCCTTGCTAGCTTAGGGCATCCAACAAAATCAATTTTATAAGTCCATGGTTGGTCACAAAGGCTTCAGGATGTGTTTTTGTCTTAACTGTCACAGCCATATGCTTGATGTTTCCCAATAGGAAAAATGGGAGGTTGATCTTCTACTGGCGTCGAAGATGATTTAGTAAAGGGAAGTGGTAATTGAAGACGATTGTGGATCTTCCCTCGCAAGTAATGTACTTTATCAGACCCAAGGCGACATCTACCCATGGTTGGGGGAGTGATAATCTATCAACCCCTCTTCCCTTCTTTTCCAGTCTTTCCTCTCTTTCAAGAAAATATTCCTTCAAAGAAGGGTCATTAACTTTCCTGTTGAACCATCTTTGTCCTTCAGCTGGCAATGTGGTCACTCGGGAAACCACTTCTTCCCTTATTTCGATTTGAAGGCCCCTGTCTCAGGGTCTGGTGGTCACTCAAATTCTTAGCGAATTCAATTGCAATATCCTCGTCTGAGACTTCCAACCTCTGAAAATATTCGAGCCACCCAGCGTCCCTAAATACCTGATAAGTTTCCAAAATTTTGTGCAAAGCTTCAATGGAGTCTAGCTCATGTCTTACTGATTCTCCTCCTATATTGTTGTTACTCTGAATCACTCCTTAAGCTCGACCAACCATAATATCGCCGCACTGCTTGTTCTCTCCCAACACCATGATCTGCTTATCTCAGAGTGAGAATTTCGGCTGAGGATACAATACTTCAGCTAAGGGAGGTGATGAGAGGTGACAAGATTTTCAAATTACTAATTCGTACTTCACACATTTCTACATTAATATCTAAATATGGAAAACGACGGACTTTAAGTACAAATACCTTTTTCGACCGAATTTGTTCATAATTGGTTATCGTGTTATTTAATTTTATGCATGTGGGATTAATGACAGCTTCAAGACTTTGGATTGCTTGCAATGATTACGACATTTACCCCCCCCCCCCCCCCTTTAATGGTGACAACTGTCCATGGCCATCACGAGAATGTCATAGCTTGCCATTAATCATCAAATTACTAAATGATGATGTTACCTTTTTAAATGATGTACCTGAGACGATATAATGAGGAATTTAATGTGATGGCATAACTACTTCTAGTGATCGTGGCGGTCATGCTTGACTGTTGTAATTATTGCTGCATGTTAGGATAGTGTCGAGATAGGAAACATTGTTCATGGTTGTAGGCTATTACATGTGTAATAGCTAAGACAACCATTGTGTTATTATTTAGAAAAAAATATAATTAGGAAAAATAGATACAAAAAAGAAGCAAATGAGTAACATCAACTTGTAAAATATGTCGGGAAGGAAAGATGATGTTTTTGAAAAATTTGAGAAAAAAAAAAAAAAAAAAAAACTGGGTGTAACAGCCGCCACAGAAGTGGTTTTAAACTATTACAAATTGTCTGGCTTCACCCCGAAAAGAGGTTTTCCCAATCAAATTTTTATTGTTATTATTATTATTATTATTATTTAACAGGTGTAACAACCGCCACAAGAGTGGTTTTCACTTGTTACACTTATTGGAATTTCATATTTCAGGCTGCATAGGGGAGCATTCCCCTACTGCTGTAACATAAAGATCAGAGTTCGTGACAATGTTAACAAATGATTCCTTCGAAGCAGGTTGATGATATAACCTCATACAGTGCCCATTGGCCAGTAACAACGTCTTAGCACTATCAATGGTAACCAATTGTACAATCCCGTTGTCAAAGACCGTGTCTACTTCGTAAGGACCTAGCCATCTAGTGCAAAGCTTCCCTTTGAAATCCTTGAATCTTGAATCGTACAAGAGAGCCCAATCTCCTTTCTGAAATTTCTTCTTCTCAATAAACCTGTAATGCCATCTAGATCTTTGCTGCTGAATGATCTCTGTCTGCTGAATGGTAGCCAATCGTTTCTCTTCCAACTCATTGAGCTGGTTCAATCTTTGTCTTTGCACTGTGCTTAAATCCAGATTGACCTGTAATGTTGTTCTCAGTGTTTTTATTTCAAACTCTATGGGGAATAAATGATTCTTGCCATACACCAATTCATATGGTGAGAAGCCTGTAGTATTCCTCCATGTTGTTATGTAAGCTCACAATACCTCTGGAAGTTTTTTGGCCCAATTTCTTCTGTGGCTAGCTATTGTCTTTGTTAAAATTCCCTCAATAGCTTTATTGGTGCTCTCCACTTGACCATTTTCTTGTTGGTGATAAGGTGAAGTGATCATGTGATTAATCCCATACTTCTCAACTAGTTTCTGGATAAAATGAGATGTAAATTGAGGCCCCCCATCTGTCACTATCTCGTTGGGTATTCCGAAGCGAACAAAAATATCTTCGAACAGGAAATTTGAAACATCCTGCTCTATAGCTCTAGTTAGTGCCCTCGCTTCGACCCACTTTGTGACGTAGTTGGTGCAAAACAATATGTATGATCTTTGATGTGATGAAGGATTAATTGGCCCTACAAAATGCAGGGCCCATTTCTCAAATGTCTCTATTACTATCTGAGGCTGTAACGACATCTCATCTGATTTCAGAGGCCGACCCATCCTTTGGCAGCTATCACATCCCTTCACAAACTTCTTGGCATCCTGTAATATAGTTGGCCAATAGTACCATGTTGAGAGTAATTTATACCTCGTTCTCTTGTCTGCGAAGTGCCCTCCACAGGGTTCCTCATGACAAGCTTTCAAGATATCAAAGACCTCATCTTCTCTAACACAATGTCGAATCTGAAATTCTGGTCCAGTGTGATAGATATTGCCCTCTATCCAGGAGTAAGTAGCACTCTGCTATATGATCTTCCTTTTTTCTCTAGAAGATAATTGGTGTGGGAATTTTCCTGCAGCAAGATAGTTGGCTATATCTTCATACCATGGTGAGTGAGTAGATATGGAAAAAATATATTCATCTGGAAAAGAATCTTCAGTAGGAGTGCAATTATCACCTATAGTTAACCTAGAAATAAAATAAGCAACCACATTATCTTTTCTAGGTTTATCTAAAATAGTGATATCAAATTTCTGTAACAACAATAATCATCGTGTAACTCTACCATTGGTAATAGGTTTATTCATTAAAAATTGAATTGCAGTGTGGTCAATGTGTACAAATACTTGATACCCAGTGATGTAGTGCCGAAATTTGTTGATAGCATGCACTACTTCTAGGAATTCCTTCTCGGTCACTGTGTGGTTGAGCTCAGTTGGAGTTAAATTCTTGCTAATGTAATAAATGGCATAAGGTTTCTTTTCCTCCAGCTACCCCAAAACAACACCCACAACTGTGTCAAATGCATCTGTAGCGATATGGAATGGCAGTCTCCAGTTTGGCCCTCGCAAAACAGGTGTTGTTGTTACATAGTTCTTTAACTTCAAAAAGGTTTGCTCACACTTCCCTATCCACACAAATTCCACATCTTTCATGAGAAAAGAAAACAAAGGAGATGAAACCTTTGAAAAGTTTTCTATAAACTCCTATAGTACCCTACATGTCCCAGAAAGCTACGTACCTCTTTTTGAGTTATGGGAGTTGAGATTATGGAGATTACCTCAATTTTTGCAGGGTCTACCTTGATTCCATCTACCGAAATTAAATGTCCCAGCACAATCCCCTCGGTCATCATCATGTGGCACTTCTCCGTGCTCAAAGAAACATTAGTTTGTTCATAACGTTCCAGTACCTTTTCCAAATTAACTAATGTTGTTTTAAAGGCATCCCCATAGGGTGTAAATTCACCCATGAAGATTTCGAGACAGTCATTCAAGAGATCTGAAAAGATACCCAATATTTCCCTTTGAAAATTTGTTGGCACATTACAGAGGCCAAAAGGAAGGACTCTGTATGCAAAGGTACCCCATGGGCAGGTAAAGGTTGTCTTGTCTTGGTCTTCCGGGGCAATCTATATTTGACTATAGCCACTAAACCCATCTAGGAATGAAATAAACTTTTTCCCAGAGAGAGTATCCAAGACCTGGTCAATGAATGATAAAGGGAAATGGTCCTTTTGGGTGGCCTTGTTAAGTTCTCTATAGTCTACATAGATTATCCATTTGCCGTTATTTTTCAGAACAATGACAAGCGGAGATACCCACTAGTTGACAGAGACGGGGTAGATGAAATTAGCATTAAGGAGTTTCTGTAATTCCTCTTTCACTGTCTCCTTAAGTGCGGGATTAATTCGACGTTGTGGTTGTCTAACTGGTTTGCAACCCTCTTTAAGGTAAATGCGGTGAGTGCATAGGCTAGGATGGATTCCTTTTATATCAGTATAGTCCCATGTAAATGCCTCTTTATATTTTTGTAACAGCTGTATCAGCAATCTGTTCTGTTCAGCAGTTAAGTTAGGATTAATGTTTAAATATTTTCCTGGCTCAATTTCAACAGGATTGCTGTCAGTATGTGGAGTAGTTTCCATGTTCAATATTTACGTCATCTACCTCATCTTCTTCCCCTAGATCTGTAATAGAGGCAACATAGAGAGAATTTCTAATAAAACCATTAATAATGTCATCCTCTATTTCATCCTTAAAGTATTGTAATTTTCCAAGTGTGAGGAGAGGTAGGGAAAAATCAAATTCAGGTTCAAATTTGTCCCACCAGGGACTATTCAAATCCATATGTGGTTTCGCTGGGGGTAAAGGTTCAGGTTCTTAGTGGCCTGCCCATATGAGATAACCATATATTCGGATCTACATCCAATATATGCATCTGTAGTGGCTAGCCACGATCTCCCCAAGATTAAAGTATGACCCCCCAGGTTGGATTTAGTTTGTAAAATGAGAAAATCAGCCGAATAATTCCAAGAAACTATAATAATCACCACATATTCTATCATTCCCTCAGGCTTGACACCGGATCTATATGCTAATTCAAGCACTGTAGGTGTAGGCCTAAGTCCATGAAGTCCTAGGGAGATAAAAAGATCTTTGGTTATTACATTAATGGCTGCCCCTAAATCAATCAGAGTGTTAGTTATGGGTTGGTCATCAATATGGACAGTTACTGTAAGATTCCCTGGGTCATTATATTTAGTCAACAAATGTTGATCAATAATTAGTTCAGATAGTTTCCCGATAACATGGATAGTAGCAGGGTCTTTCGACTTCCTTCCAGGATTTTTGATGCACAGATTTATCACAGTTTTGGCATAGATAGGTACTTCCTTAAGAGCTTGTAACAACGGAATCCACACATGAAAATTCTGTAATTCCTTGAGGAACAAAGATTCAGTTTATGAGGTTGGCCCAGTTTCAATTAATCGTTGAGGGTATGGAGGATCCTGAACCCTAACAATTGAGTCAATTGTTACAGATGCACCAGCCCTGCTCAGGTTGGATGATGTAGGAACAACATGATTTCCCGAGTTGGCTGCTACAGGTGTAACAGCAGGTGTTGTATCAATTGTTACAGGTGTAACATCTGTTTCAGAATCGACTATATCCCTTCTAGGTGACTCACATTCTTCCTTGGTAAAGATGGGAGTATGATCTGGTTTGATTACTTTTCCTGATCGAAGCTAAACCTCATTAAGCCCACTAGGAATGATAAGATAAGTCATGAAGTAACCAGGCCGTCTATGCTATGAGTTGCCTTATTATTTGGATTGAGGTTAGGTTTCACATATAATTGGGGTCAGGCAGGAGGTGCACGAGTTTGAAGAGGAGGCAGTTGTAACTGTTGTTGCATTGGTAGTGCAAAGGGTGCTGGACCTTAGCCATTACCTCTCCAATTCTGACTCCAAGGATAAGATTGCGATGGAGGATATTGCATTGGTGGAGGGGAAGGCCACTGGTTCCAGGGTGAAGGAAATTGTATTGAGGAAGGAGTAGGATATGGCCATGGAAATTGTTGACCATTATAAACATTATTCCAAGGATTAAAAGAGGAAAAATCTGGAGGCATACCTGTAGATCGCAACTGCCATGGTCTCTTTGATTCGATAAAGTAGGAAGACTAGACATCCTCGCTTGATTCCTTAAGCATTGCTTTCAATCTGGGTAGTTCTGCGCATTGACTAGTGGAATGCGCTAACTCACAGATTTTGCACAAGCTAGCGCTATTCAGTCCACATTATCTTTCTAAATGTTTCTTTTTGCATCGATGACATAATATTTCCAAAGCTGCTTAAGCTTCTGCTTGTGCTTTCTTAACTTGTACCGTGGTAATCTGGGCAAAGAGAACACTGAGGAGGTTGGTTTTAAAATCCTCAAATAAATTCCGATCTCTGCTCTAGTTACTCCTCCACTTGTGTACTTTTGTATCCGAACTGAAGGGTCCTGAACTGAACTTCTTCCCCTGACCGATCCTCTTGAAATCTACAGATAAAGCTTCATTATTTATTCAAGCAGTTCTTGCGATATGTCTCCTTTTCCCAACAGATTTAAATTCTCCATACATTCATCTATTATACCTCTTAGGAATATAGGTTTCAGGATTTCCGGGGCTAAGTTACCAAACTTAGACCTTTGTAAATTATAATGGAATCGTTCCATGTAATCTTCTAATCTCTCCTCTTCCTTCTGTGTAATTCTGAAGATTTCTTCCTTCAAATCCCTAGTTCGACAGTAATCCTGATACTTAAAGAGGAAGGCCTCCCTCATGTCATCCCAGGTTTGGATCGTGCCAACACCCAGTCTCATGAACCATCTTAATGCTGCTCATTTCAAAGTAGCAGAAAGCAATTTCAACTTCAGGGTGTCCAAAGTGTAGTCATAACTCCTACACAACACATCGAACTCGAACATAAAAGTATCGAGATATTCAACAACCATTTCTTGAAAGGATGGTAGAGATGATAAAGGAATGTTCTTCATATGAGCTTCATCCCATGTCGCCAATATTGGGAATTCAAAAGTAACAATACCCTATCTCTTAATATTTTCGTCCCCCATGGCTGATCCTTCCTGATGGGATGAACTGACCTCGGAATATGCAGGGGATAAGGATCAGGATGTTCCAGAACCATTTGTTTCACTACACTACCCGCATTCAAATGATGACCAACTAAATGTTGTTCCTTAGGCCCCTGATGCTCCTCACCGGTCTCCCCTTGTGCTTCAATTTTTAGATTCTGATCAATGACTTTCCACTGTTGTTTCAGATCTAGAGTCTTGATATCGTGAGTGTATATGTTGTTTGAAGGGTGATGAGGTCCAGACACAGAAGGTACCAATGCCTCAGGATTTGATATAGTAGCAGCTTTCTGTGGTCCCGTCTTCCTATTATCTCTGTATGAAGTAGACTGTTCCTTTTCCGCTTTTGAGATCAGATCTCCAAAGAATGTCTTTCTTCCCAAGTCTGCACTCTTATTTTCCTTTTTATGACCTGTCTTTCCTGAAGTTAGTTAGAGTGGGGGTGTGTTTTTTGATTTCTCTATTGTCCTACTGGCACACATGGACCCTATGTGTATCAATCCTTCCTACAAGTGCTTTAGTTTCTACAGTGGTGAGCCCGACCAAGTATGTTAGAGCGATGCGCAGGTTCTTACCTCTCGTCTTACCGCCCAAAGATTGTATCGCTGAAGGCACACTGAAGAAAAACACCCAAAAACTCACACTTATAAGTGCCCAGCGTAGCAATGGTGAGCCCGCCCAAGTATGTTAGAGCGATGCGCAGGTTCTTACCTCTTGTCTTACCACCCAGTAATTGTTATCTAGGAACACCCTAACATCAAACAAACAATTCTGGTTGATTGGATCGTCACTGCCATCCCTGGAAATAATGCCAAAATGTTGGTCTGTATTAATCACTATTAAATGACTAAGACAGTACACATAAATTATCAATCCAGGGACACATTTTATTTCAATGATAGTTGCACTGTCTGTGCCGATACATAAACCATAAGCAAAACCAAAATAAAGAGGAATCATTACTGAAACTTAACACTTGTGTAGGAATAAAAACAATCTACGTGAATGTAATCATGGCTCAATTAAACGATACCTAGCGCGCCACACAACAATTACACCAGCTGGTATTTCTAATCACATCCGTGTAACAACATAATAATATCAGAATTGAATAAGATCTACTTACATCCAGAACAACAACAACATCACTCCGCTAATACGCAAAGCAAATAAGAAATATAGTACAACTACTTTACCACTGCAATCCCTACTAAAGAGGAGGGCCCTTCCTCCCTAGCAGGGCGCAGGAAGAGATATAAACTAAATGAAAATTAAACCAGACAACACATGTAACAGTAGCAAAATGATATCTTTGTATTAAGGTGACCAAAATTATAGAGCCAAAAGTAATACTGTTCTCCGCTAACCCCCTGACCTCAAGGATCGAGAGTTATATAATGGTTACATGTTCAGAAAAAACGAGGAACAGATCAGTCATGAGAATCTTACGATTCTCATGCTGATCAAAATAAGATACATATAGTTAGAACCAATTCCTTAATAAAAAGTATGACTGGGAGAATATGGATTACAATCAAAACTACCTAAAAGCTGTCGTCCTAAAATATAATATGTAATGACTTCTACAGTTGTCGTGAAAAGTGACAGTTGTAGTGTAACAACAATTGAGGATAGGTCGGCATCCGAAAGTTGATGATATCCAATCAGCAATACAACTGTAACATCAGTTTGTAATATCGAGTCTGTAACAACATCATAGTGCAACAACTCATTGTAACAACACACTTTCAACTTCTTTTGTACGCCTCATGTTCTAGGTCTTCTTGTGCTAAGAATAACATCTGGAAGGACAACAAAAGACCAAAGAACTTCCTCCAACATTCAGCCCAGTTAGCCATAAAAAGGAAGCGATACATCATAATAATCAATGAAATGACAAGATAATGAAATAACGTAAAACAACACTGTTTAAGATAGAAAAGAAGGGAAAAAGGCAAAGGTAGTCCCAAGGTAAAAATGGGGGAAACAAATGTAGGAAATAAGTACAAAAATGGCACCCAACAACGACATCAATGATTGCTTTGGAGATTCAAAAAACACACATCTTAATTGAAATTAATGCTCGTCAAATTGTAACCCTAATTAGACTTTAAGGAACCAATTAAATTACATTCTCTAAAGCTATAAAGTATACTCCCATTAACAATACATAGAGTATAGTCATCAATATTACCTTAAATTATGAAATAATGTTTGTGTTAAATAAAATTATGAAATGATTTGAAAATATTTCTTAGTTAAATTTATTTATCTCATAAATGTTTCTTAAACAACATAAAAATTATCATATCAAAATTCAATATTGAACACCAATAAATTTTTTAAAGCGAATTGATGTGATTAATCCGAAAGTGCATTTATCTACATTATGGATCACAAAAGTCTTAGATCTAACATTATTACCCTACATGGAAGGGAAATGGCTGATAAAGCTCGCTAGTTTTAATGAGCACGGTATTAAAATTAGAGAGAGAGCAGGGATGCACAAAAATAACACACAAAACAAAATATGTTTATTACTCTATATCACCATTATACGAATACATCCTAATTTTTATAGTGCTACTGAGATCCAACTAATTCTACTCTTGGAGGGAGAAGTTGAGAGAATCTCTCAACATCCTCCAACAAACCAAACCAATTCCTAATCTTTAGTGTGCATCATAAATGAGGCATTATCTCAAACACCCCCCCTTAATGCCTACATTACAAAAAACTTACAATACTGAAATCACAGTTACAAAATTTGTATTTGTTTTTGTCTGGCTGGTCTTCATCAGCAACTCTACCCACTCTGCATTTTTCTGGATTCTTCTCTTTCTTTCTTCACATCTTCGACTTACCTTTCAACCCATTTAAAGTACACCTGCTTCTGACCATCAATGCTGAATTTGTAAGATTAAAGATTCTTGACACCCCCGAAGAAGAGTCTCGACACTGAACTACCCTATGGAAATATTTCCATCTGTGAAATAACCCCGAAGAATAAATTTCAACAGTCTATAGGAAAATATTCTAGGTACAGAATATGATCAGCGATCAATCCTACAAAGTGACCTTTACACACAAGGATCTCATTGTATAATCTGTGACCGATGTTGTTGAAACCCCGAGGAACAACAAGACTCATCAGCGTATAACAAATTCACACAATCAAATTAGCTAATTGTTCTCTCGGCACCGAAGAACGTCGAGAACGACTAATTTAAATGATGCTAAATTGTTCAATAATTAGTTCTGCACTACACAAATCTCACAACAACAAATTCATGAAATTATCCAAACATCATTCAAGTAATTAATGGCATTGCTCGTGCATTTTTGGAAGACAATGATATCATCATTAGCATTCAACACATTAAGGCTGATCTGACTGGTTGTCCTTCACATCAGTCATCATCTCTAGGAATGGCGAAACAATTGCCTGCATGCAATCCAAATTCAAGCCCCAAATCATTGAAGAGGGCATCGAAGATTCACAAAGAGACGGTCTGGCTTATGTAGTGATGACCTCACAGAGCTCACAAAACTTCGATTGCAATTGCGTTGAATAACTTGAGTCGAATGCAGATTAACTGTCATTCCTCACGTATCTGGGTTGTTGATTTACCTCAATGCCGCTCGATCTATGCTGCAAAATAATTCTCCTGCAACTTAATCTCCTGCGTAATTCCAAACATAATGTTGTGACTTGACTTCACTTACAACGTTTATCAATCCCGTTCCTTTTACTTCATCTCATCTACACTCGAGTGCTGCATTCACAGTGCTGTGTGCTAGCGTTAACTGGTGATGATACAACTATTCACGCAGGGTTTACGGGCATGAAAGGGAAAATTCAAGTTTGAAAGAGATGCCGGAAAGAGTTTCCAGGCTTGAAAGCGAAAATAAAAAGATGAGGGAAACGGTTTCCCTGATTGAATGTGAAATTTCAAGTATAAGGGATGAAAGGAAAGAATGGCAGCAAGAGCGCATCATGTTGCTGGATTCAATGTTGGCGTTGGCTACACATGCAGAGACGAAGTCATGTAAAACACGAGCTCTTCTCCTCACTGTGAGTGGTCTATTTCTCTGATCTGATCCCCAACAAAGTTGAAGCAAAGCTAGAGGATTACCCTTTACAACAGAACTCAGACGACTTTTTAGTATGGATATCAATGGGTCAGCGGGAAATATTATAATAAAATAACAAACACAGAAAAAACTCTCACTCATAACTATTTACTTTCCTAGAGCAGCGGTTTGACAATCATTGCTCTCACATCTTCCTGGCCATCCCGTGAGGGATTTAAGCCAGTAGTGGCTCCGATACCATATTAAAATTAGAGAGAGAGCAGGAATGCACAAAAATAACACACAAAACAAAATATATTTATTACTCTATATCACCATTATACTAATACATCCCAATTTTTATAGTGCTGCTGAGATCCAACTAATTCTACTCTTGGAGGGAGAAGTTGAGAGAATCTCTCAACATCCTCCAACAAACCAAACCAATTCCTAATCTTTAGTGTGCATCATAAATGAGGCATTATCTCAAACACACGGTTACAAGTGGCTAAGAATAAATTTGATCTCACGTTCCTTAAAAGATGTAGGGATGCATCCTTGATTCCAGTTTTGCCCGTGTTTCCCACCCTCTAAACTTCTCTAAAAACAAGATTGTTTTTATTAAAACTAGTCTCACTTTGGTCAAATCAGAGATTGGTAAATTAAGAAGTGATTTAGATTTTATTGTGTGCAAGCTTTTCTCTCTCCACATGGATCTTGCAAATGGTATCTCCCGTTATCTCTGGAGTATTCTGGATGGGGTCTCGTCTTCTAAAGCTCTGCGGTTGGAAGATGTTTCGAAGAGGAAGCAAGCCCTAAAATTTCAAAAATTTTCGTTGTCTCATTCTCCAGCCTTTGGCTTGCCTCCTTCTCCAACCTCATCGAACCCAAGGCGGTCCTGCATTAGCGATGCGCAAATCTCAGCCCTTAGTTCTTGGGTAGACAAGCATTCGTCAGGTTCATCATTTGCACTTTCTGGGATTCGTTCCTCTTCTATTGCTGTCTCGGGTTCTTCCTCTGTCTCAACCCTAGAGGCGAATGTGCCTCACTATGATCTTCTCTCAGACCCCAGTTTGGAGGCATTCAAGATCCCCAGGAACTCTGATGTCTCAGCTCCAACATTCTCATCCGCTACCTCGGTTAGTGTTGATGTTTCAACAACTAGCAAGGTTTCTCCTTTGTTTTGTTCAAGCCGAGGTAGGACCTTTCTCTTGCAGCATTCAGCTGTGGGTGTTGCTTCCTCGTTACCCTCCGGTTCTCTTACAGTGTGCTATGAGGTTTCGGACGTTGTGCCTCTTTACCTCTCACATTCACAGTCGGTTTCGGGTAGCCCCATCGCTGTCAAAGATGACGGACCCAACGCTCTCAGCGTTAATGATTACGCAGAATTTCCTGTTGATTTCGATGGAGTAAAGGTTGACGGAGAGGGTGGCTCCATTGCCCTTCGGTCACCGTGCTTGGTAGGTAAAGGTTCTCTTAATAATAATTTACTCCTTAATCGTAACAATAACAATATTAATAACTATATTAATAACAATTCAGTATTAAACAAGAGTATTAGCAATAAATACTTTAATAAAAATTTAATATTATACAATAGTAATAATAATATAACTAATAATTCTAGCATTAATAATCTAATTAGCATTGATAATAATAATAATAATAATAATAGGGATTCTAATAAAAATGTAGTTAAGCTTTCTAGTTTTTCTTTTGATCCTTTTGTTTTCAGTCTTCTTAACAGAGGGCTTAATTTTGCCCTTGCCCCGAAGAATATCCCTGCTGATGACATTATTTGTAGCCTCGAATATGGCATCAAGGATCTCCCGAATATTGTTAAGCAAACCATTAGGCAGGATTGCTCCATTATTCTTAAGAAGGTTAAGAATCCTAAAAGAAATGCGAATAAGCCTGAGTTTCTTGCCCTCAAAACCCTAAGGGACAACCCTGACATTGTCATCCTTAAGGCGAACAAGGGTGGGGCCATTGTCCTTATGGATAAGTCTGACTATGTCAGCAATAGGGTTAACCATCTATCCAATAGTGGTAGTTATATTAAGCTTAAAAATAATCCCCTTATATCAGTGTGTAAGGATGTTTCCCTTGCCATTAAATCAGATTTTTCTCTTAATCCTCTCTCGAGGAAGCTTATAGAAAGCAATCCCCTTACCCCCGGATCTATGGTCTCCCAAAGATTCATAAGCCGGGGCCTCCCTTAAGACCTATTGTTAACACAATAGGTGGTCCCTCTTATCATCTGGCTAAATTCTTAGCCCATAAGCTTAAGCCCCTTGTAGGTCAAACCGATTTCTTTGTGAAGGATTCAACTTCCTTTATTAAGGAGTGGAAGAAAATCAAGCTGCAAACTGGTGAGCTTTTTGTTAGTTTTGATGTTGTGTCCTTATTCACCAAGATCCCCATCCAAGAAGCCGTTGATGTCATTAAACAGATCTCCGATGAGGACACCTCTAAATTGGTTAACCTCTGCCTCACCTCGACTTTCTTTAGTTTTCAAGGTGAGTTTTATGAGCAGACCTGTGGTGTTGCAGTGGGCAACCCTCTTTCCCCCATAGTTGCTAACTTGTTTATGGATGATTTTGAATCTAAGGCACTGGCCTCTGCTAAATTCTGCCCTAGGAAGTGGAATAGGTTCATGGTTGATACTTGTGTCATCTGGCCCCATGGTCGAGAGAAATTAGATCTGTTCCTTGGGCACCTAAACTCGCTATCTGAATCCATCAACTTCACGATGGAAAAAGAGGTAAATGGTTGCCTCCCTTTCCTTCATATCCTGCTCTCAAGGAATGAGGTTCCATTTCTCACCGGGTTTTTTGCAAGAAGACTCACACGGAACAATACCTTCATGCTGGGTCCCATCATTTTCCTACTCAAAAATTTGGTGTCCTGTGTACTCTTGCAACTCGTGCTCTTATAATCTTTGACGACAACTCCTTGGAATTAGAGAAATCTCATCTTCTTGGCGTTTTTGAAAATAATGGTTATAATAGATCTCAAGGTCTTAAAGCCTTTCAAAAGGCATATAAAGGGTTGAGTGGAAAATCTACTCGGGTGGATCCTATTTCCAAGGTCTATCTCCCATTTATCCAGGGGACAATGGACAAAATTGTCCATGTCCTTAGGAGAAATAATATCTCTACTTCTTTCAAACCTCTCATCACTATTAGAATTTATCTTGGGTCTGTTAAAGATCCTATCGACCCTAAGGACATGAAAGGGGTTTACATGATTCCTTATTCTTGTGGAACTCCCTATATAGGAGAAACAGGTCGATTCATTAGGCAGACAATTCGGGAGCATGCTACAGATGTTAGACATAATTGGTCCCGTACCTCAGCTCTTGCTGAACATGTGGAAAAATCCTACCACCATGTTTGTATTGAAGACTCTAAAGTCGTTGCCAAGGTAGACCACTTCCACCATAGGAAATTAAGGGAGGTGATCGAAATTGAACGACATGCTAAGAATCTCAATCGTGATGATGGTTGAAAATTAAGTAAGAGTTGGGCCCCGACTCTCGCTAGGTAATTTTGTTTAAATTTTGTATGTTTTATGTTTTATGTTTTATTTTTATCATAATTTTTTTAATTCATTAATTAATTAATTTTATTTTACTTTATTTTTATTTATTTATTTATTAAATTTTCTTTTCCCTCTCCCTAGTTCTTTTTTAGGTTTCTTTGTTTATTTATTATTTATAGTTAATTTATTGATTTATTTTATTTTTATCTAAATAAATAAATAAATAAATAAATAATTTTATTTTATTTATTAAATTAAAATTTTTTACCCCCTATTACCTTTTATATTTATTTTAATTTCATAATAATTTATAAACCCATTTGAATAAAATTTTATTGAATTAATGAATTTATTTTTAATTGACTTTACTTTATTTATTTATCACAATATTGGCCCCTCCTTAATACCTTCTTAGGTAATTATGTTTATTTATGTATTATTATTTAGTTATATGTTAATTAATTAATTAATTAATTTTATTTTTGTATAAACTTATTCTTAATAATTTTTTTTATTTCTAACTAACTAACTAATTTTCTAACGACTAGATTTTAATAGCTAGTCTTAGTGGGTAGTTTTTAACAACTAGTTTTCAATGGGTATTTTCGCGCATTGATACATCTCCATTATATATTCATTGAGATCGATTAGTATTTCCACCTTGTCCTGAGGATGAACCACATTAGCGGGTTTGAAATGTCGATCTAATGCTAATGATGTGATTAATCCGAAAGTACATTTATCTACATTATGGATCACAAAAGTCTTAGATCTAACATGATCTTTTATTTTAAAATTTTGAAAAATATTAAGACAACCATGATCTCTTATTATGGTTATGAACTTGTGATTTCTCTTAAAAGGTCTCAGGTTCAAAACCGGCAGGGGGTAGGGTTGTCTATTGCCCGTCATGACCAAGTTAGAAGGATAGACGCCCCCAATACTAGACGTCTCAGTCCTTGCGAAAGCCATATATTTTTTTTTTTTCATAGTGGTTCACGTTCCTATGTGCCCGCACACATGTACTAGCTACATCCATGGTCTTAATGAATCACAGTAAATCCTCCCAAAGGTTTTCTTTTTAATTGATATATATATATATATTTTTCATAGTGGTTCACGTTCTTATGTGCCCGCACACATGTACTAGCTACATCCATGGTCTTAATGAATCACAGTAAATTCTCCCAAAGGGATCCACTGTCAGCCTAACACTGAGGCCTAACCCCGCGGGCGTCTAGGAAATTTGATCCTGTGACCACTCAATCTGCGAGTACTTCCAAACGAAAACTCAACCAATTGAGCTAACCCTTGAGGCTTATATATATATATATATATAACCAATTACACATTACAATTTAACTACCGATTTATGATTAAAGAGAAACTCTCTCCATGTCAAAAATAAAAATAAAAATAAAAATATATATATATATATATATATATATATATATATAACCAATTACACATTACAATTTAACTACCGAGTTATGATTAAAGAGAAACCCTCTCCATGTCAGAGGTTTGAATACTTGTTAATGGGCGAGCTTCTTATGGTATCTTAGTCACAATGCAAAGAGAGACCAACGATATTTTTGGGTCTCAACATATTTTATTTAAAAAAACGATTACATCAGTCAATTATTCTTCACACCGTCATCTATCAAATCAAATCAATTGTCATCCGTAGATCACTCTCTGCTGAAATCAAACGTATGACAGTCAATTCACTCCCCAGCACAGCAGAGATGCTGACAGATACTCAATGGCTTTGCCACAGTACAGATGCTCTTATTTCCTTCTGCCCAAACCACATTTAAGCTAATTGTTTTCGTGGCAAAACAAAAATGAAAATGAAGGACGCGGTTTCTGCATCTTTTGGTTTCAAACAACAGGTTCAATCGACACGATCCCTGTATCAATGTCAAATATTTGCTTTTGATGTCTAAAACAAACTTCTCAATTCATGTGTGTTTTGCATTAGGCTTTAGTATTTCTTGGTGAGGGAGAGATAATTAAACAATTGGGCATCCATCTATCAGGCATTGCAGGTGGCTCTGTGGTCCACATGGCTGGCTGGGTTTCTATTGATTGGGCTATCTCTATATGCAACACAGCTGCTTCCTTCTCTAATGGATCAAGGCAGGCCTGACAGAGCCCCCATGGAGGACAAAGAGTTACTGTCAGGTCTGACTGTTACAATATTCTCAGCACCAGGCGCTTTTGTGGGCAGTGTGGGAGCACGGCAGGCGATGGCAATTCACTCTTGGCTTGCTCTGTCTCCAGATCTTCAAGTGGTTTTGTTTGCCCAGCACCCATCAGTGTTGTCATTTGGAAAATCGCTGGAGCCTCGTGTCACAGTGGAGGGAGACATTGATTTCACGTAAGTAGCATTTTGCCCATCGACCCCAATTTTCACTTCTACTTTCTTCTTTTGGTTGCGGGTGGTCTCGGTTTTCTACAACGATGACTTCTCGGTATGAATGCTATCTTGAACCAGTCTTTATTTTATTTTATTTTAGCTGCACACTAAATTCCCCTTTTTTTGTTGATTTATTTTCTTTACACCCTTATATTGATGAACTGTTATTTCTCTGCAACCTGGGATTCGAAATCCCCAATTTTCTCCTTGCAAAACATGTAACTTATCTTTGCTTCCGTGTGGCCTTGAATAGACATTAGCCCAACCACATTTAGGTATAGAAGTTAGGACAATTGAACCTGACAGACAAGATTAAAATTTAACATCATGCTGGGATTGGAGAACCCAATCCATGGGCATATGTATTACTGCAGCGAAACCTCCAGTCCAAGTCTCAATGCCCAGCAGTCCTAGAACAACAGCTAGATTGCGCCCCTAAACCAAAACATACCATTTTGAAAGGGTTTGTTTCATTTTTACCCTTCGACACTGTAGAAGCTCTTATCAAACAAAAGTTTTCCTTTTTCATAAAAATAAAGACGTTTAAAAGCACTGGGGGTATCCTTTTGACATGAAACCACCAATTGAGTATCTTTTTGACCTGAAGATGGCAAGGCAATAAACAAGGCAAAGATTATCCATTGAATTCTAAGATTAAGCAATGCAATTGATACAACAAGGGGTGTCCCTTTCAGTGAGATGATTATCATGACAGAATTTACATCTTGAGTTGGCCTAATAGTCAATAACACGTATTTCTTCCTTGGAGGTCACAAGTTCGAACCTGGAGGGGGTTAGGGTGTGTATAACTCAGTAGACTAAGTAGTCAAATCATTGAGTAGAGGTTGTGTCTTGTCCCACAAACAAGGGTATTTCATATATCAATTTGGTGTTTGGTGATGATGTGATCTCAAAAATAGATTAAATTATTATTATTATTACAGTAGCTTTGCCCTGCCTAAAATATACTAGTTTGAAAGGCTTTGTTTCATTGTTACCCTTTTACACATCAGAGGCCCCAATCCAAGAAAGGCTCTTGTCTGTCATAAAAAGAAGAGGATGATTAACTGCATGAGAGGTATTCTTTTGTTAAATTTCAGACCATGATAAGCAGATTCTGCACTCAGAAAGAATAAACCTAAACTTAGGTAGTTTAAAAACTGAAAACCTCAATCAAAACAGCAATTTCTGAATCTGTTAATCTACAAACACATATTGCTGAAAATTGCAACAGAAATTACACAGATCTGAACTGTCGATCACATATATCTTCTGTTGAAAAACTGAAAGGAAGAAATACACTGCAATAGCTCAAAAGAGTCAAAACTAAAATTTGCTATTCAAGCCCTGTATCTCCTGTATGACTCCAAATCCTTTGGTATGTTTGTAGGGTGATTAAACAAACTTATGTGAAAAAACCAAATTGAGACCGAAGAATTCATGTAAAAAACACAGACCTAGAAAATCATTCAATCTTCAAGGAAAACTCTTCACAAGAGGTAAACACTATGCACATTGCAAACCCATACATGCTGAACATTTAATACATACATGGGAATCTGAAAAGAACTGATAGAATTTGATCTGCACTGCAAAAAAGATTCATTTATGGCAATGCAAATCCTTGTTTGCCCCTCCTAAAATTGGTGGAAGATTGTCAAAAATCTCCTTTGTGCAAAATTTTCAAACAAGAAACAAAAATGCAAAAAAAATATTGGCCGAAGATCGTCAAAAATCTCCTTTGTGCAAAATTTTCAAACAAGAAACAAAAATGCAAAAAAAATAAGGAATTTTGCAGCTCATAAATTCTTTTTAGTGGCCTGGCAATAAATTCATATTGTCCTGTCATAAATTCCAATTATTTTAGTAAATTGGCCTTGATTTATTGTTTTACGACTTCTTTTTATTGTGATAAATATTATTTATTGACAATAAAATGCAATACTGATTTTGACTTCGAAGACATAGAGAACACCTAGACGATCGCCCATATTAAGCAACCCCTAAAAATCCATCATCTCTGAAGGCTGCATCCAAGTGACTACTTTTTTCATTGGCTAAATAAAACACACAGTCAGACTTAGTTTCACCACCACCATCACCCACTTCATTGATTTGCAAGTTGTTCATATTATTTTCACTGTTTGTAGGCTAGGCTGTTGTTGCTGTCATGTATGTGAAAACGTGCTTTAGTTCAAATCAATGTTATCAGAACCGAACCGGTCATTGAACCGAAAAACCTTGTGGACTGGGAACTGGTCGGAACCGGAAAAAAATCGGTTTACCAAAAACACATAAAATATCCTATTTTAAAGAAAAAACAGATATATTCATGTGCATCCATTTGAATCCAAACGATTTATACACAAATATGCAAAATTTCTCATTTATATAGCAAGTAATAGTGCATACAACCAAAATAGCACTTAGTGCAAAACATCGTTGAACAAAATATGTTACAAACATCAAGAAGCAGGTTCTAAAAGGCTTTTACAGTCCAAAATAGCATCATAGATCATAGTATTATACTACAAGCTATAGCTACAACAAATCAATGATCAAATCATCGATCATCAATCATCATCAGAATCATCATCCTGGTCATCCTCCTTATCCTCATCTGAAGAATGAGGAGCATCCAAGTCTGCAATGAGATTATGGCTTGATCCCCATGGCCTTGCCTTTGTTTTACCCTCTAAAATTTTGGAGAAAATCAGCTCCAAAATCCTTTGAAATCACCAATGTAGCAGCTCCAACAAAATAAAAAAAAATCTTCCACCGGTTGCAAAATCACTGAAGAAAATCCAAAGATCTTTGTGAAAAAAAAAATCTTTGAAGTAGCTCAAAAATCTGCCAACTCAACAACTCTCCAGGACTCTAATCAGCTCTTCAAATTTGCAAAAAACCTCCCTTAAAACAACCCTACAAAAGACTCTCTTAATTCTACTCACCGAACTCAGCTCAAGAATTGCAAGAGACTCAAATGAATAGTGTGAGTGAAATAGAGGGGGTGGGGGTGTTTAAGTAGCTTTAGGAGGGGGCTAGGGTAGCATTAGTAACTAGGAAAAATAATTAATTAATTAATTAATTTTTATTTTTTTATTTATTTTTTTAATTATAAAAATGCTCAGGCTTGTGAACCGGTGGAACTGTTCTCCAAACCGGTTCGAACCGGATCGGACTGGTACTGAACCGGCCGGTTCGGTGCCGAAACCGGTTTGTTCGGTACCGAACCGGCCATTTATGATTCTGAAGGCCGGTTTGGACCGTTTTTGCCTCCAAACTGGTCGGACTAGCTGATTTTCTAGAATCGGTTCGGTTCCAATAACATTGGTTCAAATCACCTGGCCTTGTGGTTGTAGATGTTGATAATGGAGAAATTCACAACAATTGAATTGTTTGTTTGGATATTTATACAATTCTGCCCCTTAAATGAGGTTGGATCTATAGATTGCAAAAATACAAGATGTCACAATTGCATTTTGCATTTAAACATCTATAAAAGGCAAATAATTATTGATCTATAAGCTATCTTGGTTGGCTTGTAACCAAGCGTATCTCACATAATTTGTCATTGAAGGGGCTTCTTTAAGAATTCGAGCTCATTAGACTTTTATTAGAGGCTTGTATAAATTATGCATGTGCTACTCATGGATAATGAATGAATGAATGTTCGTAGAAGTTGGAATTGTGAAGACGTATTGAAGGCACTCTAAGGTCATGTTTTGTAACATCTTTTGGAGTCCTCTATTTGCTGATAAAACTATTTATTTTGCTGTTCATTTTCGGGTTTTGTTTAAAGTGATCTTAATTCATAAAATATCATTTGTTAAAGGAAATAGTGATTTGATCTCTACATTAAAGATCCCAATCTAGTTTGTAATCATTTTTAATCATGTTAAAGTCTGATTTCATTTGCTAAGTATTAAAAGATATTAAAATGCGTGTATACATCACTGTATATAGGTATATGATTTATTGATTTATGTTTCATTGCTATATGCATGGATGGAATGTATTATTTAACTCACACATCTTAGGATAAGTAAGTATGTTTTATATATATATTAGAATTAGAACCATCACTTTTCCTAGAAATAATTAGAGTAAAAGTTAACAACAATAAAGCTAGTGTTACAGGTTATGTTTTATATATATATATTAGAATGAGAACCATCACTTTTCCTAGAAATAATTAGAGTAAAAGTTAACAACAATAAAGCTAATGTTACAGGTTATGCTCATCACTTACAGATTTGTTTTTAGTTTTTTTTGGGTAGTTAATGTAGTTATTAATCGCTTAGAATTATACTTTATTATCAGGCAAAGTAGATGGATAAAATTGAGTTGTAATGAAAATGACACAATTAAACTATAATAAAAATTAGACAACTGAATTATAATAACAATATAATTCCATTAATAGTATTATTGAAAAATACATTTTTTACATACATGTTGTGTTGAGATATAAAACAAGCACCAAAAAATATAGTGAGCCCATTTATAAAAAAACACAGTTCATATAAATACATAAAAAATGATGGACATAATGCTGCTCCAATCTATATCAAGAAATATTAACACCATAATAGGGCTCCCACCATAATAACCCCAATACCAATCACAAGAACAATCCATTCATTAATAGGTCACGTATATCGATGCCTATCAATGATAATTGGTGGAGCACATGCTGGCTCCACATATCTGACACATCCACGTCCATTGGATGTTGCTTGAATGAGTATATCATCAACAACACTTTGGACATCTCTTTTGTGAATTATGTTGAAACTTTGTAACTGTGAAGCAATGGTTTTTGCTTGTTGGTAAAGGGGTTTCAAGTTTTGTCTTTGAACCTGGTAAATACCAATCATTTTATTTGTGATTAATTCAGAATTGTGTAAATGACAATGTCACTTGCACCATAATTTAACGCTGTTATGAGCCCATCAACCAAAGCATGATAATTTGCTTCATTATTGGTGCTTATGCCGGGAATTTGTTTACTATTTTTGTATACTTAGCTTAGTGCTTCATTATAAAGCACAAACCTTGTCTGTGATGCCCTGAGTTTGGGTGACACCAAATTTGGATGATCAATACCCATTTTTGAACCATTTGCAAAAGAAGAAAAAAATTAAATGAAAAACAATTTAATGGAATATTGTTAGATTGTTAAAACAAAGTAGTGACAACTCGCTGTTGCAGTAGCGGCAACTCGTTGTTGCAGTGGCGGTAACAGTGACTTGTCGCCGCTATAACAGTGAATTGCTGCCATTGTAACACTGAATTGCCACTACTGTAACATTGAGTTTCTGCCAATAAGATAATAGGATAAACAAGCTAAACTAATATTTAGAAACAAACACATCCTATATATTTAGAACAATGAGTATATTTAGACAGTATGAAAAAATAGAACAGTGAGCTGGCAAACTAACAGTAATCATTTTAGTCTGAAAGACCTGGTAAAATATAAAGTTATGAATGATGTTTTCAATGGATTTATTTCACAAGAGAGTTTACTTAATGTTTAATAAAAGTGGATTGACTAACAATTTTTCATAAATATCAAAATACTCATTTAACTTCTAAGATCTTGTCAAAAGTAAAGTTATGAACTATTTTTTTATTGAATTTGTTTTACAAGAGTGTTTAGTTTGATATTTGGATATGCAAATTGTTTTTTCTTTGTAAATTAGAAATATGTTTGTGTTTCTTGCTTAATTTTCTTGGTCGAAGGTAGTGTATTGGATGATTTTAGAGGCCATTGAAGATTTGTAGGTCTTCAAAAGTTTACTAGGCAATTATTTTCCTTTTAGAGTCAATTTTAGACTTTTGAAATAGGCCTAAGAAGTATTTTAGGAGTTTTGATATTTGGGGATGGAAGTCCTTAGTCTGAACCATTTCTCACTTAACATGATATGAGCCGTGACCAGGAGCATATTTGAATGGTTTGTCGAGCGATTGAGGCTAAACTTTTAGGATATCCATCGATAAACTTTGCTCCAAAATATTGATACTAATGGACCCAATATGTCCATTGGTGGACAAAGAGATAACTCTTAGTTTTCTGTTATGTATCGAGTATTAAGCATCAACCTTTCACCTATTAGGCTTTCACAGTATCAAAAATTTCAGGATTTCCCCTTCTAATTTGGGGAAATGTATGGTGTTAAGCAATGTTGCGAACATCTCGATAACATCCTGATTTTATCTCGAAATCACGATTTTTTAGCCTAGCCGATGTTTGCGATTTTTAAAGACATTTTTATGGTATTTTAATGTTGTCGATGTTTGCCGATTTTTTACCGATATTTTCCCGATTTTTACGATTTTTTGGTTTTTCGGACCTTTGCCCATTTTATCCCGATGTCGATGTTCACAACATTGGTGTTAAGTGTTGGAGTTTTTAGATTGAAGTCCTTGGCTTCAACCCCTGATCTCATGACCTGATAAGAGTTGTAATATATAAATTATTTAGAAGGGGATTAATTTCCAAGAGGATCAAATATTGGGATATCAAGCATCAAACATCGAGGACATATAAAAAATTATCACTTGTTCACACGTAACACCTGTATAACCCAATACATTTATCGACTAATGGACATGGAAGGTTTGGGAGTCATCATGTAACGTTATTGGACTTTTTCATAAGAGATCGATCGTTGTATGATTGGGTATAAAAGAGGTTGGGGCCTCCTGTTGAGAATTTGGAGGGCTAGAGATTATTACAAATTCTTTTCTTGATAATTACTAGTGAGCATACTTGAGTTACTTATGTTTTTATTTTCTTTTGCTTAGTTAGTCTTTCATCAAGTCATTTATCAAAATGCACGAGACACACAATTAGGCTCCTAGAGCCAGGGCAAAACCTCTCCCTCTTGGAGAGGAAAACCCGAAAATAATTCTTCTTATAGATCTTCAAATGACAAGTACCATGACCAAGACTCAGACCCTTGACTTAGATATGCTTCCAAGACCTTGATCTAGCTTCTTCAACCTTGATTCTTCTTTTCACCAATTTGCTTAGTTCTGCATCAGTATTAGAGACCTTGATCTTCACCTTGCATATGTTTGTAGTATTACTGCCTCTTCTCCTTATGATCACTGTCTCAACCTCTGCAAATTCTGTCTTCAAATCAACTGCCCTTAACAATAATGTATCTACAACTTTTCCTTGCTTTATGGTTTGTATATGTCTGTACTTCAAACTGTCCTTAGATCTGCATTTCAACACAGAAATATCATTGTACTTTTCCTGCATCAATACGCAATCCTGTACCTTTCCTTCTTATTTGCAGTCTGTACCTTATTCTTCTCCGCAATCTTCTTCCTGCACCTCTTCGCAATCTTCTTCCTATTCTTCTGTTTCAGATCCGCACTTTGTACTGTCCCTTATCCGCACTATATGTTGTCCCTTATTCGCACTGTAATTTAGAGATATCCGCATATTTTTCTACACCAACTGATCCGCAGTCCAGGGTAATATATAGAGGACTGTTTACATATTTTAGGCTGACCATCCAAATGTAATTAGGCCGACTTTAACACATCATGTAGGCCGACATGAAGTGTAATTTCTTCAGCATTTCATGAGGTATTTCTTTAGCATCGTTGAAGGCTGTCTTCACTATATTTTGGAGCTTGTCTTCAATGTTATATGAGGGCTGTTGAGAGCTTCTTCACAAGGTCTTTGGAGCATAAACATCTAAACTAAATCCTTCATGTATATGACACTTAATTATAGAAGAAGACAAAAACCTAGAAGACATCAAGAAGAAGTCTATAACCTATATATTAAAATCTTGTTCATGAAACCCATGAAACAAGTACAACAAAAATGCATTTTATTATCATTGTTTTCGTCTTTACATAATTACATAGTCAACATGAAGACCGATCCTAGTTACACTTTTCAACACCTCCATATCAAGACTTTCTTCCAAATACTAATGGAATTTAAATGCCTATTAACTATCAAATATTTGCTTCCAGTCTTGTCATTGTGGTATATTTACCTATCAATTCTTAAGATATTAGGTGTCAAAGTATTGAGATTTTAGGACTCTGTTATTAGACTTTCATCCTAATACTTCCAAAACTCGAATGGTTGATATGTGCATAGTGGCATGACAAGTCCTAACATGGAATGTTGGTGTCGTTGTTGCTAATGTGGTAAAGTGATGTTTCATGAAAATGTGGCATCATGTCTAGCAATTTGATGACATGGCATGCCAACATGGTAGAATGATGTGGATTGGGGTGAGTAATGGCTTATAGGTGGCGGCAAGATGCCAACTAATACAAAGGTTACGTGGAATTCATGATGTTGGGCTAACCTACAACTAGCTAATTTCCTCCAAAACTTTCACTCCAAAACAAACTTTCACTATTTGAAAAGAAACCTTCTTAAGAAACAATGTTTTACTACTATTTTAGAACGGTGGTAAACGAGTTGCCACACGGTGACCAGTGAGTTGCCACAATGGCGACCTAGCTAAGTGTCGTTGCGGCAACTCGTGGGTCACTGTTGCGGCAACTCGTGGGTCACTGTTGCGGCAACTCGTGGATCACTGTTGCGGCAACTGCCTGTCACCGTTGCGACAACTCCAGGAACAACATCCTAGAGCAAAAATCCCTAAAATAATGAAGAATGCATAAAATATGTTATATTGAAATCAGAAAAAATAGTAGGAAAACATGTTGATTATAATGAAATCGGAAAAACAATAAGAAAACAAGTTAATTTTAATGAAATTGGTAGAAAAACCTTACCTTTCTATATGGCAACCCTCCGCAACTGAAGTTTGATGTTTGTTGTGTGCTGTATGTTGTTTTCTATTTGAACGAATGGACGAATTTTTGAGGAATACTCTGAGCGCTCCAGGAATAATGGAAAGGAATGCTCGACGGAATGAACTCGAAAAAATGGTAGCGCCAACGTATAGGAACTCCCGCAGTCCATAAATTTGAAAATCATTTGGGCGACAAAACTCCAAACTCCAATCCCTGAGCCATGTGGGGACAAATTTGAAAGTTAATGCAAGGATTATCTTCTGAACCTCCAGTACACACATGGTAGACCACCATTCGTTGCTGTCACGCCTGGCTGTGCCTTCGGTGTGGCTGCGCATGGGAGGAGAGACTGCCCTTCGTGGAGTCGGTGGGATGTTTGGTCGCCTAGGGAACGAACGCGGGAATGGGAGCTGAAGATGGTAACGACAACATTCAAACGGTAACGCCAACGAAGGTTTCGGGAGGGGACCTGCGTTCGCCGAAAGGGCCTTTGGGTTTGGGAGTGGGCTAACCATTCGACGGAAGGGCCTTTGGGTTTTGCGCCCCCCAACCGCGGACGAGGCCCTTTCGATGAACGTAAGTCCCACGGCGAACGCAGTTCCCCTCCCCAAACCTTTGTTGGCGTTATCGTCTAAATGTTGCCAATACACTTGCAGTTATCGTCTTCAACTCCCATTTCCACATCCGTTCCTCAGGCGACAAGACATCCCCCAACTCCACGAAGGGCAGTCTCTTCTTCTCTCGTGCGCAGCTAGACGTGACAACAACGAATGGTGGTCTGCCGTGTGTATACTAGTGGTTCAGAACATAATCCCTGCATTAACTTCCAAATCTATCCCCGCGTGGCTCAGGGATTGGGGTTTGGAGTTTTGCCGCCCAAATGATTTTCAAATTTATGGATTGCGGAAGTTCCTATACGTTGACGTTACCATTTTATTGAGCTCATTCCGTTGAGCATTCCTTTCCATTATTCCCGGAGTGCTCAGAGTATTCTTCGGAAATTTGTCCATTTGTCCAAACAACAAACAACATACAACAAACAACAAACATCAAACAACATACAACAAACAACAAACAACAAACAAAAAACTTATACATCAAATAGAAATGTAAGTCTTTTCTACCGATTTCATTATAATTAAACTATGTTTCCTACTATTTTTCCGATTTCATTATAATTAACATGTTTTCCTACTATTTTCCTATTGTTTTCATTATAAGATATTTTATGCATATTTTGGGGATTTTTGCTCCGGAATGTTGTTCTTGGAGTTGCCACAACGATAATACGCAGTTGCCTCAATCGTGATAGGAAGTTTCCACAACACCAAGCCATGAGTTTCCACAACGACACTTATCCGGGTCGCCATTGCGGAAACTCACTGGTCACCGTGTGGAAACTCGTTTGTCACTGGTCATGACTCATTTGCCACTGTTCTAAAATAGTAGGAAAACCTTGTTTTTTAAGAAAATTTCTTTTCGAATAGTGAAAGTTTCTTTTCAAATAGTGAACGTTTGTTTTGGAGGAAAATTAGCTAGTTCTAGGTTAGCCCAACATCATGAATTCCACGTAACCTTTGTATTATTTTGCACCTTTCCGCCACCTATAATCCATTTCTCACCCAAATCCACATCATTCTACCATGTTGGCATGCCATGTCGTCAAATGTTAGACATGATGCCACATTTTCATGAAACATCACTTTACCACATTAGCAACAACGACACCAACATTCCATGGTATGACTTGTCATGCCACTATGCCACATATCAACAATTCGAGTTTTGGAAGTATAAGGATGAAAGTATAATAACAAAGTCCTAAAATATCAATACATGACACCTAATATCTTAAGAACTTATAGGACTATATACCACAATGACAAGAGTGGAAGCAAATATTTGATAGCTAATAGGCATTTAAATTCCATTAGTGTTTGGAAGGAAGTATTGATATTGTTTCCCCAACCTCTTTATACCCAATCATACAATGTTTGAACTCTTATGAAAAAGTCCAATAACATTTCAGGATGACTCCCAAACTTTCTATGTCCATTAGTCGATAAATGTATTGGGTTATACAGGTTTTGGGTGTGAACAAGTGATAATTTCTGATATTTCCTCGATGCTTGATGCTTGATGCTTGATATCCCAATAGTTAATCCTCTTGGAAATTAATCCCCTTCTAAATCATTTATATATTACAACTCTTATCAAGCCATGAGATCAGGGGTTGAATCCAAGGACTTCAATCTAAAAACCCCAACATTTAACACCATACATTTCCAAAATTAGAAGGGGAAATCCTGAAATTTTTTATATTGTTAAAGCCTAATAGGTGAAAGATTGATACTTAATAGTCGATACATAACAGAAAACTAAGAGGTATCTCTTTGTCCACCAATGGACATATTGTGTCCATTAGTATCAATATTTTGGGGCAACGTTTATCGATGGATATCCTAAAATTCCAGCCTCAATCGCCCAACAAACCATCCAAATAGGCTCCCGGTCATGACTACTATAATGTCAAGTGAGAAATGGTTCAGACTAAGGACTTCCATCCCAAAATATCAAAACTTTGGAAATACTTCTTAGGCCTATTTCAAAAGTCTAAAATTGACTCTAAGAGGAAAATGCTTGCCTAGTAAAATTGTGAAGACCTACAAATCTTCAATGGCCTCTAAAACCATCCAATACACTACCTTCGACCAAGAAAATTAAGCAAGAAACACAAACACATTTCTAATTTACAAAGAAAAACAATTTTCATATCCAAATATCAAACTAAACACTCTTGTGAAACTAATTCAATAAAAACATAGTTGATAACTTTAGTTTTGAGAAGATCTTAGAGGTTAAATGAGTATTTTGATATTTATGAAAAATTGTTAATCAATCCACTTTTATTAAAAATTAAGTAAAATTTCTTGTGAAACAAATCCATTGAAAACCCCATTCATAACTTTATTTTTGACTAGGCCCTTCAGACTAAAATGATTACTGTTAGTTTGTCAACTCACTGTTCTATTTTTCCATGCTTTTTAAATATAGTCATTGTTCTAAATTTATAGGTTGTGTCAGTTTCTAAATATTAGTTTAGCTTGTTTACCTTATTATCTTATTGGTGGCAACTCACTGTTACAGTGGTGACAATAAGTCAATGTTACAGTGGTGGCAATTCAATGTTACAGTGGTGGAAATTCATTGTTACAGTGGTGACAAGTCACTATTACCGCCACTGCAACAACGAGTTGTCGCTACTGCAACATAAAATTGTCACTACTACAATAGAAATTTGCCTCTAGTGCAACAAGGAGTTGCTGCTACTTTTTTTTAACAATCTAACAACATTTCATTAATTTTTTCCTTCTTTTGCAGATGGTTCAAAAATGGGTATCGATCATCCGAATTTGGTGTCACCCAAACTCAGGGCATGCACAATCAAGGTTTGTGCTTCATAATGAAGAACTAAGCCAAGTGTACCAAAATAACAGACACATTCCTGACATAAGCACTAAAAATGAAGCATATTATCATGCTTTGGTTGATGGGCTCATAACATCGCAAAATTATGGTGCAAGTGACATTGTCAGTTGCAAAAAATATGAATTAATCACAAATTAAATTATTTGTATTTACTAGGTTCAAAGACAAAACTTGAAACCCATTTACTAACAAGAAAAAACCATTGCTTCATAGTTTCAAAGTTTCAAAATAATTTGCAAATCAGATGTCCAAAGAGTTTTTGATGATATACTCATTCAAGCAGCATCTAATGGATGTTGATTTATCAGATATGTGGAGCCATCATGTTCCAAATATGTGGATCCACCATCTTCTCCACCAATTATCATTGACAGACATCGATATACGTGTCATGTTACTAAATGGATTGTTCTTGTCATTGGTGTTGGGGTTATTATGGTGGGAGTCCTATTATGGTGTTCCTATTTCTTAAGATAGATTGGAGCAACATTATGGCCATCATTTTTTATATATTTATATGAGTTGTGTTTTTTATAGATGGGATCAGTATATTTTTTTGTTTTTTTGTTTTTTATATCTCAACACAATATGTATGTAAAAAATGTACTTTTCAGTAATACTATTAATGAAATTACATTGTTATTGCAATTTGGTTGTCTAATTTTTATTACAGTTTAGTTATGTAATTTTCATTACAATTCAATTTTTTCTATCTGTTTTTCCTGGTAATAAAGTATAATTCTAAGTGATTAATAACCACATTATCTAAAAAAAAAAACTAAAATAAAATCTACAAGCTCGTAACATTAGCTCTACTGTTGTTAACTTTTGCTCTAATTATTTCTAGGAAAAGTGATGGTTCTAATTCTAATATATATAAAACATACTTACTTATCCTAAGATGTGTGAGTTAAATAATACATTCCATCCATGCATATAGCAATGAAACATAAATCAATAAAGCATATACCTATATACAGTGATGTATACATGCATTTTAGTATCTTTTAATACTTAGAAAATGAAATCAGACTTTAACATGATTAAAAATTGATTACAAACTAGATTGGGATATTTAATGTAGAGATTAAATCACTATTTCCTTTTACAGATGATATTTTATCAATTAAGATAACTTTAAACGGAATCCGAAAATGAATATAAAAATAAATAGTTTTATCAGCAAATAGAAGACTCCAAAAGATGTTACACAACGAGACCTTCGAATGCCTTCAATATCTCTTCACAATTCCAAACTTCTAGGAACATTCATTCATTCAAAATTTATGAGTAGCACATGCATAATTTATAAAAGCCTCTAATAAAAGTCTAATGATATCTAATTCTTAAAGAAGCCCCTTCAATGAAAAATTATGTGAGATACCCTTGGTTACAAGCCAACCAAGATAGCTTCTAAATCAATCATTATTTATCCTCTATACATCGTTAAATACAAAATGAAATTGTGACATCTTTAATATTTTAATCCATAGATCCAACCTCATTTAAGGGGAAAAATTGTATAAATATCCAAAAAAATAATTCAATTGTTGTGAATTTCTCCATTATCAACATCTACAACCACAAGGCCAGGTGATTTGAACTGAAGAACGTTTTCACATACATGACAGCAACAACAGATTAGCCTACAAACTTTGAAAATAATATGAAAAACTTGCAAATCAATGAATTTAACTTTATACTCAAGCAAAATTTTAATATGCATTGAAGGATAACTAATAAACTGTAACCAGCACTTTATCAGTACATAGAAGTGAGGAACACAAAATGGCACAAAGTATTAATTCATAGTATTTTTGTAGAAGTATCAGTGCACACAAGTGTCACAGAAGAAAATAGTCCACAGAAAGGTAGTCAAATTGTTAGTGATTAAGTTTGATAGGACCTTTTCGACATGTTTTGATTGGGTCAAGAGTAGAATTTGTAGTTTAACTAGTGATGGTAAATTCTCGTGATAAATATTTTCCATATTAATGAGTTTGGCTTGGGACCACTCCATCATCTATAAATACGATAGAATCCAAGAGGATTTTGGTTGGCTAGTTTTTGGGTTTATTACTGTGGGGTTAATTTTGTGAGTGCCATTTTTGTAATGTGGTTTTGATTAGGTTGATGAGCCGAACTATGTAAAGTAATAATGATGTAATTTTGTGCTCAACACCCTTTGAAATTAATAGAAGATGTCTAAAGGTTTTTTTGTCCTGCTTTATATGGTTTATGTGATGGATGCTTAATATATTAGGTTATGTTTATTTCTAGTGTGTCGTACTAATGTCTTGAGTTGTTTGCAACATGTCGAATACATTAATTTCAAAGCCCACACTATGTCTAAAAGTGCAACACTCCTTTCTAAATTTGGTTAATGTTTTGATATGTGTAATGGTTGTTGTGGATGCACTTTTGATTCCCTTCACCATTACACCATCTTGGTTCTTGCAGTACACATAGGTGCCTTGAGTGATATTTTACTTGTTGTGTGGGTGTTGCTAAAAGAGCTACTGTCTAATGGGGCTTTGTTAGCCAACCTTTGTGCATTGACCCAGGTCGGACTATCCTCAATGCTAACAAATTCTTTCCCAAGGATGAGTGGTTACATGGAAGGGTGGGTATAGTCCCCGATTCCTATTTAAGGCAAGTTATTTAAGGAGCGAGTATAATAAAAATTTAAATAATTAAGAGGAAAATCCTGAGGAATATTTGAATGTGTACAACATTAAAAAAAATATCTACTGACCACGATAGCAACGAAATGTCGTTTTCAAATTGGAGGAAGCAGTTGTGGCAACACGGAGCTACACGCTAGCACCTCCATAGACGATGTGTCGTGATATTACTGGACTCATTACCCTAACTCTTCCATTGAGTCGTTGTCGCACATTCGAGTTGTTGCAAAGAACAAACACAACCATAGCCACTTTGAACTTTGACTAAATATGGGAGGCAGAAGTGTACGCAGAGAATTTACCAAAGAATTTCTAAACGCATTTCCATGCGTTAAACCACGCTTTGAACAGAATAGCTATATAGATTATATTCGTAGGTTTCAGGGGTATGATGATGGCATAGCCCTAGAATTTGTCATGCATTATAGGGAGGGTAGATAATAGGTAGCATGGAAAGTGGTGCATGCGACAAAATAAGCAATTGCAAAAGTGACAGGGTTACCCTAGATGGGAGAACATTGGTTTGCCCACAAAAAACCCGAACCTGATGTTGTGCGAAAATTCCTTGAGGTAGTTGAAAAACTGCTCAGGAGAGGCACAGGATATGACATGAAGTCATTACCACAACCCTGGAAGGATGTTGCATAACTTGTCCATATATTTTTCACATGAAAAGGAGGGTATACCGTTATTTATTATGAGCACATCTGCTTATTAGACTACTTGTGTCATGGCAGATTGGTTAACATGCCTTTCTTTCTCGAAAAAACCCTAGACCAATCAAAAATAAAAACGGCCACTCGAAATCATGTCCCACCATTGCCTTTTTAAACTTTTGGTGGTTGTTTCACTGCAAAGGGAAGGGAGAACTTGGAATGAAATAGTTGGAAGGCCATTGCATGTTGAAGCTGCCACCATGCCATAGGATGCCCTAGCAGCTGGAAATTTGCCCCATGACCCCCTAACTGCAACTCTGCCCCATGACCTCCCACATGCAACTTCGCCCCATGACCTACCACCTGTAGAAATTCCCACAGAACCTTTCCATATGAGTCACCCAAGGTTCAAACTATGAGGATTTCTAGGGTTTATGCTACTAAATCCATATAGAAAGGAGTCTACCAAGATGATGATGATGAGGTAGAAATATTGGGAAGTAAACCTGCGACCAGAACATTGAGAGGATACAAGAAACACCTTACAGTAGTACCAAAATACAAACAGAACAGGAGAAAGAGACGTCGTCTTGCTTCAGTTCCTGAAACCCTGCCCGTTGCTATAGAATAATTCCAAGAAGAGACAACAACAAAACAAGAGAAAGATAAAGAGTAAGAGTATCCACATGATGTATTGATTGAAGAATTCATCGACCAATGATGTATGCAACAAGGATTCATGGAACAAGGATTATGCCACCTTGCTGACACAAAAGAAAAAGTTGATAAGCTTCCCTCTCCTGATTCTGACTATGATTACATAGATGGACTAGCCAAATGTTACCCCTCAGAAGGCCTTGTATCAATTCAAATTTTGTATGGGGGCGATGAGGAGTACCAACAAACTGCACCACTATAATTGTATGGGGAAAATGAGTAGTGCCAATCAACTGCACAACCAAAATTGTATGGGGATGATGAGAAGGACCAACCAACTACACCACCAGAATTAACAAAGAAGCACGTTGTAACAGTAAGTACCCCTAAGGAAGAATAGGATTCTCCAGATCAAAAACAAACAACTACAGATCAAATTTAAAAACCTAATAGATGAGCTCAGACAAAAAGAATTTTTTAATAGATTATATTGTTTGGCCTAAGTTGCAGAGTCCATACCCATTGATGTCATAGATATACCTTCTCCATGGGTCCAACAAAATATACCCCTTGGAAAAAAATAGACTGATGACATTATTGTGCAAACAGAGGACCATACCAAAATTACAGTTATCCATATAGAGGAACATGAATCACATATGAGACTAACAAAAGAAATGGTTGTACAAAAAGAGGAACAACTACTAGATATGAAACTAACAGAGGATGAGGAACTAGAGATCAAACTGACCAAAGACTTTGTTGTGCAAACATAGGATGAAGAACCAAAGGATAAATTTGAGTTGTATAAATTATCATATAAGGGAAACCTAATACCTTACAATTGGCACGAAAACTCACTTTGTGACCTTTGCAAGAGATGTGAAGAATACAAAAACAAAGTTTTACGAAAACATAAAAAAGCAGTGGATGAGATGGAAAGGAAGGTGAGAAAGCTAGAGAATGATAAGAAACAACTAAGACAGATAATGGATGGTGTGCTTAGTTGCAAGGATCCTCCAAACAATTACAATGTGTACTTGATGGAAAAATTGTTGATATTTAAAAAGAATGCTATCATCAAAATTAGGCCTTTCCAGGTTGGACACAGTGATGGTTTCATGGATGCATATATGTCCTACAGGAATCCAGAAAAATAATTTCTCTGTGAACTATACCAACATAAATTTTTGGTAGCTCCTAGTACAAAATGGAATCCCAACCATGTTACAAGGGATGTCCAATTGAGAGCCTTTGTATCGTATTTGAGAAATTAGACCAGTTGGTTGGAAGCTCTTAAAATTTATTTGCATAATTCTGAGAGCCTTTTGTGGGTTAGAGGAGAACATTCCAAACCTATGGAGGTGATAGAAGAACATAAACAGTCCACCAATTTGCGAGAGGTAGTAGAGGATATCGCCAAGAACAGGTAGAAGACCATTGGATATTGCGCAGGCCAGATTCAATCATTGGAAACTGCCACACAAGCAGATGTAAAGCAAGGTGGGATGCCTTAGGAAAAAAAACCCGAAATAAAGATCCATTTAACCACCTAAACTTAAAGATAGCCTTAACAAGGGTTTCTTGGTATATTATTTCCATGGGACAATGTGGGAATAACTAGATAGGTCTTAGATTTCACTATCCAATGATCTGGCTTCCAACAAGGATATATAAAAAGAACTATACGCTGAATAAAAAAGAAGAGTCTGAATGTTGGAATGTAATTATGGAGACATGAGGGTATCTTCATCCTGGTGAAGCATGACAGAGTGATTATTGTATCGGAAATATTCATGAAATCCCCCCTAAGAAAAATTATCGTACCAACAATAAGCATGTGCCTTCATCCATAGATTCAGATTGACACACTCGCTTACGGTTCCTAACACACTGGCTCACCGTGGTTGCCACAATGGCTCACCGTTGCGGCAACGCATAGACAACAAACACATTATCTTTGATGTTGTAATATATATTATTCTCCAATAATATATCAACAATAGGATTAAGAAGGTATAAAAAACTGGTAAAATTGTGTTTTACATGTTTAGTTACAATCTCATTGCATTTCCTCTAATAATTTTGTTACATTTCCATTGTTTTTATTCGAATTTATATCATATTATTTCTTAGACACCAATATATGCAAGTATGAAAAACCACTTGAAAGTTATCTTCCATGACTTACAAAACAATTAATGTATTGAAAGACTGAGTGTAAATGCATGGAGTTATTTAATCACCTTAAATGGAAATTCCATCAAATTAGACAAATCACCAAACATATCCTCACCACCAATCAAGCATACATGGACATAGTCAACAAAACAATAATACATAAAATAAATCTAACACACGAATAAATATTAAAATCAAATTGGAAACAAAATCGTGCACAAGAAACCTGGAAAAGCATTCATTGTTGGAGCGAGGGCGACCTCGTTTGTTGAGTTGGTAAAACTCAAATGGTTCATCTTTAGTTGCAAGGATATTCAATTTAATTTCTAATATTGCATTTTGTTTCCTTCTTTTTATTCTTTTTTTTAGGGCTTAGGAAACTCTTATTCCTCTTCAAATATAACAAACCGAACCCACACGTGAATTCATAATCCATAATATGAAGATTTTTAGCTTCATCCAACAATTTTTTAAACAAAGAAATCAACTCTTAAATCTTGGTCAAATTAGCAAGAGGAATTTTTCGAACCAAGTCTATGTAGCCAAATAGATCCTCCTTGGCCATATCAATTTGTTCAACATTTACATCAACATTGTGACTATCGATGGCACATGTGTTTGCATCTTCAGGAAGATATGATATTGCCTCTATATTTATCTTAGGAGGGTCATTGTATGAATCACTTGTGCTTTGATGATTTTGTAATTGGTTTGAAGCATTGAATGGGAACAAAACCAACCAACCTTTATGGCATGCTTGCATATGTTACCATCAATAGACCATGGTAAATCTCAAGTTATGTAATTTGTGTGATGAAAAGTGACAAGATATTTCTTATTAAGTTTAGAATGACTCCTCAACCAAAAAGCATGAGACATTTCCTCATGAGGGCTGCAATCACTATCTAGAATTATTTTTTCTTTTTCCATTAATGATTCCAATTGTTCCTCTTTCTTGTAATTATTCAAAAATCCTTCTTTTTTTAGAATTTCCTTAAACTGGTAATAGGGTTCAACATTTTTTAGAATAACCTATATCAACCAATCCATCCTACAAGAACATTTATCTCTTATATCAAATAGAAAGTTTGTTTTTATCTAACAATGATATGACTCCACAACATTGTTTGTCTCCTGATTTGCATGGAGAAAATCCAAAAAACCTTTGACCCACATCCCTAATTACATAAAAGTTGGGTTAATGACGATATTTCATCCATATGAAAGCCAAAAAGAGAAATGTAACTTAGAGCTTTTCAACTTACAAATCTTGTCACCAACCGCCCAATTCTTGTGGAGATAGTCTAGGAACTTCTCCTCATTATCAAATTTGTTGAAGAAATCAATAATTGCATTTCTCACTTCAACACTGGAACAATAATTCATAATTAAACCCAAATCACAAAACATTTCTTTTTCTATTTCTGGACTACTGTTCAATCGATTCACATTTTTTAGGCTTGCTCGACGTATGTGCTAAACACACAAGATAACATTACACCTTGTGATTATCCTACCACATTCAATTCATTTCAAGCATGTTATTTTGGTAATAAATACAAGTTGTACTCTAAAACAAGAATATTGAAGTTACCTTAAAGCACTGATTTCAGCCAATGCATCATCAACCAGGAAAGCATTAAATTTCCAACTATGATCAACTTGGTGACACCTATGCTTGAGATGATCCAACCATAGTGAAATGTCTTGTGAGTATTACGTGATGCCAAAACCCATGCAACTAGCACCCCTCTTTTTTGCTCATCAAACACCACGAGTGTGTACAACTGATACTATCACATTCAAAAAACATATGAATTCAACTTCAACTCATCAATCATCATTAATAAAATTATTGCACTAGATCAATCATTCTGAATACACTCACCCCATACTTATTTGTGTTGAATTTTGAATATATGGATATTATGTTATTATTCGATAGCTTCACCATGGTCTCCAACATCCACTTCATTTGAATTCCAACTATAAAATGGATATCTCCACCGTTGGGCTTTTGATAAAAGAAAAAATCATCTGGGTGTTTCCTATACCAAAGGTTCACACTCATTTCGTCCTTATGCAAATGATAATTTTCTTTCATTAGAAGATTATGTATGTTAACAACATCTTACCTACACAAACAGAAATTCCTATCTCAAGTTGCAGCATCCACGTTAATAATTTTTTTAACATGCATTTTGCAAACTGAGTCTACTGACACTTCCAAAAAGAAACAACTCTCTACGTATGAAAAAATGTCCCTTGATAACTTTGGTTAATGCAGTGCCCTAGCATGACCCAAGGGGTCCTGTTGGCCATGACAAGGCCATCCTTTGCTATCTACATGCTCATACATGTTATATGTTATTATCACAATCTTAGGGATTTGAACCATAATTTTTACAATGAAATGGAATTGGAATCCACTCTTTTTCACAACTGAGTATCTTCACTTCATTTCATCTTGTCCCCTTATTTCATCGAGGCCATATGAACAAGCTTAACTGCATAAAAAAGTTTGAAAAGTCAATACATATGAATCCATGAAAATTCATGGAGCGCTATTAATACCAACATCTATACAATGGATCTCTAAAAAAACTTACACTTCATATAGCAAGGAAGCAGTAGGCCTTGAGCCTGGGCATTGATTTTGTACTCGGGTGAAAGAACATGGAGCAACTTGGTTCATTTCCTCTCCTCTAATAAAGTCTTCAATTCTAGTTGAAGGGATTTTTGCAATCCGATCAAAGGAGTCCATGTGTTTTCCTTGTACAAGAGACCAATATAAATCCGTTCTAGAGAAGTTGAGCCTTTCTTTAGGGTTTTTCATTGGAAGGAAAATTATTGACTCCCATTTGACTTGCTTTACCATTTTCCTGACCAAATGAGTTGTTGCAATAGTTAACTAGCGAGTTTCTGCAATGGTTGACCAACGAGGTGGGGCCATGGTTGTCGAGCATGTTGACCTATGCTTACTTATAAAATTCTATGAATAAATTGGGTTGCAATAGTCTAAATAAATTGGGTTCTAGTCCTAGTCTGAGAATGTAATGTTGATTGGGAATATATTTTCTCTAATAAAAACAATGCTACCATTATGAGTTAAGAAAAACAACATTCTCAATTAAAAATAAAAAGAAAAAGAAAAACATTCCCACTTAAAAAAAAAAACACACTAAATTCTTGCTTAAAAAAACAGTCATTATCAGTTAAAAAATCCATTAATTCTTACCGTCGCTTTCGAGGGCATAAACACTAGTCGAGTTACCAAACATGTCTATAAATTTCGTCGGGTTTGCATTCACAACAATGTAGGTTCTTGGCACCTAGGCGAGTGTTTTCATTTGGGTTTGCATTCACAACAACATTGGTTCATGGTCTGTCAGTGAGCGTCTTCCCGTTGAAAGGTTTGCAGGTCGGGGTGGGAGGAGAAGCTTACTCTTCATTTGTCTCAAGGGTCTGTAACCAGGGAATCCTTCGTTTACAAATTCGAAGGAATGTGGGAAGGTTCGTGTCATTCACTTCAAGATCCGTGTGGGTATAGTTGACAGGAAACGGTCACGGCGACTGAAACAGTCACGACAACATTTAGATGGTAACACCAACGTAAGTTTGGGGAGGGGGGTCGTGGGACCCGTGTTCGCCGGAAGGGCCTCGTAAGCGGCCGAGGGGGCGCAATACCGAAAGGCCCTTCCATCGAATGGTTAGCTTACGCCTATCTTAAACATACTATAAATGGGCATTGGAAATTGAGTTTACAAATCTGAATAAAGGGAATGTTATGTATGCTCTTCCCCATTCTGGTTGCCCAGTAAGTGCTAGGAGAACCTTGTAAAGCCTATAGTACAATCAGAATGGAAACATAGATCACAAACAACCTTACTAAACGTACTGAAGTAATTTTTCTGATAGAACACCTGCAACAACCTCATACCTTAGATCCAATTCAACGGTGATTAACTACCGAAAAACTATAGTGCAGTGGATTTACAGTTGGGAGAAGAGTGATGTCCCTTCTTCAATTGCCCACAGAATCATCTAGATTAGTTGTCTATCTCTAGTTTATGAATCTTTGAATTTACAGTGAATTTGAATATGTGAGTTTGTGCGTGAACTAATATACTTTGTACTGTGTACCTAAGTGTGACCTTTTTTAATCATAGAAAATGTGTACGAACCACTTTAACCAACGTTGTTAATATTACGCCCTCGTGTGTGTGTTCTTAATGCGTGTGTACGTACTCCACACACAGACCATAATCTTGTTTAATCGTTCAATTATGTATAAATATATAAAAAATGGACATGCCTCCAGAATTAGTTTTAACCAACTATTTAAATTTCATTATGTTATAGAACATGCTATTTAAATTAGTTTATACATGCATTCTAAATTGGACCAATGATTTAAATTGAATTTACAAAGCACACCTTCCGAATGAGTTTTGGTTTGTGTTATAAACCGGTCTAGGCCTCTTAATTTCAGTTTAAAATGTGTTATAAAGCATATCAAAACAACCTCGAACTTCTCTGAGGACACCTGTGGCTGAGTCATGCTAATATGTTTAAAATAGCAATGTGTAACGAAAACCAGCACAACTACATTTTATTGTCTAATTATGAAATTAATACTTTGAAAGACGACGCTTCATAATGAGAAAATTGCTCACGCTACATATGTGCTCTGAACTCGCATTGTACAACTGAAATTTTGCATTATGAAAATGACATTCATGCAAACCCCTTTTTGGGAACTATTTGACTGGGCTAAATTACACCTTGACTCAACGTGGGTTGGACCATGAGCAACAAGACAATCAAGTCATGACACTTCACGATTTTCTTTTGTTGGACCATGAGCAACGAGGAAATTGAAGTCATGACACTAAACCATTTTATTTTGTCGTTAGTTCAGGACTACCGACATGATTGTGGGTCAGAATTGGCCCAAACCCCACATGATCCATTTATATTTCCTTTTAACTACATAGGTGCAACATATAACGAAATGACATTAATTATGTAATTGGTTTTCTTTCATTGGATTCGTGGAATTTTATGGGGCATCGATTTCCTAATTGGTTTTGAGCATGGGAGGATGTGTACGGTTCTGTAATTGGTTTTAAGCTTGTGAGGATGCGAACTAGAGAGTGCTCTTTTTATGCATCTCCTTTGGTTGGTGATGTGAGGGAGAATTGCAAGAAAAAACAACTAATGATGAGTTGAGATAAAATGAGTGGAAAAAAACTTCGACGAAAACACTCATGATCTTTTATATGATAGGTTGATTTCTTGATGGAAAGGTCAAGGAGGAAAATCACAGAAAAATTCACACACAAAATAATATGAGTTGTTTCTCTTTTATTGATCACACAAACTTGACTTGATTACAATGAACCCAATATGTGGTATTTATACACTTTAACTGAAGACTTAACTGATGCTAACTTCAATATGAAAAAACTTACAAAATTTAATCTTTCAAAACTTAAAATGAACTCGAACTTCTAATATTGGAATCGACTTAACTCAATGCAACTCAACATGCATCACATGCACACAAAAGTAATTACAATTTTCAACTCTCCCCCTTAATTACGACTATGACTCAACATAACTCAATCGTGACACAACTATGATTGCTAGGCTTATAATATAAATTCACTCAATCATCACTCAAACATGGCCATTGGTCTAAGTCTCAACTAAGCTTACAATGACTTAAAACTTTTAAAATTTTGAATTTTCTTTTTTGTTTCTTCCAAATTCTATATCCTCGAAACTACATTGTTTTCAACTGTACTTTCTTATTGTAAGCTCCTTATTTCTTCACTTGTTCCTACTACTTTTTTTCTTTGACTTCTCTTGTATTTATTTTGAAAAACAATCTTAGCCTTTCTTTTATAGCTTCCTCTTCAAATATTCGTTCAACTATGGACTGCTGCCACAACTCTTCATCTTCAAATTGTGTTCTTCACTCTAATTTTTGCACTACATATTCCTCATATTCTTTCTACCATATTTCTTAATAGAAAAATCTGATATCTTCTTGTTAAAATATTGTTTCAATGCTTCCTTATTTGTCTTCAGTAACTTTCATGTCATTTCATGTATATTTTTCTTCATCCTCTTTCAGCTAGACTATTATCCTGTTTAGCTGTACACTCAAAATCAATGTTAAAAACATCTTCATCATGCTTTGCAGTGAGAGTTTTGTCCTCTTCCTCTCCCTTCCCTTCCACTTCTTTACAAACCTATACTACTGCAAACAAGTTGTCTTCCACTTGACTTCTAGACACAAGTGGACTTCTCTCATCAAATAACAACATATAAATTAAAATTTTTTGTTACATCATGTGAAACCACTCATCACGAGTTAAATTACCTTCATCAAAGTTAACATCAGAATAATTTTCATCCACTCTATTGTGGGATATCTGAGCATGCATATGCTCATTAACAATTTCAACTTCACCAAATTCATAACCTGTGGTTGGATTCACCAATTCCCATATAATTTTGTAGTCATTAGCCACGTGTGTCACATCACAATGGGATTCGCCATCATCTGCACTGTCCATGCTACAGTGGGGCTCTTGAGCATTTATATGCTATTGCTCTGCTTCACATATAGAGGCTTCAAATTCTTTCTATACAATCTTTGTTTCATCTTCTTGATCCATATGCATGTCTGCATAATGAGTTTCACTTTTATAGTCTTCACGACCATCAGTGACCTTTGAGTGAGATTCTCCAAGCTCTTTTGTCTTTTTAGAATATTTTTCATCGACTCTCAAATCTGCGGCTGACTCAACAGACTGTGACACATCTTGCTGAGCATTGTAGAATATTCTTAATAATAGTCACAAATCAAAAGTTAAGATTTATTTTAAAAATAGCTATACCCTTTATGCCTTTTATACTCTATTAATTAAATTGATAATTTTTTTAAAAATTTCATATAAAATAAATCATGATAGTTATAGTATGTGGTATAAGCCATAATGTTGTAACAAACTTTGTTTATAGGTTTAAAATCTCTATAAAAATCTATAGTTAAGAATATCGTTAAATTTGTTTTTTATATGCATATGTAAGTAATATATTAATTTATTTTATAATTAAGTTTATTAATTTTTAAAATATTAATAAAATAAAATTATATATATATATATATATATATATATATATATATATATATATATATATATATATATATATATATATATATATATATATATATATATTGACATTGACATTGACATTGACGCCTAACTATATTTATATAAAAACTAATATTTAACAACTATTGCAAATGGGGTAGCAAGCTAAGTGGGCTTGATTGTGTGGAAAAACTCCACAGTTAAGCATGCTTGAGCGAGAGGCGATCTCGAATGAGTGACCTCTTCGGAGGCCCTGGTTACCGAGTGCAAGCCATAGAAGTGATGATTGACGCTATGTGATTCATTTCACTAATTTCAATCTCATTTCTTCACCCTTGTGAGCATCACCCAATGTCATGAGATTAGTGAGTTACGACTACCACTTATGGAAATGGTCATAGATGAAACTATGCGATTCATTTCACTAGTTTCGATCTCATTTCTTCACCCCTGTGAGTATCACCCAATGAAATGAAATTAGTCAATTACGACTACCTCTCATGAAAATGGTCATAGATGAACCACTTAACTCCATTGAATCCCAAAAAAAATGATATCTAATATAATGAAATATCAAAACCCCTCAATACTTAAAAACTTTCCAAACAAAATTTGAATAAATATAATACTCAAAATATATATGTATACATATATTTATATATTCCCAACACAATACATGTGCCCAATCCACCGCTTTTATTTTTCAAATCAGAGCTCTATGTCAACCCATTTCATACTCAAACGCCACCCAACCCTGGAGTGATTTAATTGCCAACTGGTAAATTCTTCGGCAAGTCACGACCATCGCGGTATCCAACCTGCATGGTAGGATAGTATACACACCATTAAAACTCACTTTCAAACCTAATCCGTTGGATAAATGGTTGGATGGATAGTAACAGCGGTGCGATGGGCTATCGTTATCAATCCGTTCTTTATAGACGAATAAGAAAAGGAGGAGCACTTTCAATATTTTTCATTAAATGATGTTATCAAGATTATCAAACCATCTCAGTTATGAATTCAACAATCTTTTTATTAATATATTATTGTAAATAAAAATAACATATTTGCAGAAAAAAAAATTCGGTATGCAATAGTTACTCTGCAATTACATATAAGATAATTTCAAAAAATAACTGATACTGCTTTAATATAATCAATTTATGAAGCTTAATTTGATTCACAGCCTATAAAATTGTATATAGTTACCAAACCTTGAATAATTGGAAACAATATTTAGTCAACTTTGCAACTACTACAGTGAACAACTTTAAAATGGAAACCAAATGTAATGGAATCGTTAAAAAGGATGGCTTTTTCAGTGGTGAAAGTTAACGAAACATTTATTTTTAAAAGAGACGTCGAATCTAATGGCTTGCCCTCTCCTTGAGTGAATACCGCGTGGGGTACGCAATGTCAAATGCCAGCTGGATGGAAGGGTTGAGTTGGACATCCGAATGTATTGGTCCACTCTCTCGTTGGGCGTGCTTGCATTTAAGACTATGGGACATTCCAGAAAATGGATCTTTGCAAAAATAATGATTTAGTCAGTTGCATCTTTGACCACAGTGAATGACATAGTAGGCAATACCTTGTATTAAATTGTGATAATAATGTTTTGTAGAAATTTTAATCAGCTTAAAAGTGTAAAGAAGGAATAAAATATTTGTGAAGATTATTTTGTTACTCATTCCAATTCACTCTAATTCAAGTATTGCTAATAGTTTTTATGAGTGCAATAAATTTGCTTCTCAATAAAAATATGTCAATGAGAGATATTTAAAGGGAATCAGAGATTGTTACAAAAGGGCACACAAATCTCAGTGGACTCTACATGTTAGATGTTAAGGACTAATGAGTAGAAATAAGCTGCTACTAGGATTGAAGAAAGTATTTTTGGTATTCAAATTGTCGAGTGTAAGAGCAAAAGGAGAGAGCTGGTGCACATTGATCGTTCCTGTCACTCTACTCTTACAATCTCCAGAATTCATATGATAAAAAAAAAAAAAACGGAGAGAGCTGGTGCACATTGATCGTTCCTGTCACTCTCCTCTTACACTCTCCAGAATTCATACGATCCAACCCAAAAAAAAAATAAAAAAATATCGAAGTTTTCCCGTCATATTGTCATGGAGAGCTGGTGCATATTGATCGTTCATGTCACTCTACTCTTACAATCGCAGTAGCGTCTGTTACTGCAATCACAAAATGTAGCGCTTGTTACTGCAATCGCAGTCTATAGTCCATAGCATAGCATATCCTAGCCGCTTTATGTCATGTAAAAAATTGTAAAAGAAGCCATGAGAATAAATGATGATTCTATCTGTACAATTGAATGACAATTTCTACTGTGGCTATCATTAAAAAAAAAAAAAAAAAAAAATGGGGCTTATTATATAAAATTTGGTTGCGAATTCTTACATGAACAAAGTACATACATATGAAAGTATGATATCATAGAAAGGATTGAGAATTACATTAATTTTTTTTTCCAATTTTAGAGATGAACATAATAAATACCAATATTATGTTATTATTAGACGCACAAAGAAACATTCACATTCAATCATAACGACAATGTCATTCAAGCAATATTTAAATGAACAGTTGCAACTCCCTCCCTGTGGAAAACCAAAGTTTGGATAACTTAACTAATCAACAATTACAATTATTCCGTGCGTGCTGGTGTGCAATTATTATTTATATGTATATATAATTTATTATATGTATATATAATTTATTATGTAAATTATATATACATATATTAATTAATTAATTAGATTAATATAAGTATGCTATGAAATATTTTAAATTGTTTTAATATATAATTTATAAATGAAATAATATGATATATATTTGAATCATATACATGGCATAATACTTCATACTACAACCACTATCAATTTAATAAACCAAAATATTTTTTATATATTAAAATATGACATTTTAACTTATATTTATATTAATATTTACAAAATCATATATATATATATATATATATATATATATATATATATATATATATATATATTCTTAGTAATGTTATAGTTTATGTAATATTTATGATTTGTTTTAACCATCTTAAAATGTGTAATAATTTATATAAAATTATTACTAATTTCTCTCTCAAACCAATTTTTTATATCAAAATATAACATTTTAAATTATATATATATATATATATATATATATATATATATATATATATATATATATTATTTTAAATAAAAATGAATGTCTTAATGTTTATAATGAATTAGTACTCGATACTCAGAAACATTTATGGGTCATTTAATTCATATTACTACATTAATATTATATGAAAATCAATATAATTATATTTTTTTCCAAATTTCAAAATAGATTTTCAACTTACAAATATAAATGATAAATGATTAGTCCAATAGATTTTTTTGGAAATGACACAATCCAATACATGGATATCAACTCACATGGTATTTTGACATATAATTTGGCTCATAAATGATTGTTTATGGGCATTGAGTAACCCGCTCAAAATATCCTAATTTAACTAAGATATATTTAAGCAATTAGTTAGATACGATTTCGAGAGTTTTTAGAGGATAAGTTAGTTATGATTTTTAGTATTTTTAATAATTATATTTTTTTGTGGTCATAAGAGTAACTAAGAGACTCTTAGAGTAAAATAAAATAGATCCCAGGATTGTTTATAACCTAAAATTTTAATTTTAAAGGAAATACCCTATATTATTTCCCTTATTAAACCAATGTTTTATGCCAATGGAATCATGGTTATGAAAAATATGTTAATGTATAAATAATTTTATGAGAGAGACCCCATGTAATGATACCTTAATTATAAATACAACATGGCTCAAAGGGGATCAAATCATTTAAGGTACAAATATTTAAAGGATTTCATCCTTGTTTTCCATGACATGGGGTTTATATACCTTGGGTTTATAATATTTATCCCTTGGGTTTAATATTATTCCACTAGGTTTATAATCCTTTGGGATTTTAGTATTAATCCCTTGGGTTTATAATATTAACCATGGTCAACCATGGTCAAATGTCGCATTGTGACAAAGATTGTCTCAATATAAAAATCAACCATGGTAAAACATGGTCAACCATGTTTATTTTAGGGTTTATAGTATTTATATTAGGTTTTATATACCTAAGATTTATAATATTAATCCTATGAGGTTTATCCCTTGGGTTTAATATTACTCACTTATTGTGTTCATTATTCTCTTTGGTTTGTAATATTAATCCGTTAGGCTTAATAATCTATGGGTTCATTTTCTCAGAGTGTAATATTATTCATATGTTTTATAATATAAATATACGAGTTTATATAAATCCCTTGCATTTATAATCATGTTCAACCATGGTCCAACATCACACTGTGACAAATTTTCTCAATATGAAAATAAACCATGGTCCAATGTCGCAATGCGATAAAGATTGCCTCAATATGAAAATCAATCATGTTGAACCATGATCAATTAAGGCACAACATATCTTTATGACAAATATTTTCTCAATATGAAAGTGAGTCGTGGTTAACCACAATTAACCACACTTATTTTAGGGTTTATAATATTTATCTTAGGGTTTCTACACCTTAGGTTTATAATATTAATACCTTGGGTTTAATATTATTCCCTTGGTTTTATAATACTTTGGTGTTGTAGAATTAGTCCCTCACGTTTATTATTCCCAATGGCATACTGTGACATGGATTGTCTCAATATGAAAATCAACCATTTTCCAACGTCACATTGTGACAAAGATTGTCTCAATATGAAAATCAGCCATGGTATACCATGGGAAATCATGGTCAACCATGGTAAATAACCATGGTCATATTGTGACAAAACTTGTCTGTTGATCCAACGTCACGCTGTGTCAAACATGGTCATCCATGACCAACCATGTTCCAATGTCACATTTTGAAAAATATTGTTTCAATCATGGCCCACCATTACATTGTGACAAAGATTGTCTCAACATGAAAATCAACCATGGTAAACCATTGTCAACCATGTTTATTTTAGGGGCTTATAATATTTATCTTAAGATTTATATACATTAGGTTTATAATATTAATCCCTTGGGTTTATTATTCCTTTAGGTTTATAATATTTATCTTAGGCTTTATATTCCTTGGGTTTAATATTATTCCGTAGGATTTATAATACCTTCGGGTTTTAAAATTAATCCTGCGGGTTTATAATATCAATCCCTTGGGTTTATAAATCTAATGGTTCATATTCCTAGGGTATAATATTATTCATAAGGTTTGTAATATTAATCTTAGGTTTTAATATAAGTCCCTTGGGTTTATAAACATGGTAAACCATGCACAACCATGGTATAATATCACATTGTGACAAATATTGTCTCAATGTGAAAATCAACCATGGTCAAATGTCTCATTGTGACAAAGATTGTCTCAATATGAAAATCAACCATGGTAAAATATATTCAACCATGTTTATTTTATGGTTTATAGTATTTATCTTAAGTTTTATATACCTAGGGTTTATAATATTAATCCCTTATGTTTAATAGTACTTGTTTGGGATTATAATCCCTAGGATTTTTAGTATTAATCCCTTGGGTTTGTTATTCCATTCGTTTTGTATTATTAATCTGTTGGGTTTAATAATCTATGGGTTCATTTTCCTAGGGTGTAATATTATTCACAGGGTTAATTTGGGTATAATATAAATCCCTTGGATTTATAATCATCATCAACCATGGTCCAACATCACATTGTCACAAATATTTTCTCAATATGAAAATCAACCATAGTCCAATGTCACAATGTGACAAAAATTATCTCAATATGAAAATCAGTCACATTGAAACATGATCAACCATGGTCCAACGTCACATTGTGACAAAGATCGTCTCAATATGAAAATGAATCACGATCAACCACAATCAACCATGTTTATTTTAGGGTTTCTATATCTTGCATCTATAATATTAATCCCTTGGGTATAATATTATTCACTTGGGTTTATAATACCTTGGGGTTTTAGAATTAATCCATTAGGTTTATTATTCACAATGTCACATTGTGACAATGATTGCCTTAATATGAAATCAACCATGGTTAACCATGTTCCAGCGTCGCATTGTGACAAATATTGTCTCAATATGAAAATCAACCATAGTCATATTGTGACAAATATTCTCTTAGTCAAACACCACATTGTCTCAAACATGGTCATCCATTGTCAATCATGTTCCAATGTCACATTTTAACAAAGATTGTGTCAATATGAAAATCAACCATGGTCAACCATGGTCTATAAACATGGTCACATAAACATGGTTATGTTTTATATTTAATGTGGTTATGCTAGCACAACATCACATTTACTAATGTGGTTGTGCTATCATAACCACATTAAAAATAAAACATGGTTAGTCATGGTTAATCATTGTCAACCATGGTAAATAACCATGGTCACATTGTGGCAAAGATTGTCTCAATATGAAAATCAACCATGGTCAACCATGGTCCGATGTGTCATTGTCACAAACAATGTCTTCATATGAAAATCAATCATGCTCAATCATGGTACGTTAGATTGTGACAAAGATTGTCTCAATATAAAAATCTACTATGGTAAACCATTGTCAATCATATTTATTTTAGGGTTTATAATATTTATCTTACGATTTATATACCTTTGGTTTATAATAATAATCCCTTGGGGTTTAATATTATTCCCTTAGGGTTATAATCCCTTGGGTTTTTAGTATTAATGCCTTGGGTTTATAGTATCAATCCCTTAGGTTTATTAATGTAAGAGTTCATATTCCTAGGATATAAAATTATTCATAAGGTAAGAATATTAACCCTCGGGTTTAATATAAATCCCTAGGGTTTATAATCATGGTCAGCCATGGTCCAATATTGCATTGTGACAAAGATTATCTTAGTAATAAACTAATTAAGTATCATTAAATAAACTAATTAAATATTACTATTATGGATCACAAAAATTTACAATCTCAAATACCATTATGGTTTAATAATAATTAATTAATTATTAATAAATTTATATTATAATTAATAATTAATAACTAATAATAATAATTTTTTATAAACATTGTTATGGCTAGTATTATTATTTATATTTTTCAATAAATAATATTAAAAAATAATTATTTCTCGTAAATTAATATGTTAATTATTTAATTAATTATTATACCAAAAAAATGAATTAAATAATTACTATTATGTTTATTTTATAATATAAATTAACAAATAAATTCTTTTCGTGAGGATGAACTACATTAGTTGGTTCAAAACTTCGACCAAATTCTAATGATGTGATTAATCTGAAAGACATTTATCTATACTATGGATACAAAAATTCTAAGATCTAACAAAATAATTTATTATTGATTAATTATTATAAATATTTAATTAGAATATTGCTTATTTATTTAATAATTAATTATTTAATATATTTAAATTACTTAATATTTATTATTATTATTTAATTATTTAATAATAATATTAATTAATAAAAATAATAATTATTTAATTATATTAATAATTACTTTAAAATATTGTTTAGTAATATTAATAGTTATTATTAATATTATTTTAATTATTATATATTTAATATCATTAATTAATTAATATTATTACAAAATAAAAAATTCATACGTAATTTTTTATAGAATAATAATAAATATTATTTAATATTAAATATTAATTAATATAAATTAATTACAATAAGTTTTATAATAATAATAATAATATTTTATGATAATATATATATTTTTTATTATTATTTTTATTATATATTTATTAATAGTAAATACAAATGAAACTTTCAATTATATCAATCATATTAATATTTTTAATGTAATTGTATTAGTTATAATTCAATTAAATATTATAGAAAAAAGAAATAATTACACTTCTAACCAAAATCTTTATATATTTAAAAATAAAATAACAAATCTTCCCTTACATAAATAACTCACACCTAGTATTCTTATAAACAAATATATAGGAGATTGAATTTTCAACAAATATACAAGACCATGTCACGTAAGAGATTTAATTTTCAATAAAGGGCATGGTCATGCCATTGAATATTTTTCCAAATACATATTCTTCTAGAAGTTTCCATAGGAACAAATATATAAACCCACGAGATTGAATTTTCTATAAATTTATAGGTCTGTGCCATTCTATTTTATACAATGGCATATCCTTCTAAATTTTTGAAAGGAATAAATAGCTAACCAAATCAAAGGAGCTTTCCATCTCAAACTTTATATTAATGATTTATCTTTTGGCAAGAATGGTGCTGTGTGTTTCCCCTTCGATAAATGGATAAAACTAAGAGAAAAATTTTCTTTGGAGGCTGACTTGAATAAGGTTATTTTTAATTTATTAATGATTATTTTATATTGTATTAAATTGTAAGATAAATTAGGAAGAGATATTAGATTAATTTATTAAAGATGGAGCAATTTCTCTTGAGATAAGAATGTAGAGTTTGTTTTTCATTATTAATTTTTTATAATTTGGAAAAAAAATTAATTTCCTTTAATTTAAAACTAAACACTGACTAAATATGTATATAGTACAAAAATTCAACAAAACATTGATGAGTTTTAGATAAATCAATTTTTACTTAACAGTTATAATGAGGACACTTGTAATCAGTGTGATCAAAAATTTAAAGAACAACACATAAATTAAATAGTGTGTGTGTGAAATTATGGATTTATAAAAATTATATAAATATGAGAGTTTTGGTGTTATTCATTTAAACTTTAAATATGGACACTATTTTCATACGTAACTTTGCAATTTCACAATATTTAAAGTGTTAATTGAACGATGAGAGTGTAAACTTGGGAAAAGGTGTTACGTGATGCTATCGGTACTATCAAAACATACTCGCCATTAGGGGATGTTGCTAACATTATCAAACAAACGCCCTCGCTCGTCCAATGGACCATACTTCAATTGATGTAAGTCTCGGGGAATGAAGGTATGTTTGATTAAAGCTGATTTAAATAAGGCATATCACTGTGTAGACTGGGAATTCTTGCGATTGGTCTTGCAAAAAATTGGTGTTAGCTTACAAAATATCAGATGGATTATGTCTTGCATCAACACAACTAATTTTTCCATTATTATTAATGGATTGCTGACTCTTTTCTTTAGGGCTTATAGGGGACTGAGCATTAGGGGAGTTTTGAGGTCTAAAATGGGCCTCCTAAGGAAATTATAAAATAATATTAGATTATACTGATCAAATTTTAGGGGGGAAAAATAAAAAACAATTTTTTCAACTCGTATTTTCATCTTATCATCTTATGGGTTTACTCAAATTTCGAGCAGTAACACTCGTTGGATGCATAATTTGATTCCTCATCCAAGGAGTATTTATGTTGCATACTTTAGATGGACCTTACTACATGAAAAATGAGAAATACATGAAAAACCTGATTGCAATAATTTTTTTCATGTATTTCTCATTTTTCGTGTAGCGGGGTCCATCAAAAGTATGCAACATAGGTACTCCTTGGATGGGGAGATAATTTTTCATCCAACAAGTACTTCCGATCAAAATTTGAGTAAAACTTTAGGGAGATAAGTAGAAAATACGAGTTTAAAAAGTTATTTTATTATTTTATTATTTTTTAATCTTTTTACTTTTTTACTCCAAAAATGGTGATTCATCACCCATGGTTGAAATCATCATCTTGAATCCTATTCGTTCTTAGAAATTATATTATGGTTGTACATTTTTTTTAGGATGCCAATTTTAGACCTCAAAATTCCCCTAATGGACAGGGATGTACTCTGTCTCCGCTCCTCTTCCTTCTTATCATTGATTGGCTCAGTTGTATGTTGGGGGATGTAAGGGATAAGGGTTGTATAACTGGATTTAACGTTTCTTTTCACAAATTGGTCACACGCGTGATGTTTGTGGATGATCTGATATTTTGGGTCGTGTCGAAAATTTTTAAACGTGCCCATATTCACAAGATTCTATTGACATTTAGTGAGGCTTCTGGTCTTTTCATGAATAAATCTAAATCTAGTCTGATTCATCGAAAAGGTGAGGAGACAGTCATTATAGATATTTGCAACCTCTTTGATATTGACTACACTCATTATGATGATTCCTTTGCTTATTTTGGTTCTATATTAAAGCCGAACAAATACCTTATTTAGGATTGGGATTGGTTTATTGACATGTTTCATAAGAGGTTATGTAAATGGAAACACAGGTGGTTATCATTTGGAGGTTGCCTTACCCTGATTAAATCAGTGCTAGAAAACATATCCGTATACTTGATGCATCTATTCCAGTTACCTATAGACGTCATTCATGAGATTGAGTATATTATGGCTAGGTTTCTATGGTAAGGAAATATTCAAGAAGAGAAAATCCACTTGGTTAGATGGAAATTTCTTGCTAGGAAGATAACAAAGGGGGGTTGGGGGATTCTAGGCACTCAAAATTTTAACCGGGCCTTGATTATTAAAAATAGTTGGAGGGATATGTCCGGGAACGGTATTTGGTAACAAATTTTCAAAGGGAAATATATGTATGGAAAACAATTTTCTACTTGGATCAGAGGTGGAGCCTAGAGGACATCATGCTCATCGATCATTTGGAGTTGCATGCGGAAAAATATACAATGGTTTATGACATTTTTACGATAGGATATTTGGGATGGATCCACAATAGAGATTGGCGTAGATGCGCTAGTGGAATTTTTTGGGGATCACTCCCTTTTGACTCCAATGATCGATATACTACATGACATAAGCATACATTACTTACAATAGATCCAACACATTCAACATGATAACATTTATGGTTAGTGATGGATCAAGGTTTATGAGATGGGATTTCATGGAGTGCATGTTATTGAATGGAAGAAATACATCTCTCAATTATGCTTCGCTAGCATATTTATCATAGATAAGACAAACATGGTATGGGATGGGACGATCAAGAAAGGTCAACAGATGGTGAAAGAGATATATCATAAAATACCATTAGTTGAGAAGGATTTTGAGTTCTGCTTGTGGTTTCAGGAAACATGGAAATGGGATATACCACAGAAACCCAAATGTTTCTGTTGGTTGGCACTTCACGACTGCATCCTGACCTAGAAGAATATTTAAAAAAGGGGTTTTATTAGACTCGATATTTTTTGATCGTGCAAGTGGGGGAATGAAGATGATGATCATTTGTTGCTTCGATGTCCATTTGTTGCAACAGTTTGGGAGGGGGTTCTGGATTCTTTTGGTATTGTTCCTAGAGGAATCAACAAACATTGAAATCGTCCTTATTTTCCTCGATCAACTCATAAACTAAGTATCACCCATTTCCCTTTTACATTATTTGGTTTATCTAGAGATGTTAGAACGTAGTCATAGTTGATCATAAATGTGTAGTAGTAAGGGAAGTTATCATTAAATATGTGGCCTATTTCGTGGAAATAGAGTTGACGAAAAGAAGGGAGACAAAAAGAAAGATTAGATTCAGGGATATCTGAAAGGAATTTCTAGTAGGGTTTTTCGATGGGGAAATAAAATTAATTCATGCTAAATAATGTACAGGTTCCAAAAAAAATTGAATAATTCTGTGTATGTTATAAGATGAAATAGAGTTTGAATAATTATGTGTATATTATGAGATGAAATGGAGTTGTTTAAAATGAAGGATTTTCTCGGGGCAAAAAAAACATTAATTTTTTAAGGAGATGTTAAATTTGATTTTTTTCCTACACTCTAAGCCAATCAAGTAGCGTAAAGTAGGTACACTGAAGGCTGAAAATTGATTCTACATGACCGCATCGAATAAATAAATTCAGATCACTAAGTATTTTGTAATGGAAGTTACTTAAAAGAAAACCATATTGGAGAAGGAAAGGAGAGGTAAGCAAAGTCAAGATGCCACTTAGATACGAGGACTTAGTTGAAGATTCCAACGATTTGGATTGCTCTCTCCTTGGGTGCACTTGCATTTAAAACAATATGATTATCATACATTACCAAAAGAGGGCCATGCCGAACTAAAGAAGATTGAGTTAAGTTGAGTTGGAATGCACCATGGAAAATATAACCTTTGGATTCCACATAGACTAAGGCCAAGAGCACCAAGATACCCTTCAATCATTCAGTGAGCCTCGTTGTATACATATCACTACTATTCAGTTAATCAATGTGGTCGACTATAGACATGTCACTATATTTCTTGGACTGTGGTGGTTGGATAGCCATTTCTCATGTTTTGGTTTAAGTGTGATATCATATATATATATATACCCATGTTCCCCACACAAAGAAAATTCAAACACGGCATTCAACCATTCAATGTATGCCTCCCTAGGTGCAGCTATATATCACTCATTGTTTCCTTGTCTCCCTCATTTCCATACACTTCTTACTCCCCTTTATTTTCTATATAAACCCAATCGACCATCATTCCCAAACCATATATCTCCCACAACAATTTTAGCTTAATACTTGTCTCTGTTAGAGAATCTAATCCCAACCACCTGCTAGGTGTCGAAACCATCCATCCAAGTGTCACAGTTCAGTTTCAGTTAGTCCAGTTTAGTCAAGTTACACTATACTCATTTATTGTTCATGTTCTGAATGTAATCCTATTTAACTTATTCGTAATATTGAGATGAGAAATCCTCTGCTCCACTTCTTTTCAGTTTTCAATTCTTGTCATGGTATTAGAGCTAGCTTGCATAAGCCTCCCTAGAGAGCAGCAATAGAGCCAAGTTGGAGCAGTAGAGAGGAGAGGCGAGCCTGCATAAGACTCTTTGATAGAGCAGCAAAATTTTGAGGAAATTTGAAGACGATTCCTACGAAGAAGCAGAAGAAGAACGAAAAAGCCAAGCGAAGCCCATGAAGTTGCCGACTAAAGAAATTAAAGAAAGCCAATTTGAGAAAATGGCTGAGATTAATTTTTTTTAATTTGATGTGCATCCAATGTAACACACTATTTTAAAATAATCTCAACATTATTAACACACCCTAGAAGAGCAAAGAATCGCGTCAGCATTTATGTTGTAACGCACTGTTTGAGAAGAGTCCCAACGTTACTAATGCAGGAGCCAACAACATAGAGTCGTGTTAGTTCCATTCACTTGCACCGATTTCAAACTGATGTGGGGCTGAAGTGAATCAGCTGCATTAAAATACACGCGGAACCAGAGTGCAATCACCTGCGTTAAGGTATTTTTGCTCAATAAAGTGATTTCTCATAGAGTTAAAGTCATTTGCGAAAATTAAATACATGAAGGTATTCTTTTCATTCATCGTATTCAATGGATTGTAAGGACTCATAGATTACATCAAAAAATCATTAAAAATGGCTTTTAAAAGCTTTATTTTAAGGTTTTTAAAAGGGAGGAAGCCCATTTTTAAAAAAGGGAGTGTGAATAAAAATATTTTTTTTAAAGTTTTTTTTTATACAAAAAAAAAAAACAAAGGCTTCAAGGTATGGTTTAAAGGAAACCTTTATAAAAGAGATTATTGGCATTGCAATATTTTAAACGAATTTTTTTTTTTTAAGTTTAAAAAAAAACTTAAAATTGTGAGAGCTTGGTGAAAATGAATCTGTAGAAAGAGATTTTTTTGAGGAAAGGAAATTTTTAGAAGCAAGGTATTTGATGCATATGTAGACTCGTCTGTTTGTGGAAGCCAAGCAACGAGGTCATGGGAAAATACAAGAGGCTAAAGCAAAAATAGAAGATGTTTGAGATCTTTTTAGATCTGGAAATAAAGAGGCAAAAAGACGCATATGCATTAAAATTCATAAAACAATCTGTCGATGACAGCATTCTCCCTCTGATTTCAGATGCCAAGACAACCAAGGAGGCATGGGATACCCTTGAGAGATGTTTTGGTACAAGGGGGAGCATTGAAGTTAAAAACCAAGGAGGATATATAGCAGCAGATCTAAAACAAGATGAAGATTTGATGATACCAGCAATGAAGCTTGCTGACAAAGATATGATGAATCCAACAACAGAGCTTGCTGACGAATATGTGATGATTCCAGCAACACTACTTGCTGATGAAGACTTGCTTGATGATACTAGCAACAGAGTTTGTTGATGAAGACTCGATGATTCCAACAACAGAGCTTGTTGATGAAAACTTGGTGATTCCAACAACAAAGATTGTTGATGATGATATGCTGAATCCAACAACACAGCTTGCTGATGTAAACTTTGATAAATAATTTTTTGCTAATGATGAATGGTTGCAGATGATGCAACAAAAACGTGATATCAACATAATTCTATTTGGTGACATAATCCCACTTCAATCAGTGGAAGACAAATTGTGTGCTGCAGCACAAGTTAGTGATGAAAAGACAGAGCCAGTGATAGAGACAAAGACAGAGATAAAGACATAAACAGAAACATAGATAAAGACAGGTGCAAAGAAATAATTCTGCAAAGGGAAAGCAGAAACAGAGATAGAGGCAGAAGCAGAGAAGGAAACACAACAGGAGAAAGCTCTCACTGCAGAGCAGAAAGACCAGAACAAATGTCGTTCTGCAAATATTTTTACTTATAACATTGATTTTCAGTGTGCAAGTACACAAATTGAAGATGACATGCATGATGAACATGTTAACGAAATTTTCATGCCTTGGAGTTTTGAAGAGATAAAATATTATTATAATCTTATGTTACATCAGATTGATGATGAAAAGCGCACTACAGAAAACAATATGTGGCAGCAGCCCACATACAAGTCAATTTTTGAAGAAGTCTAGGACATGCTTAGACAACCTAGAACAGTAAAATAATTGCACCAGCAAATCAAGAAATTGAGGTTTGAAGGATACAACAAAACAAAAACTCTGAAACAATTTAGAGGCTACATAATCTAGAAGAAGAGAGGAATAAAACTAAATCTAGTTGAAAGCCAATTTTTAAATTGTAAGCCTCACTGAGATATAGACCAAGAGGTATCTGAATTAAATTTTTATGTGGTTGTAATTAAAGAGGAGTGTTAGAGAATCTATATCCCAACCACCTACTAGGTGTTGAAACCATCTGTCCAAGTGTCACGGTTCAATTTCAGTTAATCCAGTTTAGTCGAGTTACACTACACTCATTTATTGTTCATGTTCCCAATGTAATCCGCTCCACTTATTTTCAGTTTTCAATTCTTGTCAGTCTCTTTACTCATCCATTGCAATAGTCTTTCTTTATGCACGTACATCTCGAGCTATTCTACTACTATCCTTTATTGTTTTCCTGGCATTAATATGAATTTTGATCTCAAATTCAAGCTCCTTTATTTCTATTAATCCATAATTTATGGACATGGGAAAGCCCCTCCTTTTTCTTTTGTTATTGACCTCATCGAGCCTTATTGTAATTGTTTATGCAAATTTCTACATCGATGCCGACATCACATGGGGCAATGATCGTGGTAAAATCCTTGAGAATGACCAACAACTACACTTACTTTAGATTACACTTCAGGTAATATTGGGTAAATTTGGTTTCCATGAAATCATGCTCTTTTATTTTTTTATTTTATCTTTATCTATATTTATTATACTACATTTAGACATATTAAACCCTCCCTTCTTCCTTTCCTTGATAACAGGTTCTCGGTTTCGATCCAAGGATTATTTGTTTGCTAAAATTGATATGCAAATCAAGTTGGTATCTGGAAACTTTCCCTATTCTATTCTGAATAACACAAATATATAGCTATATCTTGTGATGTGCTATGCTAACATGATGTTGTTGATATGGTCCCATTGCATTTATCATCTCAAGGTCCCAAACACGACGAAATAGATATGAATTTCCTAATTTCTCCGCTCAAAGCCTTTGCAATCGAGAGGAGCAATTCTACCTGTTGTTCGACCCAACCGTGGATTTTCACACTTACTCCGCCCTCTGGACACCAAATAAAATTATGTATGCACTCTAATTACTCTCATACATTCAATACAGTACAATATAATCTTTCTCTCAGAATAATAAAAACGATTGTTTGTTATTCATATTTTCTATAGACAGGATTCCTGTTCTTGTCTTTAGAAACAGGGAGACAGAGTTGGGTAAAATAGATAGAAATTATCATTATCCGAAGAGCCAAGCAATGAGGATATACTCTAGCCTTTGGAATGCAGATGATTGGGCAACCAGAGGTGGCCTCATCAAGACAGATTGGACTAAATCGCGCTTTTTTGCATCCTTCAACAACTTCAGTGCCGCCAGTTATTTTTCTAGTGGGTGCGAAAGAACTATATGATCTATGATTACTGTGCAGACACAAAGAGGTTCCCCCAGGGGCTACTCACAGAATGAAAATGAGCACTCTTGACTCAACTTTATCATCTGATCGATGTATTTTAGATCCCTTGTTCCTTCCAACCATTCTTTGATGTATTATGTTCTCTGACATTCATTCTGTCATTGTTTTCCAGTGTGCATACATTTCTACATATAAAATCTGTAATAATCAAGAGGATTGATTATTTTATTTTTTACAATATCAATGTTTATAAGTTGATGTTGATACTATTGTTCTTTATGGGTCTATAACTGAAAATTGATCCACGTCCAACTTATCAAGCTCTGAAACCTTTGACCCCGTTGGTATATATCAATGTCCTTCCCCTCCCCCCCAAAGTTTCGAATATTTTTCTCTAAGGTGGATAATGAATCTCTTCTTTCTGTTTCTATAGTTAAAATTTGACTCCCAAGCAATTGTATATCCTTGAAAATTAATTACCACAGAAATTTCATAATTCAAAGCAAACACCAATATTAGTTCTGGATATAGACGAGCATATACAACAACTTAATATTCCTTATTATGTGTCGCAAAAAATAAACAAAGAAAAAGATTGAGCATTGTGGCTATAGAATGCGTGATGACTCATCACCAGAATGAATGAATGATTAATATGATCAGACTTGAAGCCAATAATTCCCATCTCCATTATCTGCGAGAAGAACAAAAATACTACAAGAAAGAACGAAAAAATGTATCTCCTGACTGCAATTCAGTGTTGTAACTGACATACTAGTATTATTCTATTCGATGCTCCCTCTGATCGTTAGGTGATATATTGAGTCTAGTAAAGAATGAATAGAATTCTGACCCTATCTAAATTCTCAATGTGTTTCCTCAATTTGTAGGTCACTATCTATACATTAATTCCGCTGTGATACTTGTTTAAGAAACATAACTTGTCCCCAAAAGTCTAGATGATTTATATACGATAATGTTTACAATTCAGCAGTTCTCTGTCCAAACACTTACACAACGCGTCCTTATATTAAAATATTTTGACACAAAAATTTAAATTTTTTTTTTTGGGGGGGCAAAGAAGCTTTTAGTAGCATAACTCAATAGTAAATGTGGTTTATATAAATTTATTGGATTCACTGTTTTATTTTTATGGAGAAATTTTTAAGTGTGATTTTTTGGAGTTTCCAATAGATTTTTGTGAAAATATCGGGAAAGAATTTGTGGCTAAATCTTTATTTGTGTTGTTTAAACTTTTTTTTTTTTTATTGCATATATCGATTCATCACCCTCAAAAACCCTTGGGATACTTCAATTGTGAACCGTTCACTTGTTAAAATTGTGATATTAATGAATCTCTACATGATTCTAGACAAATTAGATATGAAAAAAACCCCAAAAACTTTCCAATAAGTCACACTTAAAGACTACTAGTATTTCTATAAAAGGTGGAAATTGTGATATATCAACCTCATGTATTAATATAGTTGTTAGTTGATGGGATATGTGGATGGAAAAATTTGTAGATCATTGTTGACTATGGTTCACATTGATTAATTATGACTAAAAATGGTTGAAAATGGTTGATAATGATTAACCATGGTATTATATAGTTGATGATTAATGATAGTTGACCATGGTTGAAAAGGGTTGATAAGATTCACCAAAATTGAAAAATGGGTTGATTGAAGTTCACCATGATTAACTATGATCGACCATTAATCTAACAATGTTACATTAATGTTGACCATTGTTACATTTAAGTTACATTAAGGTTGACCATGTTTGATATTACATAAATGCTAATATTAATGTTATAATAATGGTTGAGGATGGTTCACCATGGTTGATCTAGGTAAGCCTTGGTTGATTGAGGTTAATAATATTTTAGCATGATTTCCATGGATGACTAAGGATTAATAGAGGATGGCCATGTTGACCTTGGCATAAATATAACTTCCATGACCATGTTGACCATGGTCGGTCATGGATGGGTATGTTTTGACCATGTTGTTCACAGTTGGATATGGTTGACTACAAATGAGCATGGTCACCATAATTTACCATTATTTAACTAATTTGACCATGGTTAAAAAAAATCCACTATGGTTGAACTTGGTGACCATGTTTGACCATGGAGGCCATGGTTGAGTTTTTTTTGACCATAGTTGAACTTGTTTGGTAAAGGTTAGCTATGATCCACTATAAGTAACATGGAAAAACATTGTTAACCATGATTATCAATATTTAATTATAAATAACTATAATTATCCATGAATATTATAATTGTGTTTTAAAGCGTGAATGTTTCCATAGTCATGAACATAATATTGACAAGAAATTCTGGAAACCTGGGCTCTTGGAGAAAAATACACAGATTTCCAAAAGTTATCATAAACATAATTGAGTTTATTTAACCATAACTAAACTTGTTTAACAAAAATGAACTAAATAATCATGAAAAAACATGATTGACCTTTAATTATAAATAATTTTACTATAATTTACCTCCTAAATCACTCAATCATATTTAGCTATAACTAGTTATGTTAACTATATTAAGTATGGCCAAGAATTTTTTTACCAATTATAATTTACCATGATGAACTTGATTTATATATTTTTTTTGGTTTAAAAGATAATTTTTGGCCCAAACGATAAACGCTCTTTTTAGTTTTTCTACTAAATTTCTTTCAATGTCTTTTATAATCCATATTAAAATGCTTAAAAAAAATATTATATCGAATTTTATGAGAAAAACAATTTTATAAGAATATTTATATAATTTGTTTAAAATCTCTTGTGTTGTCAGTGTGATGCTAATATTTATATATTTTGATTAAAAACTATATTTATATATGAAAATGTCTTTCAGGAACCATGTAATGTGGTTTATCCTCAAGACAAAGTTGAAAAAACAAGTCTTTCCAAATGTTTAACTAACATAGATGCATTTGAGTCTAGAGTTATGGATAGGAGGATAGAAATACGGATCAGTTATGGAAAAAAGGACAGACCTAATGGGGCATATGGCAGTAGTCTCCTGGCAGACACGGGTTATATAGAGTTGACATGTGAGATATGGCAAGTTGTTGGACAATTTGGATATGAGGGGTGATGAGTACAGGTACCATTCTAGTTCTGATTCGGATAGACATCATGATTATCATCTGTATCATCCTGACAGGAGGAGTGTTAGGGGACACTTTCCCCTAAGGCCATCAGGAAAGCAAGGCCGTCTACTTTTGATGGAGACTTAAAGAAACTAGAAGATGCAGAGGCTTAGAAACTTGGAATGAACAAATTCTTTGAGTTTCATGAGTACACATATAATATGAAGGCCATAATTTCTATCTTCAGTTTGAAAGGTAAAGTAGACATATGGTGGGAAGATTTGAAGTGGGTGAGAGACATCAGAACATAGGACTTGAGTTGATATGAGTTCAAGAAGCTTTTCAAGAAGAAGTATTTGTCAGAGAGGTATTATAATAGTAAGGCTAAAGAATTATATGAACTAAGAATGGGATATATGAAAGATGAATATTACAAGACCCAGTTCTTGGAGCTATTGACGTATGTGCCATATCTTACATATGAGAAGGCTAAATTTCAATGATTTGTCAGTGGTTTTCCATTAGCATTCAAAGATCGGATTGAGTATGATGAGCCTCGGTCACTTGAGGAATTCATTGGGAAGTTGAAGCATTGATATGAACATTTAAAATGCAAGAATGAGTCTTAGAAAGGATGGAAGGGGAAAGAAAAAGGTAAAATTAAATGGCAGACTAAGAGAGCAAAGCCTCACAAACTAGAAAAGAAAGAAAATGTGGCACTACAAAATAAGTTTAATGCATGTGGACATGGACATAGGCCACGATAGAAACATAGATCACAATAGAAACATGGAGGTAATGGTAGAGGACGGTTGAGTGTTGGACATATGGTGAGGAGCATATTAAGAGATATTGTCCACAAAATCAAGGTTGTAGGCCTAAGATATACAGTGCACAGTAGGCGCACACTGTTGGGGGTGTTGCAAAACACATTCCTCATATTTATGTAGTAGTGGAGAATAGGCAGGAAAATCACCAGGCTTCTATCATTGAGATGGAGGGTAAGCTTTGTGATTAGGTTATTTATATTTTTATTGACCCTGGATCTAATTATAGTTATGGTATTCCTAACTTGGTGGATAAGTGTGGTTTGAGAAAGTAAATACATGCAGAATATTAGTTAGTGTAGTTGGAAATAGGTACAAAGAAAAGAGTTCGCCATTGGTTAAGAGTGTGTTCATTTGAGTTAAATGGCATGCCTACAACATCGCACTTGAAAATATTTCCACTGGGTTCCTACAAAATGCTATTGGGTATGGATTGGTCATATACCCACAGCACCAAGGTAGATTTCTATGACAAAGCTATTGAATGCTTGGATGACAATGGGGAACCAAGAGTTTTATAAGGAAAGAATAAATCCACATCAGTTAGGATGGTGACGGCCATGTAGGCCAAGCACAGTTGGAGGAAAGGGTGTGTGATATTTGCAGTTCATATCTCTAGTGACAAATATAAAGAGGTTGATGATGTAGATGATTTGAGGAGATATCCAGTTTTGCAGTAGTTTTAGGATGTGTTTCCAGCATATTTTTCAAAGTTTCCACTACACAGGGAAGTAGACTTATCTACTGAGTTGGTGCTAGGGGTAGCTCCAGGATCAAAAGCACCTCACAAGATTAGTACACCAGATTTGGTAGAGTTAAAACTGTAGTTGAAGGAAATGTTGGACAAATTGTACATTATGACAAGTGTATCACCATTGGGTGCACCAATATTGTTGATAAAGAAGAAGTATGACACTCTCAGATTATGCATTGACTACAGGCATTTGAAAAAAGTGACCATCAAGAGAAGGTACCCATTTCTCAGGATTGATTATTTGTTCGATTAGATGAAGGGAGAAAAATTGTTCTCTAAGATTGACTTGATATTGGGATACCACCAGGTACGCATCAATGAGTAGGACGTCTAAGGGACCACATTTATGACCAGGTACGAGAATTATGAATTTGTTGTAGTTCCCTTCGGTTTGACTAATGTCCCAACTACGTTTTTTTTTTTTATGAATAGTGTGTTACGTCCTTATTTTGACAAGTTTGTGATTTTTTTTATCGATGACATATTGGTATATTCTAAAAATGAGGAAGAGCATGCCAAATATTTGGCAGCAATGTTGAGGTTGCTGAGAGAGCATTAGTTGTATGCTAAGTTCAGTAAATTCAATTTCTTCTAGACTAAGGTACACTAATTTGGACATGTTGTCTCCGAGGAGGGAATTGCAGTAGATCTAGAGAAGATAAGGGCCATCATGGGTAGCTCCTAAGAATATATATGTGGTGATATCATTCATGGGATTGGTACGTTACTATAGGAGGATCATTGGGAACTTCTCATAGATTGATTATCTAATTACATCATTGCAAAGGAAAGGTAAGAATTTTGATTGGACAGAGGAGTGCACGGTCAATTTTGAGTAGCTTAAGTAGTTGTGGACACATGCTCCAGTGTTAAAGATTGTATATATGGGCAAGGAGTTTCTAGCGTGTACATATGCTTGCAAGAGAGGACTTGGTGGGATCCTTATGCAATATGGATAGGTGGTATGTTATGAATCATGAAAATTGAATGATCACAAGCAGAACTACCTAACACATGATCTCGAGATAGCATCGATCATTCATGTACTAAATATTTGGATGCATTATCTTCTTGGTAGGATTGATGTATTGATGAGTGACCACATTGGGTTGAGGTACCTATTTTACCACACGAATATGAATTCCAGACCTGCTATATGGTTAGGCACAATCATCGAGTTTGACTTCAAGATCAGTTAGATCAAGGGAAAGGAGAACAGAGACACAGATGCTCTTAGCTTGTTGATACAGGTAAATCACATAGTAGCTATGAGCTCCTATGGAACAAACTTACAAGATAGGATCTTGTAGCCAGGTCAGCTAGATCACATGTATATGAGTATTTTGCACAGTTGCAGCAGAATATAGGTATAGGCACATGCGTTGGCATAGGTATAGGTACATGTGTTGGCACAGGTACAACTACATGTGATACAAGTACATGTATAAATACAGGTACACGCATGCATGATTTGTATTACAATCTCACAGTAAATGAATTGGTTAGATTTAGAGACATGATATATTTACCAGACAAAAATGATCTCAAGAAGGTGATCTTGAGGGAGTTTCATGTGAAACCATACTCAGGTCACGCAGGCTACCAGAAGACTTTGACTGTAGTTAAGAGATTTCATTGTTGGTTGAATATATAGAAGGATGTGGCAAGATTGTAGCTATATGTTTGGATTGTCATATGGTTAAGGCATACTTTAAACATCCTGGTGGATTTATACAACTGATTGTGATTCCAGAGTGGAAATGGGAGGTGATTTCTAGGGATTTCATCATAGGTTTACCTAAGACAACTAGACAACATGATTCCATTATGGACGTTGTTGTGGATATATTGACAAAGGTTTCACATTTCATACCGGTGAAAACTACATACTCAGCTAGTGATCTAGCACAGGTATTCATCAGAGACACAGTCATATTGCATGGTGTTCTAAAGAATATTGTGTTTAACAGGCATGCAAATTTAATTTCGATGTTTTGGAAGGGGTTGTTTGCAGGTTTGGGCACTGAGTTGCCTTCAACAGAAATTACCATCCATAGATAGATGGACAGACTAATAGGTTCAACAAGATGTTAGAGGATATGTTGAGGATGTATGTGATGCATCAACAACACAAGTGGGAAGAGTGCCTTCCATGGGTAGAGTTCGCTTACAACAATGAATACCAAGAATCATTGAAGATGAGTATGTTTGAGGCTATGTATGGGAAGAGTTGCAACACTCCCATTAGTTGGAGTGATCCTCTTAACAGGGTATTGATTGGGCCAGACATGCTGGTAGAAATGGAATAGGAAATGAAGGTGATCAAGAGGAAATTGAAGGCAATACAGGGGAACTTTCAGAATAAAACCTGAATATTGTACTTTGCAGATATCAATTAAGTTTTTTTTTTAGTGCAGAAGTATGTATGCTCTTTCCAGAGATTCGGTGAGATAATGTTGTTCTATTCATTATATGTTTTTCCCTTATGAGTGTATGTTGTTATCTTATGAGTTTTTGTGTCCGTCTAAATATTTGGTGGATTGAATATACATAATTCGTTGTTTAATTCTCTGTATTTCATTTAATAAAATGCTCATATGTATTTATTCCAGTAGCTTTCATTGAATTCATCTTTCATATGCTCAATGCAATTTATTTGATGTCACTCTTCTAAAAGGAACTATACAAAATTCATCTTCTTTGATGCTCTGTAATAGTTCAAATTGCTATTTTCTTATGCTATATAATTCAAAAATTTGGTGCTCTGTAGCAGTTCACTATATGGTCTTCTTTTTTTCCATCATTTGCTACAACCACCAAATTAATTTGAGCAAGCATTAACTCTAGTGCCTCTACTTCCACGAGTAGTCACTGAGAATCTTTCATTATGCTTCTGAGCTCATGACTCCATTGCCCAATGGTTTGACTTCCTTTAAGTTCCAACTACATCTATGATATTTTGTCCTAAAATTGGAGACCTAACCTGTATGGAAGTTCCTGAGAATCAGTGTTTTTATTTTGAGTGAATCTTGAAAGATATAGCGCTCTTTGATTAGAAAAGGTCAGTTTCGAGTCTTAAGTCATCTGAAATGGTTACCTTGGCCATTTTTCTGAAGTATCCTAGTAAAATTACCAAGTGATAACATCTTGGCGTCGTTTCCAGGGAGCGAAGGTTAAATCTTCCTTGGGAAAGAACGAGAAATATTAGCTCTGATTGTTGATGGTGAATAGTGGTTAGGCACAAGAAGGTTGTGCATATGTCACATGGCTACTCCAGTGTTGAAGAATCCAAAGTTCAAAGTTTTCATGGTGACTCCACTCTTCATAGAACAGTAACTTGAAGAACATGAGTTCAATTTCAAGAAAGAATGCTAGGTATGCCCCTATGAATTGGTCTCACATCCCTGGTTTCCCAAATCCTATGCCTAGAGTTGATTGGTTAGCTTATATTCCTATATTTAAATATGAAAAGAAAGCTAATGATGCTCTTCACTTGGTTATATTCCATATACATTTACATAAGTTTCGAGTTGATTTTCTTGAGAATTGTATCATGAAAATGTTTATGGCCACCCTAGAGGAAGAAGTTAGAACATGGTATGAAGTGTTGCAACTGGGAAGCTTGTTCTCCCTTAAAGATTTCCATAGGACCTTCTTCAAACATTATGGAAAATCTTATTCTTATTTATCACTTTTACAAGTATGTTGTGATTTTTATGAGGTTTTTATTCCATATCTTAAAAGTCTTTGTGATAATGGAGAGTCCTTAGATGAGTATATGTTGGAGGCACTTTATGAATTGTATTCTCAGGCTAGTTGTCATGATAATCAAGAAGTTTTCCAACCACATTAGTCATGGTTAATCATGGTTAATCATGGTAAATAACCATGGTCACATTGTGGCAAAGATTGTCTCAATATGAAAGTCAACCATGGTCCAATGTTTCATTGCCACAAAGATTGTCTTCATATCAAAATCAATCATGCTCAATCATGGTCCAACATCATTTGTGACAAATATTGTCTCAATATAAAAATCCACTATGGTAAACCATTGTCAACCGTGTTTATTTTAGGGTTTATAATATTTATCTTACGATTTATATACCTTTGGTTTATAATATTAATCCCTTGAGGTTAATATTATTCCCTTGGGGTTATAATCCCTTGGGTTTTTAGTATTAATGCCTTGGGTTTATTATTCCCTTGGGTTTATAGTATCAATCCCTTAGGTTTATTAATGTAAGGGTTCATATTCCTAGGGTATATAATTAATCATAAGGTTTAGAATATTAATCCTCGGGTTTAATATAAATCCCTAGGGTTTATAATCATGTCCAACCATAGTCCAATATCGCATTTTGACAAATATTATCTTAATAATAAACTAATTAGGTATTATTGAATAAACTAATTAAATATTATCACAGAAATTTACAATCTCAAATTACTATTATGGTTTAATAATAATTACTTAATTATTAATCATTTTATATTATAATTAATAACAAATAATTTAATAATTAATAGCTAATAATAATAATTTTTTATAAACGTTATTATGGTTAGTATTATTATTTATATTTTTCAATAAATAATATTAAAAAATAATTATTTCTTGTAAATTAATATGTTAATTTTTAATTAATTATTATACCCAAAAAATGAATTAAATAATTTCTATTATGTTTATTTTATAATATATATTAACAAATAAATTATTGTCGTGAGGATAAACTACATTAATTGGTTCAATGGAGTAGATGATTCTGGTGATAATGCGGAAACAGTCCACATATATATATCACAAAAACGTAAGTTACAAGTGACCAAATTCTAATGATGTGATTAATCCGAAAGACATTCATCTACACTATGTATCACAAAAATCTTGGATCTAACAAAATAATTTATTATTCATTAATTATTATAAATATTGAATTAGATTATTACTTATTTATAATAATTATTTATTTAATATATTTAAATTATTTAATAATAATAATAATAATAATAATAATTAATAACAATAATCATTATAATAATAATTATTTTAAAATATTGTTTAATAATATTAATAGTTATTATTAATAATATTTAATTATTATATATTTAATATGATTAATTAATTAATTAATATTATTAAAAAATAAATAATTCATTCAAAATTTTAAATAAAATAATAATAAATATTATTTAATATTAAATAATAATTAATATAAATTAATTATAATGATTTGTTATAATAATAATAATATTTTTGTGGTAATATATACATTTTTTATTGTTATATATTTATTAATAGTAAATACAAATGAAGCTTTCGACTATATCAATTATTAATGTGATTGTGTTAGTTATAAATCAATTAAATATTATATAAAAATGAAATAATAACACTTTTGTCTAAAAAAATTATATATTTAAAAATAAAATAGCAAATCTTCCTTTACATTAAACAATTCACACCTAACCTTCCTATAAATATATAGAAGATTAAATTTTCAATAAATTTACAAGACCATGCCATTGATTTTTTTTTCAAACACCTAAGAGATTGAATTTTCAATAAATGTACATGACTATGCCCTTGAATATTTTTCCAAATACATATTCTTCTAGAAGTTTCCATAGGAACAATATATAAACCCACGAGATTGATTTTTCTATAAATGTATAGGTCTGTGCTATTGTATTTTATACACATACATATCCTCCTAATTTTTTTAAAAGAATAAATAGCTAACCAAATGAAAGGAGCTTTCCATCTCAAACTTTGTATTAATGATTTATGTTTTGGCAAGTATGGTGTTGTGTGTTTCCCCTTGGATAAATGGATAGAACCAAAAGAAAATTTTGCTTTGGAGGCTGACTTGAATATGGTTAGTTTTAATTTATTAACGATTATTTTATATTGTATTAAATTGTAAGATAAATGAGGAAGAGATACTACATTAATTTATTAAAGATCAGCAATTTGTCTTGTTGGGTTTGTTTTTCATTATTACTTTTTTACAATTTGAAAAAAAAAAAACTAATTTCCATTAATTTAAAACTAAATACTAACTAAATAAGTATGTAGCACAAAAATTCAACAAAATATTGATGATTTTTAGATAAATCAAATTTTATTTAATAATTACCATGAAGACACTTGTAATCAGTGTGATTAAAAAAATTTCCAACGAAAATTTAAAGAGCAACGCATAAATGAAATAGTGTGTGTGAAATTATGGATTTATAAAAATTGCATAAATACGAGAGTTCTGGTGTTATCCATTTAAACTCTAAATATGAACATTATTTTCACACCCAACTTTGCAATTTCACAATATTTACAGTGTTAGTCGAACAATGAGAGCGTAAACTTGGGAAATGGTCTTACATGATGTTATCGGTACTATCAAAACATACTCGCGATTGGGAGATGTTACCAACATTATCAAACAAATGCTCTCGCCCATCGAATGGACCATACTTCAACTAATGTAAGTCTCGGGGAATGAAGGTATGTTTGATTAAATTTGATTTAAATAAGGCATATCATTGTGTAGATTGAGAATTCTTGCGATTGGTCTTGCAAAAAAATGGTGTTAGCTTACAAAATATCAGATGGGTTATGTCTTGCATCAACACAACTAATTTTTCCATTATTATTAATGGATTTCTGATTTGTTTCTTTAGGGCTTATAGGGGACTAAGAATTAGGGGAATTTTGAGGTCTAAAATGGGCCTCCTAAGGAAATTATAAAATAATAGTGGAACTAATAAAATAATATTAGATTATACTGATCAAATTTTAGAGGGAAAAATGAAAAAACTATTTTTTCAACTCATATTTTCGACTTATCATCCTGTGGGTTTACTTAAATTTCGAGCGGTAACACTCGTTGGATGCATAATTTGATTCCTCATCCAAGGAGTATGCATCTTGCATACTTTAGATGGACTCTACTATGCGAAAAATGAGAAATATATGAAAAACCTTATTGCAATAATTTGTTTTTCATGTATTTCTCATTTTTCGTGTAGCGGGGTCCATCGAAAGTATGCAACATGGGTAATCCTTCGATGGGGAGTTAAATTTTTTATCCAACAAGTACTTCCAATCGAAATTTGAGTAAAATTTGAAGAAGATAAGTTGAAAATACGAGTTTAAAAAGTAGTTTTATTATTTTATTATTTTTTAATCTTTTTACTTTTTTGCTCCAAAAATGGTGAATCATCACCCATGGTTGACATCATCATCTTGAATCCTATTCATTCTTATAAATTTTATTATGGTTGTGCATTTTTCTTAGGACACCCATTTTAGACCTCAAAATTCCCCTAATGGACAAGAATGTACTCTGTCTCCACTCCTCTTCTTTCTTATCATTGATTGACTGAGTTGTATGTTGGGGGATGTAAGGGATAAGGGTTGTATAACTGGATTTAACATTTCTTGCCACAAATTGATCACACATGTGATGTTCGTGGATGATCTGTTATTTGGGGTTGTGTCGAAACTTGTTAAACATGCCCATATTCACAAGATTCTATTGACATTTAGTGAGGCTTCTGGTCTTTTCATGAATAAATCTAAATCCAGTATGATTCATGGAGAAGGTGAGGAGACAATCATTATGGATATTTGCAACCTCTTTGATATTGAATCCACTCATTATGTTGATTCCTTTTTTTATTTTCGTTCTAGATTAAAGCTGAAAAAATACCTTATTTAGGATAAGGATTAGTTTATTGACAGGTTTCATAAGAGGTTATGTAAATGGAAACGCAGGTGGTTATCATTTGGAGGCTACCTTACCCTGATTAAATCAATGCTACAAAACATATCTGTATACTTGATGCATCTATTCCAGTTACCTATAGATTTCATTCATGAGATTGAGTCTATTATGGCTAGGTTTCTATGGTAAGGAAATATTCAAGCAGAGAAGATCCACCTGGTTAGATGGAAATTTCTCGCTAGGCTGATAACAGAGGGGGGTTGGGGGATTCTAGGAACTCAAAATTTTAACTAGGCCTTGATTATTAAAAATAGTTGGAGGGATATGTCTGGGATTAGTATTTGGTAACAAATTTTCAGAGGGACATATATGTATGGAAAACAATTTTATACTTGGATCAGAGGGGGAGACTAGAGTACATCATGCTCATCAATCATTTGGAGTTGCATACGGAAAAATATGCAATGGTTTATGACATTTTTGCGATAGGAAGTTTGGGATGGATCCACAATAAAGATTGGTGTAGATAAACTAATGGGATTTTCTCGAAATCACTCTCTTTTGACTCCATTGATTGATATACTACATGACATAATCATACTTTACTTACAATAGATCCAACACATTCAACATGATAACATTTATGGTCATTGATGGATCAAGGCTTATGAGATGGGATTTCATGGAGTGCATGCTATTGAATGGAAGAAATACACCTCTCAATTATGCTTCGATAGCATATTTATCATAGATCAAACAGACATGGTATGGGATGGGACGATCAAGAAATGTCAGCCGATGGTGAAAGAAGATATATCATAAAATACCATTGGTTGAGAAGGATTTCAAGTTCTTCTTTTGGTTTCAGGAAACATGGAAATGGGATATATCACAGAAACCCAAATGTTTCTGTTGGTTGGAAATTCACGACCGCATCCTTACCTAGAAGAATATTGAAAAAAAGGGGATTTATTGGACCCGATATTTTCTGAATGTACAAGCGGGGGAATGAATATGTTGATCATTTGTTGCATCGATGTCCATTTGTTGTGGTAGTTTTGGTGGGGGTTTTAGATGATTTTGGTATTGTTCCTATAGGAATTAACAAACATTGAAATCGTGTTTATTTTCCTGGATCAATTAATAGACAAAGTATCACCCATTTCCCTTTTACATTATTTGGTTTATCTGGAGATATTAGAACACAGTCATAGTTGATCAGAAATATGTAGTAGTAAGGGAAGTTATCATTAAATATGTGGCCTATTTCGTGGAAATAGAGTTGACCAAAAGAAGGGAGACAAAAAGAAAGATTAGATTCAGGGATATCTGGAAGGAATTTCCAGTAGGGTTTTCCGATGGGGGAATTTATGAGAAATAAAATTAATTCATGCTAAATAATGTACAGGTTCCAAAAACATTGAATAATTCTGTGTATGCTATGAGATGAAATGGACTTTGAATAATTCTATGTATATTATGAGATGAAATGGAGTTGTTTAAAACAAAGGATTTTCCCGGGAAAAAAAACATTTATTTTTTAAGGAGATGTTAAATTTTATTTTTTGCCTACACTCTGAGCGAATCGAGTAGCGTAAAGTAGCTACACTGAAGGCTGCAAATTGATTCTACATGACCACATCGAATAAATAAATTCAGAGAACTAAGTATTTAGTAATTGCAGTTACTTGAAAGAAAACCATGTTGGAGAAGGAAATGAGAGGTAAGGAAATTCAAGATGCCACTTAGATACGGGGACTGAGTTAAAGATTCCAATCATTTGTATTGCTCTCCCCTTGGGTGCACTTGCATTTAAAACAATATGATTATCATACATCACCAAAAATGGGTCATGTCTAACTAAAGAAGAATGAGTTGAGTTGAGTTTGAATGCACCATGGCAAATATAACCTTTGGATTCCACATAGACCAAGGTCAAGAGCACCATGATACCCTTCAATCATTCAGTGAGCCCCATTGTATACCTGTCACTGTGATTCAATTAATCAATGTGGCCGACTGTATACGTGTCACTATCTTTCTTGGATTGTTCTCTGATGGTTCGTTCGTCTTTGGTATTCAATATGGGTGTCTTGATAGCCATTTCTCATGCTTTGTTTCATGTGATGATTTCATATATATATATATATATATATATATATATATATATATATATATATATATATATATATATATCCATGTTTCCCACACAATGGAAATTCAAACACGACATTTGACCATTCAATGTCTATCTGCCTAGCTGCAGCTATATATCACTCATTATTTCCTTGTCTCCCTCGTTTCCATATACTTCCCACTCCCCTTTATTTTCTATATAAACCCAATCGACAGTCATTCCCAAACCATATTATATCTCCCACAACGATTTTAGCTTAATACTTGTCTCTTTACTCATCCATTTCAATACTCTTTCTTTGTGCACGTACATCTCAAGCTATTCTACTACTATCCTTTATTATTTTCCTTGCATTAATATACATTTGGATCTCAAATTCAATCTCCTTTATTTCTATTAATCCATAATTTATGGACATGGGAAAGCCCCTCCTTTTTCTTTTGTTATTGACATCATCGAGTCTTATTGTAATTGTTTATGCAAATTTCTACATCAATGCTGACATCACATGAGGCAATTGTCGTGGTAAAATACTTGAGAATGACCAACAACTACAACTTACTTTAGATCACACTTCAAGTAATATTGGGTAAATTTGGTTTCCATGGAATCATTCTCTTTTATTTTCTTATTTTATCTTCATCTATATTTATTATACTACATTTAAACATCTTAAACCTTCCCTTCTTCCTTTCCTTGATAACAGGTTATGGGTTTTGATCCGAGTATTTTTTTGCTAAAATTGATATGAAAATCAAGTTGGTATCTGAAACTCTGGAGGCACTGTTATTGCCTATTATGTATGTATTATATCACTTTACACTGTAAAATTTCTCTATCATATTCTGAGTAACAAAAATATATAGCTATATCTTGTGATGTGCTATCCTAAGATGATGTTGTTGATATGGTCCCATTGTAGTTATCATCTCAAGGTCCCAAACACAACGAAATAGACTATGAATTTCTAAGAAACATCTCTAGAGATCTCTATATTATGCACACTAATTTCTTCACTCAAGGCCCTGGCAATCATGAGGAGCAATTCTACCTATTGTTCGACCCAAACCTAGATTTTCACACTTACTCTATGCTATAGACACCAAATCAAATTATGTATGTATTCTAATTAATCATTCATACATTCATACATTCAATACACTACAACATAATCTTTCTCTCAAAATAATAAAAATGATTGTTTGTTATTCAAATTTCATATAGACGGGATTCTTGTTCTTGTATTTATAAACTGGGAGACAGAGTTGGGTAAAATAGATAGAAATTATGATTATCCAAAGAGGAAAGCAATGAGGATGTACTCTAGCCTTTGAAATGCAGATGATTGGGCAACCAGAGGTGGCCTCATCAAAACAGATTGGACTAAATCGTGTTTTGTTGCATCCTTCAACAACTTCAGTGCCGCTACTTATTTTTCTAATTTCGTAGGCTTTGGACTCAAACCAAGTTTAGAAGCTCCAATGGGTGTGAAAGAACTATATGATCTATGATTATGTTGGAATTTCTGAATGATTCCAAACAACAGAGGAAATAAAATTCCTCAACTTCAACACAGAGATTCAATGGACAGAGATGCACACAAAACAACTTCTATTTCATTAAACCAAAAAAAAATTGCAATACAGCCATAGAACTGTTGTTTTGGCCTTTTTAAAAAAATGCTAACTGCTTCACACATAGTACTGCAAAATTATGCTCTCTGTCTCTTTTTCACACGGTGAATAAAAATTCACATACACATTTCTCTCACAAAAAACTATGCTCTCTCTGTCTTTTTAATATAGAGTCACAATACTCTGTTTTCTGCCTGCTGGCTTTTACAATGCGTAAAAAAAAACATTACACAGTCTCTCTCATTTTTTCTTTTTGCCTTCGGGCATATATATATCATTTTAAACTATTAAAAAAAAATTAAAAACAAACTATATTTTTATATATATTATAAAATTAATAAGATTATAATTGCACCAAGAGGCGCTCTATAGCCTAGTATATGGTAGATGTGTAGATGTAATGTAAGAAAGTTTGTAAACTTTTGTAATGTCGGTTCAATATATAGGGTACATGTGTAGATGTAATGTAAGAAAGTTTGTAAACATTTTGTAATGTCGGCTTAATTGTAATCAATATATTTGTAATAATTATCGCTACCTTTTAACCTAAAGTTATATTTATGAACACTAAAAAAGGTATGGTAAATAAATAAAAATATAAATAAACCGGAGGTATGGTAAATAAGTCGGAGGTATGGTAAATAAGTAAAACCTGTTTTTATACTTACTCAAGAGGTATGGTAAATAAATAAAAACCATTTTTATATTTACTCCATAAACCTCCTTATATATTTAAGAAAGCTCAAAAAAGAAGTTTTATTTAGGTGAAGCCTATGGGCCAAATACCATGGAAAAAATTATTATTAATACCATGGGCCAAATACCATGGAACAAATTATTATTAATACCATGGGCTAAATACCATGGGTCAAATACCATATTTTATATTTACTCCATAATCATCTTTATATTTAAGGACACTAAAAAATGATGATTTATTTAGGTGAATCCTATGTGTAGATGTAATGTAAGAAAGTTTGTAAACTTTTTTAATGTCGGCTCAATATATTTGTAATGGAAAGGTAAAGTTGAAAAACTATTTATTCTTGAAATCAAATAAGATTGAGAGATATACTTATATTTTGTTTTATTTAGGTGAAGCCTATGAGCCAAATACCATGGAACAAATTATTATTAATACCATGGGTCAAATACCATATTTGACCCAAAGGATTCAGCAAAATAAAACAAAATATAAGTATATCTCTCAATCTAAATCATGAAAACATTTGAACATTATATTCTATCATTGGTGTGTGACAGGAGGGAGAGATAGAGGGAGGTGGGTGAGAAAGTGAGAGAGAGGAGAGAGAGAGAGGAGAGGATAGATGGAATTGGAAGGGGAAGAAAGACAGAGAGAGAAAGGTCGAGAGGGAGAGGGAGTGAAAAGGAAGAAGGGGAAGAGAGAGAGAGAGAAGAGGGAGAGAGAGAGGGAGAGGAAGAGGGAGGGAGAGAGATATATATAGATATGGAGAGAGAGTGTGTAAGTTTTTGGGGTGATAAGGAGAGACAATGGGAGATAGAGATATAGATGGAGGGTGGAGAGAGGGAATAATAGATAGGAAAAAAGAGGGAGGAAGGAAGAGAGATGAGAGAAGAGGAAGAGAGACAAGGAGAGAGAGAGGAAGAGGGAGGGAGAGAGAGACTGGGAGAGGAAGAGGGCGAGAGAGAGGAAGAGGGAGGGAGAGAGAGACTGGGAGAGGAAGAGGGCGAGAGAGAGAGGGAGAGGAATAGGGAGGGAGGAGGGAGAGAGAGATATAAATATATAGATAGATATGGAGAGATAGTGTGTATGTTTGGGGGCTGAGAGAGAGAGAGAGAGAGAGAGAGAGAGAGAGAGATAGAGACTTAGGGGAAAGAGGGAAGAAGAGAGAGACAAATAAAATGTGTGTGTGTGTGTGTGTGTGAGAGAGAGAGAGAGAGATAATGCCATGTGTTTCAGGGGATGGGATAGAGAAACAAATGAGGGATGGAGGGAGGTATGGATATAGATGGCAGGGGGAAGAGGGAAGAAGATAAAGATAGAGAAAGGGAGGGAGAGGTGGTGAGAGAGAGACCGGGGAGAGAGGGAGGGGGGGAGAGAGAGAAGGAGAGAGGGCAGGAGATAGACACATAATGGAAGGTACAAAGTTTATGGATCTAAGCCTATGGGCCAAATTGACAATCAAATAGATATTTTGCTTTCTAATCCTATTTGATTGTTTGCACTACATGCATTGATTTCAGTGTAGATATTTATTTCTGATTTGATGCAACTAGATGTATGATGTGCATTAGTTTCAAAGTAATTAGATTAGTAATGTGCATTGATTTCAGTGTAAGCACATCTCTTCCCCCTATATCTATATCTCTATCTCCCATTGTATCTCCTTCTTAATCTCTCCATATCACCCCCCAAACATACACACACTCTCTCCATATATATCTATCTCTCTCCCTCTCTCTCACTCCCTTTTCTACTCCATCTCTCTCTCTCTAACACTTCTCTCTTCATATCTATATCTCTTCCACCCCACCCTGTATTTGCTTCTCTCTTCTCCCCTCTATGCATTGGTTTCAATGTAGATATTGATTTATAATCCTATTTGATTGCTTGTAATATATGAATTGAATTTAGTGTAGATTTTTCTTTCTAATCCTATCTGATTTTTTTCACAAGATGCATTGATTTTAGTGTAGACGTTGATTTCTTTGATTGTTTGCAATTGATGCATTGATTTCAGTGTATATTTTGATTTCTGATTTGATGCAACTAGATGTATGATGTACATTAATTTCAAAGTAATTAGATTAATAGTGCACATTGTTTTCAGTGTAAGCATATCTTTGCCCCCTCCATCTATATCTCTATCTGCCATTGTCTCTCCTTCTTTATCTCTCTATATCTGTATCTCACCCGCAAAACATACACACACACACACACACTCTCTCTCTCTCTCTCTCTAACACTTCTCTCTCCATATCTATATCTCTTCCTCCCCACCCTGTCTTTGCATCTCTCTTCTCCCCTCCATCAATATCTCTATCTCACCCATAAAAAATACACACACACTCATAGTGTGAGAACATAAACATTATTCATGACATGAGTTGACTTATGTGTTGCAATAATTCAACCATAAATACAAAACTTGAATTTTCATCCAAAATAAAATTTTCACTTACCTGAAATGTCTTCTTCTTGAAACTATAAACCATTTGTAATTGGCTACATCCTTATTATTCCCATTTTCCATCATTCAACATTGTTAATCACTTTTCATTCAAACACGGTAATAGAGAATAACTAAATGCGTGACAATAAGAACAATAAAATAAAATATTTTCAAATTGATCTCAATGAAGATTGTTTGTAATTGACTTCATTCTTATTACTCACATTTTCTATCATTCAACATTATTACATTGTCACTTTTCCCTTAAATTTTTTATTTCATAATTTTTCATCATTCAAGTTAGTAACTGTCTCATTGTTCATCATTAATCTTAGACATTTTTAGAATATTTAAAATTATCAAATAATTATATTTTCAACAAATTTGTATGACCACACATGATTGAAACCATTTTTAGCATATTTAAAAGATCAAAATAATTAGATTTTCTACAAATTTTGTATGACCGCACATGATTGAAACCAGCCTAGATCCATCTTAACTCTGGATCTATCAAGTGCTGAGAGGTATCAAATCTCTCGAGGTGTAAACCTTTCCTCAAGTTCTGCACTAAAAAATGAGTTTTGCACCTCGAGAGATTTGATCCCTCTCGACGCTTGATAGATCCGGAGTTAAGATGGATCTAGGCTGGTATATATATGTATTACAACGAATATATACATGTGCCTTAATTCAAAGAACTTAACAAAAATGCATCGCGACATTTTAAAACATATAAAGTCATTAAACCCTTTTAACCTAAGTTATAAACCTTTATCGCGTATTTCAAACATGAACCAAAAAAATCCTTTTTCATTGTTTTATTACATCCAAAATTGGCTGGTGTAACGTCAGCTTCCGGACGCATGATAAAACTTAATTCGCATTTTAATTTTTTTATCGAGTCGTATTTTAGCCGCTGCAACACCACCCAAAATTTTGGTTATTTTCAAAATTTCGGGTCCCCCTCTGCTCGCTCAGCCCATCAAATCTTTGACCTAATCTTTAGTCAGTGACTCCTCTGTGACCTTTTCCCGCTAGACCCCGCCACTGCGCTCACTCATACAATGCATGCCACACCCACTTGTCTTGTCACCTTAGGGCAAGTAGTTGCTGTCGGGAGTTATATTGCCATTAGTCTACCTTTGCATGAGTGGTCACCCACCGCCATATTGTGCATGCTACATCACACTATCCATTAATTTTGGGTTTGTAATTTGGTGGTCCTCCACACATGTTCATAGGCATGGATCAAAGGTTAAAGCCTTGCTTTCTCAATTTTCACTTTGGCATATCTTAGCCTGCTATCTCTCTGCCAGGTTTGAAAGAATTTTTTCAATCACGCACATGCACATGAGCATTACGTTGCTAAGCTAAGGTTTTTTTATGTGAGAGGAGTAAGCCTCAAAGGCCAAGCATTGCATTTGGTATGTTAATATTGAAGGAATGTCTAGCATTTGAAGTCGAGTCATGATGGGTTGGCAATGGTCGCTCTCTAATCTCGAGGCTGCATAGGTTGTGTTGGTGTCTCGTGTTTTTATAGTTTGGCAAATCAAAAGACAACGCAACATCAGAACCAATCTTTAGAGTTCCAGGATCTAGTCCTCCTATTCTCAGAGAGGGATCTCTCAAATGTTTGTTTGCAAAGGTTTATCTTGTGTGCTTTGAGTATTGGTTTTTAGACTAGTTATTAAGTGCAGGTGTTTGTTTGTTTGTTTGGTTGAATTGATACAACAGAACATGAAAGGTATAGGAAAGATATATAGAATGGAGAAATATCTGGTTCATTGGGAAATGGAGTCAAAAATAGGTCATGACATACTCATCAATGGATATGGGATATTAGAGGGCAAATCTAACTTGGTCGCAGGATCTTTGGTTTTGGAATGAGATGGACATCAATGATTTGGAAAGATAAGTTTAATTCTCAAACAAAGGAAATTTGAAAGCAAGACTTGAAAAATAAAGAGCTATTTGGTAGACAAGGCTAACCATAAATTCTACAAATCACAGCTTTAAGAAAATAATGATTTCAAAACAACTTTTAAAATGAAATCTAAGATTCAGGGAACAGCCTATTTCCTCAAAGATTTTATTTCAAATGACTTAGAAAACATAAAATATTCACTGATAATTGCAGTCATAGAAGAGGGAACACCTAACACATCTATGATCACAACTATAAAAGACCTTTAAGACAATTGTTTAAGCGAGGACAAAGGGAAAGATCAGAACAGACCTCCTTGACTTACTGTAAACAGAAATACTTCAAAGGGAGACTTCAATAACAGTATTTAAGTGGCAACAGACAAGCAAGGAGAACCATAAATCATGCTAAAACCAACTGTTGGAACTATTAAGGAAATAAACAAGCATGAGGACTAAAGAGAGAGATTAAAGACTCTAAAATACCTCAGCAAAAGAAAACATGAAACAGTGAAGGATGAACAGGTCTAAGGTGCTTACAGGAGTCATTTCTTAGCCTAAAACTTTCAACCTACTATAGTAATAAATCATGGAACAGAATGAAAATAGGGGAAAACATTAAACAGTTCAGAATACTTCACCAACAGCTAAGCTCATGGATCCAATGATAGAGCCTTCACAGTAACAAGCATGCAACAACATCATTAGCACATCCAAGACTTCAATTTCTTCTTCAACTTCAACAGACTATGTATTATTTCAGAGAGTTCCAATATTACAACTAGTGATCAGCCAAGAACCAACCAACTTCTGCAGTAGTATATATAGAAGAATGAGGAGGTGAGGTCTGATAAAAGATCTCCAAATAAAATTAATACAAACTTAATGGCTTCTTGGCCTTTGAGGGGCTCAATGAAGAAACTTACAGGTTTCTTCTATAATAAATGATTTACATAAAGATTTAAGCTCAGAGGGAGCTCTTTCTGACCTTTGAGGCTCTGTATGGTGTCAAAGTAACTCTGCTGATATTTTTAACATTAAGTTTGTCTGCAGAGTTTATCCTGTGGCTGCATTGCGAGGAAGACATCTAGTCTTGATCAATAACTTCGGCCTTTGATTGAATACTTTGAGGCACAGGTGGCATTTCAGTAGCTGGGAGGAATCTATTTTCCTCAGCTATGGCGGTGGAGACTTTCTGTCTGATAAAACCCTTTGATTTATGTTTGACTGTGTTTTAATTGGAAAATTAGGCTGTTGATAATCAATGGTTGGCCTTAATCCTTATAAAACTATTTAAATCTTCCATGCTGGTGCATTTTTGTCTTCGACCCTGATACTCTTTGATTTGTGATTGACTTTCTGTGTTCGTTGGTGTGCAGTGCTGCGCAGAGGTGAGAAGGCATCAATGCCTCACGAGTTATTGATAAAACATGGATTTAAAAACCCTGTGAATGAGTTCCTCTGGTGAATCGAAGGCAGGAGGATCGTCACCCTCTGCCTTTAAATTTTCTTCAGACACAGCAGAAAAAACCATTAACCCTGCAAAATACGAACAAAAATTATAAAATCCATGCATATATAGGTTTACTGCTTCAGAAGGCACGTGGAGAAAGCGTGGCCATTGGATGGCATCATCCAACGGTTGAGATTGATTTAGAGGAGGTCAAAGGAAAGCGGAGGAGGAGATTAAATTGGGATCGTTGATCGCGCAGAGATCAACGGTCGGGAGCAAGGGTGACTAAACAACGTGAAGGGGTCACGTTATTTATAAAAATAAAATAAAAATGGGAAAAACGGTTTAAAACCTTTGTTTCGGGAAAAATGGTCGAAAATCAATGTCGGGAGTCAGGACGATCCTGGGTCGTTGGATGAGAGAGGCCCACGTGATCAACGGTGGAGAACAGGCGTCCATGAACCTTAAAAACATGCCCGGACATCAAATTGGTTAATAAAACTATGTTGAACAAAGTCCCCGGGTCCGGAAATGCTGATTGGATGAGGAATCAGGGCTATGGAAGGTGGGCCATCGATCTGCAGATCAGATCGATGGCGGAGATCTGTTAAATATCCCACCGGGTCCACGTTAACTGTCGGGGATCTTCGGTGAGCGATCGTCGTCGGATGGGCGGCCTCAGATCAGACGGTGGTTGTCAATATCGCGTCGGGCCCACGTCCGAACTTTAACGCACGATAGACGGCGGTTTTGTGAACAGTGCCCAGGACACGTGTTGGCCAGCGTATGGAATTACTGCCGATCGGGAAAAAACCGCTCGCGCTCAAAAGCGGTGCGATGAATACTGCATGGTTTTCGCGGCGGTGAGTGGTTGGCGGGGACCACCGAGGAGATGGATTCTGCACCGTCCGATTTTCAGATTAGATCGACGGTGCAGAGTGATTTAAATTTCACACTGGCGGTAATTTATAAATATAAATAAAGCCGAAAAAATAAATATAAACAAAGTTTTTTATTTTTTCGAGGCGGGATAAAAATATAATATGGTTAGGCGCCCGTCTGCGGGGCTACAGGTTATATGGAAAGCCATATGACCGAGGGGCTGTGGATGAAGGGCTAATAGGCATGGGGTAATGCAATAAGTGCTTAGAGGATCAGCGCTCGGTTTTAGCACCTGGGCGTATGGAAGAAAGGATTAAAGACTTAGCCAAGGGGGCTTAAGTCTACAATACATACAAATATGATTTTTTATGGATTTTTGAATGATTTTCAAAGGTTTTGGGGGTTTTTGATAAGGCTAATAAATGGTCTTAAGCTTTATCAAAGGGTTTTGATGAAGGGGAAAGGGGAAAAGACATGAAAATGAGGGATTTTCATGGGAAATGGAGGGAGAAGATGAGATCAATTTTGGAAGGAGGGGGCAAAGGAAAAAGGTGCTTGCAGCAGTGTTCTTTCTTGGGAATCAGCAATATTTTAAGATGGGCACATCAGTGAGGATTTAAGACATAGGCATGAGGCCTTTTGAGAGTCTTCAAGAGCCAACATTTTTTAGCAGTAAAATATTTTCCTTGGAGACTCCAGAAATGATTTAGCCACCTTTTGGTATAACAAATTGTATAGGTGGCTAACAGTGGCTCCACTTGGGGATGGTGGCTTCTTGAAGGCATCAAGAACTTCAGATTTGCCTTCTCTGGGAGGCTGATCAGTTGCCTCATCCATTGGGCTGCCTTTCTTTCTGTGGATGATCTTCTTTTTCTCTAAAACATATTAGCATTCATGGATTAACAATGGAACTTCATCAATACAACCTGTCTACCTACCCAATCCTATAAATCTAATATTTTTTCTTCATTAGAGTGCACTTGAATTGGCAAAATTTTTTACAACACTTTATTCTTTTGAAAGCAGGAAATCTAATCTATTTCCACTCCTTATTTCTCCATGGACTCAGATTGAGCAGTTGAGCCCATATGATTCTCTACCTAATCTACTGTCTGTTGGGATTAAACTATCCAACAAATTTTATTCTCTAAATTCTACAACAGATTTTTTTTTTTTTTTAAACAATTAAGTCAAGATTAAGTTGTTTGACTTGCTGTGATCTATGGCATAAAAACAAGCTGCACATAGATATTATTTTGCAGAAAATTAAATCAAAATGGAAGGCATAAGATCTGATTTTTCAAAGCATTTCCTTCCTCTTTTCATAGCTCTGTTTTGACTCTTCTTGAGTTGTCTGCTTTCTTATTCTCTAGTTCAGATTTTGAGCTAATTAGAACCAGATTTACATCTTTTGACTCAGAATTTTGAAATAGTTCTGAGTCATTTTCTCTTCGAAACTTTAGGTTCAGATTTTGAGCATATTTGAACCTTTAATTTCTATCCTAAACTATCTACTGATAAGCCGAGATTAAACAGTTTGGCAAATCAAATTTATTATCCTATCAGCAGAAAATTTAAAACTAATTAGTCAAGATTAGACAGTTTGATTAACTAGAAGTGTGTTCTTTAGGAGTGGCATTTGAGCTTGCACACTTTCAGATTTGTTTCTCTTTTTTGGTATGGGGTATACCTTTCTTGTTTTCACAGTCTGCCCTCTTTTCTTTCTTCTCTTTGTTTTTGTATTTTTGATTTTTATAACTTTGAATACAATGTTTAGACTATGATATTTACAATGAAAAAATATAATGCTTTGAAACTTATGATTCTTGGCAGAATTAATGCTTGAGCATTCTTCCATTGACAGGACCTCCATACAAGTCTTCTCCATTCAATTCTTTCAAGAAAAATGCATTGTGACCCCTCTCAGCATGAATAATATAGGGCCCTTTCCACAATTTCTCAAACTTGCCATGTTTTCCCTTCTCTTCTCTTCTTGAATCCCATTTAAGAACACCATTTCCAATTTGGAAATTGTTTGCCTTAGTCCTCTTATCAAATAGCTTCTTCACATTTTCTTGGATTAACTGTGTTCTTTCATAAACTTCTTCTCTGGTTTGCTACAAATGGATGGTTTGATTGATTCTCCTCTGCATATCATTTTCTTCAATCTGCACTTCTTGAAGGAGTTTCATAACTGGCACTCCCAACGAGGTGGGAAAAATTGCATCCATGCCATAAACTAGCTGATAGGGGGACATATTTATTGATTTCTTTGTAGTTAACCTATCATCCCATAAGGCATGAACCAGTTTACTGTGCCATGATTTCTGATTTTGTTCCAACAGTTTTTTAATGATATTGATGAGGCTCTTGTTGGAAGATTCAACTAATCCATTTTCTTGGGGATAGTAAGCAGTGGAATGGCCTACAGGGATTGCAGAGAATAACCATATTTAGACTGGTGCCACTTATTTTATTCATGGTTTTTCCGGGGACAACCCAATGCGGGGACAGGATATTTGTTTCATGGAACTGACAATGACTAGGGTCATTAGCATTTCTGTAGAGGCAGCAGCTTATTCCACTGTGGTGTCAGCTGGGCTTCAGATAGATCTTACCTATGTGTTTGTTTTAGGGTGAATTCTTCTCCAAAAAAGTCTAAACCCCATTGCTGATTGTGTAAAGCCCTCAAATGATAGATCAAAGGGTAAGGGAAGGAGTTTTCTTTTTTGCCATCAAATATTTGACATTTATAAAAGATACAGCCTCACCTCTTATAGAAACTGGGAAAAGGGTAGGCCAATAGTAACTTGATCTAAGAATTTTTTTTGCTGTGGCCTTCTAGTAGAGGTTTCCTCCACATTCTCCGTCATGCAACTCATGCACGATTTTCCATGCATCATCTTCAAGTAAACATTTAGGAAAAATTCCAACAGCATTTTTCCAATATAACACCCCATCTAGGATGCAAAAACTCAAAGCCTTTTGTTTCAAGAATCTAGCTTTAGTTTTATACAAAGAAGAGGGGGTATTTAAATATAAAAGCACATAAATAATGTCAGCATACCAAGGAGAATTTATAAAGGTTTCTTCAATAAAAGAAGCAGTAGATTCTTCTATTTCTTCCAACACATCTACCATATTTATGTCTAGTGCTTGGAAGTTAGACTCAGCCGTAAGTTTTGCTAATCCCTGCCCTTTAACTAGTTTGGTGGGCCTGATTTCTAAGTCATATTCAAGATTAGTTGCAATCCATTTTCCCCTTTTACCATCAGGGTCTTGACTTAGAATGTCCTTAACAACAGTATGTGGAACAAAAACAATTATGTGAGAGTGTAAAATATAGACCCTAAAGTCTTTTAATTCTTTCACTAATGCTAAGGCTTGCTTCTCCATGATGTTATATTTGAGAGGAGCATCTCTTAAGGCCCTACTAAAAAAGGATATTGGTTGTTCTTGCCCTGAATAATTCTTTTGAAGTAAAACTATAGCTATTGTATGTTCAGATGAAAAATAAAAGATATAAAAGTCTTTGGTGAAATCGAGACTAATCAGGATTGGTGTTTGAGTAAGAGCTTGTTTGACCAGTTCGAATGATTGTTTAGCTGGTAAAGTCCATTTTACACCGACATCTTTCTTAAGCATGTTTGTAATTTTTTTCAATATCTCAGCAAGATTAGGGATAAACCTCCTGAGAAAATTAATCTTTCCAATGAAAGATTGTAATTCTTTGAGGCTTCTTAGATGGCTGATCTGCAATATGCCATCTATCCTTGTAGGGTCTATTTTGATTTCTTCGAATTATTATATGCTTAGTAGCCAAATTGGTATCTGCAAGAGTGTCGACTTAGGATTCAGTTGATAAGCCAAATTTCCTACACTTCTCGAAAACTTTTCTCAGGTGAGTCAAATGTTCTTCATCAGTTTTTGAGAAAACGGTTATGTCATCAAGGTAAATGATTGTAAAATAGCCAATGTCTTCAGAAAATTCTATGTCCATGGCCCTTTGGAAGGTGGCCCCTGCATTCATTAATCCGAAAGGCATTTTGACATACATAAAGGTGCCCCAAGGTGTGGTAAAAGCAGTTTTGATTTGATCACTTGGGAGCACTAACACCTGGTTGTAACCCAAGAACCCATCTAAGAGGGAAATCCTTCTTGATCCAACTACCCTTTGAAGTATATGGTCCATCTTGGGTAAGGGGTAATTGTCCTTTAAAGAGGCTCTATTTAAATTTTTGAAGTCGATACAGAGCCTGATTTCCCCTGTTTTCTTTCTAACAGAGACTAAGTTTGATACCCACTCTGAATATCTAATTGGTACAATGATCTTAGCAGCATGCATCTTTTCAATTTCTGCCTTAACTAAATGGAGTAAAAGAGGGTTTATTCTCCTTAGTTTTTGTTTAAAAGGATTTTTATTTTCCTTCAAAGGGATTTTATGCTGGATGATGCTGGTATCGTATGATTTTAGGTCTTTGTATCCCCAAGAAAAAACATCTTTAAATTATTTGAACAGCTCTATGTACTGCAGTTTTATGTGAGCTGGGAGACTGCTAGACAGTTTGATCATCTTAGGTTCTTCTAGACTGCCTATGTTATGCTCTTCTATATTTGTTTCCACAGGCTCTATTCTCGGTTCTTTGGCTACATCGTTAAAATAAAAAAGGTGTTCTAAAGGTGTGAGACCTCTTGGAATTTGGTCATTTTTGCATTGTAAAACTTCCAAGTCTTCTTGGTCTGCGTTATCAGTTACCTCTGCTTCAAAAGGATTCTCACAATGATTTATATCAGCAGAATATGTCATTTCAACTTTTGGGATTTGTTCAATATACAAACAGTTTTCTTTATGGTTGGTCTCTGATATTGGTATGTTGAAATCGTTTTCTAATTTCAAGAAATCATCTATGTGTTTGTCAGAATCAAACACTTGCCAGTGATCCTCGTTATCAGGCACAACAGGCATGTGTTTTACTTTCACACTGAGTTGTTCATTTATCTTAGGTATCTGGCAATTGCTGGCATTGAAAGCGATTTCATTTGCTAGATGATTTAGTGCTTTTGGAATGAAAATAAGTTCATACTTTTCAAAGGTCTTTAATAGATCAAGGGCAGTGTTTCAATATTCCCTAAGTCTCGGATTTCTAGCTGAGTATTCTCCTTTGATTTATTTTATGATAAGTTCAGAATCCCCTAGGATGGATATCCTTTGGGCTTCTAATTTTTTAAGCAATTGTAAGCCTAGGAGAAGGGCTTCATACTCAACGATATTGTTAGTGCATGGGAAATTCAATTTGTATGAAAAAATTTGATTTATATTTTGAATCCACACACCTGCTCCTACACTTGTTTTATTACAAGATCCATCAAAGTTTATTGTCCAAAGTACATCTGCCTCATTTTCATTTTCTTGTTGTTGTTGATTTTCAATGTTTTGAATTTGATCGAAGGGAAGATTTGATTGTTCTGGTGAACTAATTGGGTGCATGTTTTCCTTATCTGGTTGGGTGATTTCATCTTCGTTACATAAGATAAAGGAATCTAAACTTGATTGAATAGAATATATTGGAGTGTCGTTTGGTTTGTCTAGGTTTCTCACCATGTACTTCATGTGAGATTCCCTGTATAGTCTTATGTTTTGGTTGAAAACAGGGATGGTGGCATAAGACATGTCCATTTGAAGGCTTCCCTAAAGTTTGGCTCCCCAAGATCTTGATAAGAGCATGCCATACTTAGGGGGAATGTCAGCTACAACGATATCCATTACTAGACTCTTAGCAGGGATCTGAGCTAGATTAACACATAAATCTTTGATTAAACCCAAAAATTTGACTCTGCTTGAGTCAAAAGAATACAAATATTTGTATGGTTTAGTAATCTCTAAGCCTAAGCTTTCCATTACCACCTTGGGCATTAGATTGTGTGAAGCTCCTGAATCTAACATGGCATTGTGTAAAATTTTCTCGTGTATGTTCAAGCTAACATAGAAGGGAGGAACAACCCCTTCTTGGTATTTTCCTTCAACTTCAGGACCAAACACGAACTCAGGTTTATCATCTGTCAAGTTCAAGGTGTCAGTATCACTTCCTAAGTTCAAAGCTTTCAAAACTTGGTTTTTGTACACTTCTTGGGTTACTAGTTCAGTTAGGGGAATGGGCATTTTTATCTTGGCAATCTCTCCCTCAAGGCTGAAAGGAAAAATTGACTTGTTGATATTTACATCTGTCTTTTCAATTGAATTATTTTCAACAACTTTGATGTGCTGAAACTTGTTTGGACTGGTAATTGGGATAGTTTTATTAGGACCATGAGCTGAAGTGCTAGGGGTGCTCTGTTCAACATTTGGCTGGACACTTTTGTATTTTTTTAAGTCTGGTTTCTTAGCCAGAATGTTGGTTTTCTCTGCTGTCTTTTTAGGTTGGTTTTCTGCGTTTTTCTTAACAGCAGTGCTAGTGTTCTTATCCTTTGAATTATCTATGCTTCCCTTGCTCCTAAGATCATACTGTTTGTGTACCTCCATGATTGCATTTTCAAAACCCAATCTATAGTTATCAGAGTCTTCATAGGTGTTTGTATTTTGATCATAAGAGAAGAAACCTTGTTCTTCCTCAGTGAGGAAAACATCATCTCCATTGTCTGATCCAATCAAGTTTACATGAGATTCTTCCAACCTTTCCAACTCCCTATCTTCCTCATATTGATCTACATAGTTCTGTTGGAAGGGAGGTCTAATCTGTTGGTCGCTTTCCTTTTGCTTATCTTGATTGTTTTCTCTCCTATAATTCTGATTCCTATTTCTGTTTTGATTGTTTTAAGGTTCTCTTGGTGGCACTCTATCATTTAAGTTGATCTTTAAAAGCATCCTCTCCATCACCTTCACTAGGTTGTCAATTTTTTTGTCAGAAGTTGAGGTTGAGAGTAGTAGATCATATTTATAGGTTACCCTCTTTTCTGATCTCAACCTATTTGTTTTCTCAATTATGTTTGCTTCTACGCTCACAGCTCCTTTCTGCATATCTTCTAAGGTTAGGTAATCTCTTCCCCTTAACTCATAAGTCATTTCAGCATCAAGGCCTTCGGGATACCTTACCAAAGCCATGCCTTGAGGAGGTTTCATGTGAGGTGGGAGAGCATTATAAACGCTATTGAACCTAGTGGAGTAGTCATGAACACTCTCTCCTTGATTTCTCTTGAGACTGCTATATTCTGCTAGTATTTGGAGGGGTTTCCTTTTGAGCTCCCATTTGTTGATGAATGTTTGATGCAAGGCAGGGAGATCATTTATGCTGTTAGGAGGTAAGTTTTTAAACCATTTCTTTACATCTCCTTCGAAACTTTGGGCGAAGATCCTCATCTTCACATTTTCCTCCTCTATCTCCATGTAATCAAATGCATCTTCCATCCTATCTACATGTTGTTGAGCTGTTGTAGATTCTTTTCCAGTGAAGTGAGGGATTTTGGATTGGTAATCATTTGGTAAGGGAAGTAGAGGTTGTGGTAACACTAATGGGGCATACCATGTTGCCATCGCTGGAAATAAGGGTGGATTTACAAGAGGTGGGTTTACAAAAAATGCCTGTGATGGAGTGTTTTGAAAAGTGGTAGTATGAATTGGAGTGGAAGAAACACTTGGGCTAGCAAACTGATTTTGGGCAGATTTTTTATAGAAAGGGCTAAAGTGATAAAGAAGCTGGGAATCAGGAGGAGTGGAAGGTGAGGCTTCTCTACTAAAGCTCTGTTGCAGATCTGCAAAGTTAAGGTCAGTCTTGTTTAAATCACCTTGAGATCTAGTTCTAAATATGTTATGTGTATGATGTAAATCAAAGTGTGAATTCTCTAAGACAACAAGGTTTTCGGGAACGGAATTTGTTCTTAAGAGGCTCCTATTAGCAGCCAATTCTCCAGAGTTAGAAGCCTGCCACAGAATTCTCTCAGGATTGTCAACGATTAAAGGAGGATTTGGGTCTAGATGGGATCTAGTGTTGATCCTATGTGAAGCCAGACTTTTTTTCAAAAATGAGAGAGGTGGGGGTTTTTAGGGACTGTTTTTGGAAGCTTCACCTCTCAGGATGTTTTGTCTAGTATGGGACTAGGTTTTTTAAACCTTTCAAGGTTGGTTAACACAGTCTTGAAGAGATCTGGGAACCTAGATGAGTAAAAAGCCTACTGGGGATAGTGGAGTAACTAGGTGGAAACTTTTTAGTTTTTATGAAGGTAAGATATTGGATGGTTCCACCACCATGCTTATTGTGAAGCCAAACTGAAATATTTTGGGTTTTTCTAAGTTATTTCAGTCTTATAGGTTAAGAGAGTGTCCTAAATGTGGTTTGACACTTAGCTAAGGTGTTTAATCATCCAGAGTTCACTCTTATGGCTTGGTAACTTATTCCTTTCAAGGTTTGATAAGGTTTAATGAGAATCCTAAGGGTTACTTAGTTTGTCACTCATTAAATTAAGTCCTATCATGATTACCATTTGTTAGGTAGTGCTTGAAGAGGGTTGCTTATGTTATACTGGGCCTAAAAATTTGAATAAGGGTTTTCAAACCACTATATTCTTAGTAGGGTCCCACCATGATCGCCATTATGTTGGTGTCCCATGTTTTGATAGTTTGGAAAATCAAAAGACAAGGCAACATCAGAACCAATCTTTAGAGTTCCAGGATCTATTCCTCCTATTCTCAGAGAGGGATCTCTCAAATTTTTGTTTGCAAAGGTTTATCTTGTGTGCTTTGAGTATTGGTTTTTAGACTAGTTATTAAGTGCAAGTGTTTGTTTGTTTGTTTGGTTGAATTTATACAGCAGAACATGAAAGGTCTAGGAAAGATATATAGAATGGAGAAACACCTAGTTCATTGGGAAATTGAGTCAAAAATAGGTCATGACATACTCATCAATGGATATGGGAATCAGAGGGAAAATCTAACTTGGCCGCAGGATCCTTTGGTTTTGGAATGAGATGGACATCAATGATTTGGAAAGAGAAGTTTAATTCTAAAACAAAGGGAATTTGAAAGCACAACTTGAACAATAAAGAGCTATTTGGTAGACAGGGCTAACCATAAATTCTACAAATCACAGCTTTAAGAAAATAATGATTTCAAAACAACTTTTAAAATGAAATCTAAGATTTGGGGAACACCCTATTTCCTCAAAGATTTTATTTCAAATGACTTAGAAAACATAAAATATTCACTGATAATTGCAGTCATAGAAGAGGGAACACCTAACACATCTATGATCACAACTATAAAAGACCTTTAAGACAACTGTTTAAGCGAGGAAAAAGGAAAAGATCAGAATAGACCTCCTTGACTTACTGTAAATAGAAACACTTCAAAGGGAGACTTCAATAACAGTCTTTAAGTGGCAACAGACAAGCAGGGAGAACCATAAATCATGCTGAAACCAACTGTTGGAACTATTAAGGAAATAAAAAAGTGTGAGGACTAAAGAGAGAGATTAAAGACTCTAAAATACCTCAGCAGAAGAAAACATGAAACAATGAAGGATGAACAGGTCTAAGGTGCTTCCAGGAGTCATTTATTAGCCTAAAAATTTCAACCTACTGTAGTAAGAAATCATGGAACAGAATGAAAACAGGGGAAAACATTAAACAGTTCAGAATACTTCACCAATAGCCAAGCTCATGGATCCAATGATAGAGCCTTCGTAGTAACAAGCATGCAAAAACATCATCAGGACTTCCAAGACTTCAATTTCTTCTTCAACTTCAACAGACTATGTATTATTTCAGAGAGTTCCAATATTACAACTAGTGATCAGCCAAGAACCAACCAACTTCTGCAGTAGTATATATAGAAGAATGAGGAGGTGAGGTCTGATAAAAGATCTCCAAATACAATTAATACAGACTTAATGGCTTCTTGGCCTTTGGGGGGCTCAATGAAGAAACTTACACAGGTTTCTTCTGTATTAAATGATTTACATAAAGATTTAAGCTCAGAGGGAGCTCTTTCTGACCTTTGAGGCTCTGTATGGTGTCAAAGTAACTCTGCTGATATTTTTTACATTAAGTTTTTCTGCAGAGTTTATCCTTTGGCTGCGTTGCTAGGCAGACATCTGGTCTTGATCAATAACTTCGGCCTTTGATTGAATACTTTGAGGCACAGGTGGAATTTCAGTAGCTGGGAGGAATCAATTTGCCTCAATTGTATGGTGGAGACTTTCTGTCTGATAAAACCCTTTGATTTCTATTTGACTGTGTTTTAATTGGAAAATTAGGCTGTTGATAATAAATGGTTGGCCTTAATCCTTATAAAACTATTTAAATCTTCCATGCTGGTGCATTTTTGTTTTTGACCCTGATACTCTTTGATTTGTGATTGACTTGCTGTGTTCGTTGGTGTGTAGTGCTGCGCAGAGGTGAGAAGGCATCAATGCCTCACGAATTATTGATAAAACGTGGATTTAAAAACCCTGTGAATAAGTTCCTCTGGTGAATCGAAGGCACGAGGATCGTCACCCTCTGCCTTTCAATTTTCTTCAGACACAGCGGAAAAAACCATTAACCCTACAAAATATGAACAAAAATGATAAAATCCATGCATATATAGCTTTACTGCTTCAGAAGGAACATGGAGAGAGCGTGGCCATTGGATGGTATCATCCAACGGTCGAGATTGATTTAGAGGAGGTCAAAGGAGAGCAGAGGAGGAGATTAAATCGGGACCGTTGATCGCGCAGAGATCAATGGTCGGGAGTGAGGGTGACTAAACAATGTGAAGGGGTCACGTTATTTATAAAAATATAATAAAAATGGGAAAAGCGGTTTAAAACCTTTGTTTCGAGAAAAATGGTCGAAAATCAATGTCGGGAGTCGGGACGATCGTGGGCCGTCAGATGAGAAAGGCCCACGCGATCAACGGCGGAGAACAGGCATCCATGAACCTGAGAAACATGCCCAGACATCAAATTTGTTAATAAAACTATTTTGAACAAAGTCCCCGGGTCCAAAAATGCTGACTGGACGAGGAATCAGGGCTATGGAAGGTGGGTCGTCGATCTGCAGATCAGATCGACGGCAGAGATCTGTTAAATATCGCGTCGGGTCCACGTTAAATATCGGGCATCTTCGGTGAGCGATCGTCGTCGGATGGGCGGCCTTAGATCGGACGGTCGTTGTCAATATCACGCCGAGTCCATGTCCAAACTTTAACGCGCAATAGACGGTGGTTTTTTGAATAGTGCCTAGGACACATGTCGGCCAGCGTATGGAATCACTGCCGATCGGGAAAAAACCACCCGCGCTCAAAAGCGGTGCGATGAATACCTCGTGGTTTTCGCGGCGGTGAGTGGTTGGCGGGGACCACCGGGGAGATGGATTCCGCACCGTCCGATTTTCATATTAGATTGACGGTGCGAAGTGATTTAAATTTCACACAGGTGGTAATTTATAAAGATAAATAAAGTTGAAAAAATAAATATAAACAAAGTTTTTAATTTTTTCGGGGCGGGAAAAAAATATAATATGGTTAGGCGCTCGTCTGCGAGGCTACAGGTTATATGGAAAGCCATATGACCGAGGAGCTGTGGATGAAGGGCTAATAGGCATGGGGTAATGCAATACGCGCTTAGAGGATCAATGTTCGGTTCTGGCGCCTGGGCGTATGGAAGAAAGGATTAAAGACTTAGCCCAAGGGGGCTTAAGTCTACAATACATAAAAATATGATTTTTTATGGATTTTTGAATGATTTTCAAAGGTTTTGGGGGGTTTTGATAAGGCTAAGAAATGGTCTTAAGATTTATCAAAGGGTTTTGATGAAGGGGAAAGGGGAAAGACATGAAAATGAGGGATTTTCATGGGAAATGGAGGGAGAAGATGAGATCAGTTTTGGAAGGAGGGGGCAAAGGACAAAGGTGCTTTCAGCAATGTTCTTTCTTTGGAATCAGCAGGATATTAAGATGGGCACATCAGTGAAGATTTAAGACAGAGGCATGAGGCCTTTTGAGAGTCTTCAAGAGCCAACATTTTTTAGCAGTAAAATATGTTCCTTGGAGACTCCAGAAATGATTTAGCCACCTTTGGTATAACAAATTTTATAGGTGGCTAACAATATTAAAGGAGGATGGTGGTGCCTCGACTGCGGTTAAAGGAAACATCATTGATTGAGTATACTTTGATATGCTATAAGGTAACAAGGCTTCCTTCCTTCCAATGTCCATGGAGCTCATGCATAGAGCAGGGTGTTTGGCATTGTGGTGTCCGCAATTGAGGACAAAGTTTAATTTTTTTTTTTTGGCTCATGTATTGGGACTTGGTTGTTTTTACCACCTCTAGGTGCACTTATGAAAAAGAGGCATTTTCCTATATATATATATATATGCCCATTATTTCCCATATGCCTAGAAATTGAAGGGGGGGCACTTTTATGATGCACATGTTTTATAATCGGGGATTTAACTTATTTTTTGACCTTCCAAGTGCACATGTTATTTGGCACATAATATATCAAAGGGTGGAATTTTTATTTTTCCCACCATTAGTGCTCTTTGTTTATGTACACAGTATGTAAAAGGGGGGTTCTAAAAATTTGTGCTTTTCCCTTTGTGCACATATTGGGCACATTAAATTGCTTGTAATTTCCATGTAAAAGGGCCATAGTTGCCATGATATTTTGGGCATCAAAAATTTGGCGTGTAAATTATTGAATGCCATGTAAAAGGCCATAGTTTCCACCATGAAAGTCATGATGTAAAATATGCTTCTGAAGAAATGAAAAGGCTTGTTTTAGCCACTCTTATGTGAGGGAGAGTGAGAGGCATATTTTTACGCATTAACCCTTGTTGGATTCTTTGTAATCAAGTTGAATGAGGCAATTTTACAAAGCCATTTTGGCATGTAAACTTGGCCAATGAACTCTTGGAAAGTGTTTCAAAAGACATAAACAAGTATGATCAGCTACAAGTTATAGCTTTAGGCAGATGCAGGCTTTGCATCCTAACTTTGAAGTACGTTGGGTGAAGGAGTCTTCAAGGGATGTGCCTTTTCAGGCATTTGCGTTGCAACAGTTGCAGGTGTTGGCTTTTGCATTCCGATTCTGAAGGACCGAGGTGAAGGAATATTAAAGGTATGTGCCTTTTCATACATTTACGTTGCAACTTTAGGTAGATGTTGGATTTTTTGAGATTCAACAAGATGATGATCCTAGTGAAAATTAAGCACCTACATTAGGTGGGGCTCGCAGGCTATTTTTAGGTGTATGTCTATTTTTAGAATGGTGAGAAAATTCTACTTATATTGGGAGGATTTTTTTAGAATGGTGAGCAAATTATATTTATAGACGAGGTTCAATTTTTAGATGCATGTGATAAGTCTATTTATAGAACACATGTCTAAATATAGAATGCATGTCCATTATTATTATCTCTTAATAATAATTGGATAATAAATATTAATATATTCTTCTAAAGCACTTGATTTCAGTTAACTTAAGTGGTAAACCAGTTAGCTGAAGGAATTTCGAGTTCTAAGGTTGGTTGGTGGGACATGCAAGTGGGCTTACTTGTAACTCAGTGATTCCAAGTTGTAACAAAGTTGGATGTGTAGTTATGTGAGTTGTAAAGTATTTTAACTCAATTAAGTGAGTTAAACTCAGTTGTGCTTATTGTAACTAGTTGTAAATAAAGATACAATAGTGAGAGATCATTGAATTAAATATTAAAGTAAGAGTGATCTCACATGCAACTGAATATTTACTACTATTAACTACATGCATGCCAGATCCAGTGGAGACCTAGTTGGGAGATAGGTGAAAGGGACAGTTTGAATATCATTTGTGACATTAGTGGCTGCACTCATGCAACGACACACACATTGGAGATGCCAATGAGGATTGCACATTCAAGGCAAGGCAAGATCTCATTCATTCAGGGATTGTGATTAGTAGGGATTGCACAGTGGAGGCAGGATTTCATGAGGCAGTAAATTGGCGCATGTATTTGCCAATTTTTGTATGAAAGTGTGAGACGATTGCATATTGTACTGAGAGCTCTTGGATTGGAGTTTTGTATGATATTTTTTCATGATCCATGATATATACATAATATATGATAGTAGGGATTTTAGCTTTATGCTTTCCCGGTAAAAACATCTGTGTTATGTGTGATTGATTTTTCTTCATGTGTTTGCAATTAGCGATCATGTTTTAAATTTCTACAAAGGTTTTAGTAGAAGAAATTCTGTATATAATTTTTAGATCAGGAGAATCCAGGAAATACATAATTTTTATTAAATTTTTTACATGGTATCAGAGCAAAGCAGATTGCAATTTTGAAGCAGTAGCTGAGTTTGTTGGTGGAAACAATTCAAATTTGCTGCAAGAATTTCTTGGTGCGACAGTTGAGTAAACATCGAAATGGCTTTCAATGGCTTGCAGCTAGAGTATGCACTCAAGGGCAGCTCGAACTAAATTTCCTGGAAGGACAGGGTGGAGGCGGTGCTTGAAGATAATGGCTTGAAGGAATTCATCGACAACGATGTTCCTAAGCCCACTTCAACAGATGCTGTGTTACTTGACGCATGGAAAAAGAAAGTAGCGAAGACGAGAAGGATTCTGTTTGAAGGTGTATGAGACCATATTGTCTCAAGCCTTCATGGTAAAGCCACTCCATTTTCTATGTGGAAGGCTTTGAAGAATCTTTTCCAAATCATAAGCGACCATAGGAAATTGGCGCTGAAGGATAAACTCAGAAAGGTCAAGATGGAGAAGGGTGACAATATTCCTAAGTATCTCAAAAAGTTTGTCCAATGTTGGGATGAACTGGGGAGTGTGGGAATCACGGTTTCTAATGATGATTTGGTGAGTTTGGATCTCTTGGGACTTCCTAAGAGTTGGCCCAATTATCAAGATTGTCAACGGACGAGAAAAACTGCCAGATTGGGAACGACTGTGGTCGGATCTAGTGCAGGTGGAGTTCAGGCGCAACACCAGAGATGGATCTTCATCAATGCATGATGATGAAGATGATTGTGCTTTGGATGATAAGGAAAGGAAAGGGAAGGGGAAGAAATTCCATTCAAAATCCGAGCCTAAAGGCAAGAACCTGGATTTGTCCAAGGTGAAGTGTTTTCACTGTCACGAACATGGGAATCTCGCCACTAACTACCCACATAAAAAGAAGAACAAGAAGGCTGCTGGAGATGAAACTGGTGAGGCCCTTGCCTCGCGATTTGAACTTGATTTCTCTTTGATCAGATTCTTGGTTTCAAGTGCAATGGGATCGGTGTGGTACCTTAATAGTGGTGCTTCCTTCCACATGATGGGAGAGAAGGAGTTTTTCAGTGACTTGGAGGAGAAAGATCTCCAGATGCATATAGAGATGGGTAACGATGGATGATAAAATGTGATCGGCATTGGTACCATTATCTTTGAGTGGGATTCAGGTAAACCATTTCAATGGAAATATGTTATGCATGTTCTAGGTTTGAAGAAAAAACTTGGTCTCAGTTGCGATGTTGGAGGAAAAAGGATATGACGTTGTTTTCAGTGATGGAAAAGCTTTCCTGCGACAGAAAACAACGGGTCAAGCCAAGAGGATAGGGATTTGAGTTAAGAATATCCATAAGCTAGAGGTAGAATTATGTGATGCCATGATGGGCAAGGCAAAAAAAGTGGCGAGATGGTATGAGGGCGAATTATGGCACAGGCGATTGGGCCATCTTCATCATGGAGCCTTGAAAGTCATGCAACAAATATCCACTATATTTCCAATGGGAACACTTTCTCAGTTAGATCAGTGCAAGGGTTGCACCATGGGGAAGTATGTAAAGTCCACATTTCATGAAAAGGAGAACCGTGCTTCAATGATCCCGGAGAGAGTTCACACGGATGTGTGTGTACCATTCTCAGTTGCTTCAACAAAAAAACACAGGTATTATGTTATTTTGTTGATGAGTTTTCTCGTAAATGATAGATCTTCTTCATGCAGAAGAAGGATCAAACATTCTCAAAGTTTTGTGAGTTTAAGGGATTTGTTGAGAAAGAGCTGGGGAAGCAAGTGAAGGCTCTGCAGAGCGATAATGGTGGAGAATACATCTCAAACGAATTCAAAGACTTATGTAGAAAATAAGGAATTCAAAGAGAAACAATAACACCTCATAACCCATAGAAAAATGGGGTCGTGAAGAGGAAGAACAAAATGATCGTGGGTGCTGCACGAGCGATGTTGCATGATCAGGGCCTATCAATGCATTTGTGGTCAGAAGCATGCAACATTGTGGTTTATGTGCAAAAATGTTGTCCTCATAGAGCACTTCACATGAATACACCTGAAGAAGCTTTTACTGGTAAGAAGCTAGATGTTTATCACTTTAATATTATTTTCTCATTTGTTTATGTGCATGTGACCAAGAACGGCAGGAAGAAGTTGGAGCCGACTGCTAAAGTTGGGATATTTATGGGGTACAGAGAAACACCCCATAATTATTGTGTGTATTTTCCAAACAGTCGAATGACTGTGGTGTGACGGGATATAAAAATCAATGAGGAGAAAGCCATAAAGTTGTCGCTTGAGAGGGAGCTAGACTTACATGCAGAGGAGGAAATTTTGGTTCCCAAAGATGAGTCTCTAGATGTGGATCAACCACAGGAGGAGGTTCATGGAGTGGAGGGGTCCACTCTCGCAAAGCCAAACATCATAACTAGTAGAAGACGTACCACAGAAGCTAAGAGGCTGAAGCTTGATGCGGCACATAATGTAGGAGTCCCTACTTCACAGTGCAAACAGAGACAGTCTCCTGACCGATTCACTAGATACATGGCCCTCATGAGAAAATGTATTGTGACTAAGCCATCTTCCTTTCAGGAAGCAGTGCAGGAGCCCACATGGGTAGTTGCAATGGTGGAGGAGTATGACTCCATTGTCAGAAACAGTGCTTGGGAAATTGTTCGAAGGCCGGTTGATAAATCAATGGTAGGTTCGAGATGGATCTACAAGGTAAAGCAAGCTGTTGATGGGAGTGTTGAGAAATACAAGGCAAGATTTGTGGCCCGAGGCTTCTCACAGATCGAGGGGATTGATTATGAAGAAACCTTTGCACCTCTCACACAATATTCTTCCATAAGGACCATCCTTGCTCTCTCAGCGCAGATGGGTTGGAACATTCATTAGATGGATGTTAAGATTGAATTCCTTAATGGGATCATTGAGGAATAAGTGTACATTGATCATCCTAAAGGATTTGAGATATTCAGTAGTGAGTCGAATGTGTGCAGACTCAAAAGAGCGCCGTATGGGCTAAAGCAAGCACCCCGTGCTTGGTATACTTGGATCGACATCTATTTCACCAGACTTGGCTTCACCAAGAGTGAGGCGGAAGCAAACCTATACCAAATTTTGGTGGAGGGTAAGCTTTTAATCATTGTTCTTTATGTTGATGATTTAATACTGACTGGTGATGAGCAGCTGATGCACTCATGCATGGAGGACCTTGAAAGGAGTTTGAGATGAAGGATATGGGCCTCTTTCATTATTTCCTTGGATTGGAAATATGGCAGTGAGAAGGTGAACTTTTTGTATCTCAAGGAAATTATGCAAGGGAGATACTGGGTAAGTTTCACATGGAGGGTTGCAAACCCATGAATACTCCTCTTCCAAGAAACTGGAGGAAATAGGACGCTACATATGGAGAGGTAGTGGATGCTACTGTCTATCGACAATTAGTGGGTTCGCTAATGTATTTAGTAAATACAAGACCAGACATATGCTATGTGGTGAACCAGCTTAGTCAAGTGATGGTTAAGCCTACCAAGCTCTTTTGGAAGGTGGGCAAGCATGTCCTGAGATGTCTGAGGGGCATATCTGAGTATGGATTATGGTACAGACAGACAGATGAGGTGAAATTGCATGGCTTCACGGATGTAGTTTGGGCGGGCAGCCCAATGGACAAAAAGAGCACATTAGGAGGGGTCTTCAGTATCGGATCTACAACTGTTTCTTGGTACAACAGGAAACAGAGATCAATGACACTCATTTCAGTGGAAGCGGAATACATGGCAGCAAGTCAAGCTGCATTTAAAGCTATCTGGATGAGAAAGATCCAGGTTGGTTTGTTTGGTTCTCATTTAGATCCTATAATGATTCATTGTGATAATAAAATTTGCATTAAACTCTCGATTAATCCTGTCTTTCATGATAGATCTAAGCATATAGATATCTGGTATCATCATATTAGAGATTGTGTGCAGCGGAAGATCATGTTGCTTTAGTACATTCCTACAGAAGATCAAGATGCAAATATTCTGACAAAGGCACTCACCAGGAGCAAATTCGAATACCATAGAGACATGATTGTGGTGAAGGATAATCCCTTTATTTTTGAGAGCGAGCGTTGAGATTCAACAAGATGATGATCCTAGTAAAAATTAAGCACCTACACTAGGTGGGGCGCACAGGATATTTTCAGGTGTATGACTATTTTTAGAATGGTGAGAAAATTCTATTTATAGCGGGAGGCTATTTTTAGAATGGTGAGAAAAATCTATTTATAGACGAGGTTCTTTTTTTAGATGCATGTGCGACGTATATTTATAGATCGCATGTCTAAATATAGAAGGAATGTCCATTATTATTATCTCTTAATAATAATTGGAAAATAAATATTAATCTATTCTCTTGAAGCACTTGATTTCAGTTAACTGAAGTGGAAAATCAGTTAGCTGAAGGAATTTTGAGTTCTAAGGTTGGTTGGTGGGACATGCAAGTGGACTTAGTTGTAACTGAGTGATTTGAAGTTGTAACAAAGTTGGATGTGTAGTTATGTGAGTTTTAAAGTAGTTTAACTCAGTTAAGTGAGTTAAACTCAGTTGTGCTAGTTGTAACTAAAGATACACTAGTGAGAGAGCAGTGAATTAAATATTAAATTAATTCACATGGAGATATTTACTACTGTTAACTACATGCATGTCAGATCGAGTGGAGACCTAGTTGAGACATAGGTGAAAGGGACAATTTAACTATCAGTTGTGACATTAGTGGGTGCACTCATGCAACCACACACACATTGGAAATGCCAATGAGGATTGCGCAGTCAAGGCAAGGCAGGATCTCATTCATTCAGGGATTGTGATCAATAGGGATTGTGCAGTGGAGGCAGGCTGTCAAGAGGCAGTAAATTGGCGCATGTATTTGCCAATTTTTGTATGACATTGTGAGAATATTTCATATTGTACTGAGAGCTCTTGGATTAGAGTTTTGTATGAGATTGTTTCATGATCCATGATACATACATAATATATGATAGTGGGGTTTTTAGCTTTATGCTTTCATAGTAAAACATCTGTGTTATGTGTGATTGATATTTCTTCATGTGTTTGCAATTGGCGACTGTGTTTTAAATTTCCGAAAAGATTTTAGTAGAAGAGATTCTGTATTTAATAGTGGCATATAATTGTTAGATAAGGAGAATCCAGGCTATACATAATTTGTATTAAAATTTTTACAGGCTTTGCATCCTAATTCCGAAGTACGTTGGCTGAAGGAGTCTTCAAGGGGGGTGATTTTTCAGGCAATTGCAGGTGTTGGCATTGTGTTATGATTATGAAGTATGTCTGGTGAAGCAGTCATGGTGGAATGTGCCTTTCAGAGACATTTGCATACAGTTGATGATGGATTGAAGCTGATAATTTTGGAGACTAAAAGTTTTTTTGTGGTGAGGTGTGATCCGAAAGGACCTTCACACATGAAAAGAGTTTGTGTCATGTTGATTTGAAGTTGGTGACAAAGTGCGTAAGTGGGTGAAATTATGCTCATGCATTTAATTATGCATTTTATGAGCCCTTATTAAACCCATGCATTATTGATATAAATGATTAATATTTGTGAGAGAAAATTTGTCTCACATATTATTAATTTAATGTAATTAGGGAAATTGGTTTTTATGTGAGAAACCACCTCACACCAATTCTCTATTTTTTTCTCAATTGTAGGTTGAGAGAATCAATGACATGGTTGAAGAGTCTTTAGGTGGTTTTGAGACTTTGCCAAATTATGAACCTGAGATTGTTAGAGATCCTATTTTCAAGGATCTAGTTTTCCCTTCTTGTAATTAGGCCCTACATTTGTGGGTCTTGTAATTAATGCTCTTTTTTGGAGAGTGGATGAGGGAAAATTATATATATTCCTTATGTGAGCCATGAGAAAGAGAGAAGAAATGAGAGAATACTTAGCCATTGAGATCCATAGTGCTTGGCTAATGCTTGGCCATAGAGCTTGAATGTAAGAAAGCTTACTTTTAAGAAGGAATATAGAAGATCTGCATTCCAATTGAAGCAGATTCGAAGATGTAGCCCTAGGGAGATGGGTAGAGCTATAAAAAGGGTCTCTTTCACCTCTAATCACCTCACATTAATCTCGGAGATAGCTACCAGCGCCCTAGCTAGTTTTATTTCCATTCTGTCTGTAAGCAAATTTCAGTTCTTTGATAATAATGAAATGAAGTGTTATTTCCGCTGCATCTCTGTATTTATGGTTATGTGTTTATTCTGTTGCGTTCCTGCATAAATCCGGATCAGTGGTATCAGAGCGGTCTGCTTTTTCTCGATCCTTCTTTGCATGTCCCCGACGAGGTCGGGGTATAAGGAGCTAGGGCTTGATCTGGTGGAACCTTTGCAAGATCAGCCTCGCAAACCTCGACGGACGCCCATGGGGGACGAAAAGAAAGATGAGGGAGCAGGAGATCCTATCAAAATATTGCTCGAGGAGGCCCTCGAAAAACAAAGGAACGAGATGATGGATAGCTTTGCTCAGATCCTTCAACGGCTGCCCACCGGCGGCGCATCTGCATCCAGTAGCCACTCTGGAGTTGCGACTCCCTTTAAGGTACAAGTAAATTTTGACATTCCCATATTTGAGGGTCAAATAGACGCAGATGCCGTAGATAGATGGTCGAATCTATTAGAAGGATATTTCTCTGTTCATGACTTTTCAGACCGGGAGAAGATTATTTTTGCACTCCTCAAAGCTACCCCCCATGTTAAGGACTGGTGGGAAACCTACTGTGAGAACAAGGACCAGACAGAACCCTCTTTGTTCTCGGTCGTACCAACTTGGAATTCTTTCCGAGACGCCGTCAAGGAACAGTACTATCCCGTGGGGAGCTATGAGGACAAGTACATACAATGGACCACACTACGACAACAAAGGGATCAAGATGTGCATGAGCTGACGAATCTGTTCCATACCCTGCGCACAAAGTTGGGTATCAAAGATTCAGAGAAACATTTGATGCTAAAGTATCGCAGCTGTCTGCACAGATACATTCAGGAGGAAATGGAGTTCCTCGACATCTCCTCGCTTGGTACGGCATACCGGTATGCTGCCAAGATTGAGCAGAAATTCAAATAGAAGAAGCGAGACTTTGGATCTGTGAATCAAAAGCAAGGAAAAGGTGCTTCCAAACCGCAGAACAAAGGACAGAGCATGGCGGCTAAAGACAACCCGTCAAAGCCACAAGAAAAGAACAACACCGTAAAGCCAAAGAAGGACACGGGAAAGTGTTGTGAGTTCCATAAGAGCTCCACTCACAACACAAGTGAGTGTCGGGCCAAGCAGTCGCTAGTGGCCGAGATGAGGGCTTCTGAGTCAGATGCATGCTCCGACTCCGAATCAGAACCTGAAAAGGGGAATGAAAAAGGGAAACAGATTATTGATGTGGAGCCCAACGCCACTGTTGCCACTACAAAGGTCCAGAAGGAGGAACCGA